>JANAVB010026999.1:6130889-6450889 GCA_029216955.1 Iris pallida | reverse complement strand
ACGAGAGGAAGAGAAGGAAAGGGAAAGTAAGGAAAAGGAAGCGGAGGCGGAGTGAAGGAAGGTCGGGGGCTGCGGTGAACGGCGGACGGGGTCGCAGATCCGGTGGCGGAGGGTTTACGAGAGGGGAGCGTGGGGGTTTTCGCCTGCTCGGCGGAGGTCACCGGCCGGGAAAGGAGGCGGCGGGGAAGAGCTTACGGCGGAGGAAATGGGGGCGGAGCAGGAGATCCGGCGGCGGGAGCGGGGAAGTTAGGGCGCGGAGGCTTCTCGCGACGGCCGTCGGCGTTCCGTGGCTGGACGGCCAGCGGAGGCGGACGCGCTGGTGGCAGCGGCCAGGTGCGGCCAACACGAGCGTCGGCAAGGTGAGGGCTTCTACTTATTTCTCTGTGTTTTGGGAAAATGGTGGCTGTGATGATTGTCGTCATCGGGGGTGGTGGTTTGTAGGGATCGTGGTGGTGGAAGTCAGGTGGTGGCGTTGATGGTTTGGCGGGGGCTGTCGGAACGCTGCCGATGGCAGGGTGGTGGTAGCGGGTAGTTGGGTTACCGATGATGGGGAAGTTTAGTCACGGTGGTGGTGGTGACGATGTGGTGGTGGTTCACTGGCTGTGTTGGGGTTCTGGCAGTGGGTTGTGCTGGCGTCGTGGTTGTCGACGACAATGTCGGTGGAAGGAAAGTGGTGGTGGTCGGGATGTGAGGGTGCAGGCTGACGACTACGGAGGATGTGGTTGATTGGTAGTCGGGGGCAGGGAACGCCGGGCGGCAGAGATGGGTCGGGCAGGTGTCGGGATGTGTCTAACACGAAAGGGGGTCTGTATACTGGATTCGTGTCTGGGTTTGTCAGATACGGGGTCGGGAAGAATAATAATTGTAATAGATAATATAGAGGGAGGAATACGCGACACGGACACGATGTACTCACGTGGTAGAATATTTGTGGAATTTATGGAGGAATATTGTTGAGAAAATATTGGAGGAGTACCTGGCTATTTATAGGATGTGGGAATTCCCAGTTGGATAATGATTAGGAGTAATTAAACCCAATTTAGATAATTCAATCTATAATTTAATTTAATTCAATAAATCCAAATCCAAATAAAATCAAATTTACATCTAATTAAATTCTATCTTTTATTTTAAAAATCAATTTAGATAAATCAAATTCCAATTATAGATATTAATTTACTATTTAAAACATATCCATAAATCAAATTAAGATTTAAATTGCTATAATAATTTCAAAATATGTTTTCTAAAAAGTCTATAATAATAATTTTGAAAATACATTATTATTTAAAAATAAACTTAATAAAATATTTTAGAAATATATATGTAAGCACAAATAATGCATACATGATTATGCTTTTCCTAGTATACAATAATATATTATTTATGATTAATAACTGCTAAAAACAAAAGGCTTTTTATAGCAAGAAATATAATTATATATAATATTTTGAAAGTGTATAATAAAATAAAAAATGTTTTTCTAAAATATGTACGCTCGCACATATTCGCACTCGACGAGCAAGAAAAATAATTTCGTGCGCAACGTACAATACGAGTACGCGACGTACAATACAAAATTTTAAATCCGTACCAAATTTAATTAAAAAATATAGTAGAAATTTAGGGATTTTACATCCTACCCAACTTAAAAGAATTTCGTCCTCGAAATTAAGAATTAGTAGGGGGTGAGAAGACACAAGGGGGTATCGATGGGGAACAATCGATAACAAAATCATGCCGCAAGAAATCGCGATCTAGATCATAGAAAAATAATACAGTATGGTCAAGGGTAATGAATGAGGGTCACGATTAAGAGAACGAAACAGATTCGCTTCAATTAAGCGATTAGAGGGTCTTGATAGGGCCGAGTAGTTTAGGATGAAGATATAGCAACATCGAGTGAGAATTGTCATAGCCGATAGGAAGGCTAGAGGAAGTTCTAGTATAACGCCTTCGTCCTTTTAAAAATAGGTGAAGGCGAACGCAATATGGAGTTCAAGACGATATTATCGAATACGAGTACGTGATTCAAAGATGACCGAAAAATTTAAAGGAATTGTCAAGACAATCGTGGATGGGATT
Source organism: Iris pallida (assembly GCA_029216955.1). NCBI lineage: Eukaryota > Viridiplantae > Streptophyta > Magnoliopsida > Asparagales > Iridaceae > Iris > Iris pallida. The sequence goes on along the minus strand of JANAVB010026999.1, from coordinate 6,448,804 downwards.
CTAGAGGACAAGTTTAGCTATGTCCCCATCCACGTTGAACGATAGATAAAAGCAAACCAAAGTGCACTCGGTTGATCAGACCATCATGCACCGGTTCTGATTAGACAATATGTTAGTGGGAGCGACCCAATTAACATATGTCTTGGACAAGCTCGATAAGGAATAAGCTTGCAAAAACTAGGCTACATTAGCATCATTAGTCAAAATGGTAAATACATAGGCACGAGAGATTTAGATTAAAAGAAGGCAGAATGATTCTAAGTCATACAGTCGTCCTATAGTCTTCTTGTCCAAGTCCTTGGTTGGCTAAATGGGTTAGGGTCCTCTAAATTCTAGAATATAAGTAAACTTGCTAATATAGGTCACAAGGACAAAGGGATTGCTAGGTCACAAGGCATTCTACCCAACTTAAAAGAATTAAACTAAGGGTGTTTGGGACATCTAACTTATAGGGTCAATCTCTAGCAAGCACGAAGGAAAGATAAGAATAATGATAGAAGGAATCAAGCAAGATGCAATCGATGAGTTGGTCGAATATGGAATCGAGGAAAAATGTAAGTATGTGGATGAGATCCTAGACTTCTAATCCTATTCGCATGCTTGTTTGGTACGGTAAAGTAACCAAACAATTTATCTTGACCTGCATGGGTCACCACAAAAACATGTAATGCCCCAGTCCCAAAATACGTAGGACTAGGAACGTAGACATGCCAGCCGTATAATAAATATACGTAAGCTGTAAAATGCATTAGATCCATAACTAATCTCATCCACACAAAAATAAATGAATAAAAGATATCATATAATGATAATGAATTGTCTTGATACAATATGTTGGGCGGAGACAAATCCACTACCAACAAAATAAGAAAAAATACATGGAAAATGAAATGAGTTTGGCGAGCGAAGCAAAGACGATCCAAGTGCAATCATCCTCGAAGAAATAGCGATGATCACGGCTAGAGCTAGAACACCTGTGAAAGACAATAGCACACTCCTGGAGAGATAACCAGGTCCTCAGAGGGACGTAACAAGACACATAATATCATGCCATATAAACTGAATAAATATTGCTCAAATAAATAAGTCAATTGAATTATAACATGGTCCAATACACACCTATTGAACGAGCGTACCATCCCCCAACCAAACAAGGATAGGAGATAGTAAACTAATTCACGGTGACGTATCTTTCCATGCTATGAATCCAATATGGTATCCGGACCCCAACAAGGTTCAATACCTTCTCATCGAAGTAGTAAGTCATACCTACAACCAAACAAGGACAAGATGTGACGAACTAATCCGCGACAAGTTATTGTTCCAAGCCACGGTCAGATACAAGTACCCAAACCAAAAGTACTCGTACCTAACGGATAAGGTAGCCTAACCGTTCTAAGTGAGATGTAGTTAAGAACAATCCTTCCTACGCATGGGCCCTGGCTAAATAGGATCGGCGTAGTCCCCCCTTGGGCACCAGAGGCCCCATCAGTAAAAGCATAACGTTCCACAGAACGTCAGTAATCATGGGTCATCAACCCCGTATCTCCAGCAGAGAGTCCGGGTCACAAGGAAAAGTGCATCGAAGCCCATATGCTAAAGAATTGTCCTCCCCGCCCAATGCCTACTGTGTTGTATCCACAACACAAAACCACTATAACCGCTAAGTCAAACTAGCATGCAACCTCTATTAGCGGTTATTTCTATCGCACGGCTTATACGCACCGGTGGCCAGCCAGTCATGTATGTCCGTGTTCTACATGCGACACACAACTTCGTGTTACAACGTGTCAAGGCCAATGAATGCAACACACAAGGTGGTCCCTTAAATCTAGGTTTAATATGTAAGAAAAATAATACATAGCAGAAAATATAAATGAACGGTAAGTTCTAACAGGTTATGCCATGTATCACAGTTTATTTTGTATAAAGAAAATAAATAATGCATGAAATATGAGCTAAAATAAATAAACAGCAAATGGCAAGGTATCTTGCCTGGTAGGACGCCTGGTGTGCTGCGATAATCATGGTGGCATGAACTACGACTTTGGTGTAACAACTACACAAGGGGACCTCTGTTGATGGCACGGACAGTTCCATTGGGTCCAGAAGGGTCAAATTAGTTAGGGTGGACATAAGGAAGTACGGATTTGGTGATAGGATAGGAATTACGATTAGCAGGGACAAGATGATAATCGAAGAAAATTTTGAAATATAATATGTACGACTTTTGAAAATATATTCATAATATCTGGAAGAAAGAGTTTTATTAGTAAAAGTAATTTTGCTAAGTACTTGAAAATATGGAAAATTGACTTAGGCTAAAATTCTAAGCTTGTACAAATATAGTTTTTAAGTAGAAACTATATTTCGTTTAAAATATTGTTAGGTAAATACAAATTAATTCTTGGAAATTTTATAGGGCACAAAACTCATTTTTTTGTCAAACGTAATTTGTCTGGTCAAAACTATATATGTATATAAATATATATATTTTAGGCCAAAAGACATAAATAAGATACTACAAAAAAATATGACTATATAGTTAGAAATATTACAATATATTGAGAACCAATTAACAATATTGGTATGAATGGAAAGAATAGTGATTATTAATACTTACTATATTCAAATCCACCTGTATATATATAAAACATATACCCTTTTTTTATTATAAAATAATAATAATAATAATAATAATAATAATAATAATAATGTTAATAACATTACTGTGGTAAAGAAGCAAGTGAAATAAAATAATAAAAATAAAAACAATTTCATAATAATTATAATAATATGTTACTAATTAATAATCCAATAACCAGCAAAACTAACATCCAAAACAAAGAAAGAAAACTAAACAAATAATAATAATAATAATAATAATAATAATAATAATAATAATAATAATAATAATAATAGTTTTGATAAAAAAACATATTAACTTACTCAGCAGGCTCTTCCTTGTGAAGAGAAAAAATAAAAATAAAAATAAAAAGAAAACGAGAGGAAGAGAAGGAAAGGGAAAGTAAGGGGAAGGAAGCGGAGGCGGAGTGAAGGGAGGTCGGGGGCTGAGGTGAACGGCAGACGGGGTCGCGGATCCGGTGGCGGAGGGTTTACGAGAGGGGAGCGAGGGGGTTTCCGCCTGCTCGGCGGAGGTCGCCGGCCGGAAAAGGAGGCGACGAAGAAGAGCTTACGACGGAGGAAGTGGGGGCGAAGCGGGAGATCCGGCGGCGGGAGCGGGAAAGTTAGGGCACGGAGGCTTCTCGCGGCGGCCGTCGGCGTTCCTTGGCTGGGCGGCCAGCGGAGGCGGACGTGCTGGTGGCAGCGGCCAGGTGCAGCCAACGCGGGCGTCGACAAGGTGAGGGCTTCTACTTATTTCTCTGTGTTTTGGGAAAATGGTGGCTGTGATGATTGTCGTCGTCGGGGGTGGTGGTTTGTAGGGATCGTGGTGGTGGAAGTCAGGTGGTGGCGTTGATGGTTTGGCAGGGGCTGTCGGAACGCTGCCGATGGCAGGGTGGGGGTAGCGGGTAGTTGGGTTACCGATGATGGGGAAGTTTAGTCACGGTGGTGGTGGTGACGATGTGGTGGTGGTTCACTGGCTGTGTTGGGGTTCTGGCAGTAGGTTGTGCTGGCGTCGTGGTTGTCGGCGACGATGTCGGTGGAAGGAAAGTGGTGGTGGTCGGGATTTGAGGGTGCAGGCTGACGGCTACGGAGGATGTGGTTGATTGGTAGTCGGGGGCAGGGAACGCCGGGCGACAGAGATGGGTCGGGCAGGTGTCGGGATGTGTCTAACACGAAAGGGGGTCTGTATACTGGATTCGTGTCTGGGTTTGTTAGACACGGGGTCGGGAAGAATAGTAATTGTAATAGATAATATAGAGGGAGGAAACGCGACACGGACACGATGCACTCACGTGGTAGAATATTTGTGGAATTTGTGGAGGAATATTGTGGAGAAAATATTAGAAGAGTACCTGGCTATTTATAGGATGTGGGAATTCCCAGTTGGATAATGATTAGGAGTAATTAAACCCAATTTAGATAATTTAATCTATAATTTAATTTAATTCAATAAATCCAAATCCAAATCAAATCAAATTTATATCTAATTAAATTCTATCTTTTATTTTAAAAATCAATTTAGATAAATCAAATTCTAATTATAGATATTAATTTACTATTTAAAACATATCCATAAATCAAATCAAGATTTAAATTGCTACAATAATTTCAAAATATGTTTTCTAAAAATACTATAATAATAATTTCGAAAATACATTATTATTTAAAAATAAACTTAATAAAATATTTATGAAATATATATGTAAGCACAAATAATGCATACATGATTATGCTTTTCCTAGTATACAATAATATATTATTTATGATCAATAATTGCTAAAAATAAAAGGCTTTTTATAGCAAGAAATATAATTATATATAATATTTTGAAAGTGTATAATAAAATAAAAAATGTTTTTCTAAAATATGTACGCTCGCACATATTCGCACTCGACGAGCAAGAAAAATAATTTCGTGCGCAACGTACAATACGAGTACGCGACGTACAATACAAAATTTTAAATCAGTACTAAATTTAATTAAAAAATATGGTAGAAATTTAGGGGTTATATATATATATATATATATATATATATATATATATATATATATATATATATATATATATATATATATGGAGTCACGTGTGCACCTACAGTAGAATGTGTGATGTGCGTAGAAAGGATAGGTGAGTGCACTATTATAGAGTGAGTGAGGGGGTGTGTGTGTGTTTAGTGTTACACACATATGTGTGTGTCATCCCTATAATTATAAGGCAGGGATGTTAGCATAGGTGTTAGATAAGTAGGATGAGGTTTAAGATGAATAATAGATATGATAGAGAAGGAAAGGTAGGCTCTTGCCTGTGCAGAACAGATCTGGGCTGTAGAGGAATAGAGAGAAGGGAGAAGTGGCAACGTGGCATTGCTAGAATAGCAGCAAGGCATTAGCAGGAAGCAGGGGCCATGTGCAGTAGTAAATGGGGTGCTACCCTATACAAAAATAGGAAGCAGTACCAGTAGCCTTTGCAAGTGCAGGTAGAAGGGTTACTGCATTTCAAATGCAATAGCAATAGGATTTAGCAGTAGCTGCAGTAGGAATGGGGAGAACATGTGCATTGCTTGACAACAATGGGGGCATTGGCCCTGTGCAACAGCAAGTTTGGGTCATACACTCTATGTGTTTGTTGAATTGCCATGTTGAATGGATTGTATATAGATATCACATATATTAGAGGTAATATTAATGCATTAGTTGTATTGTGTACATAGATACATGTTTATCATTATTCATATATCTCTAAGTACATGTATCTATGTGTGTGGGTGTATAGGCTCATACATGTGCTAGGGGCCATTGGCATTAATGTGACAATGTGTACCTATATGAACTCATATATGTGGATAGGTGAGGCTGCTATTAGCAGCAGTATCTATGGGAGTTTATGTGTGTCACATTAGAACACATAGGGGTTGTGTTCAGTCTAGATGAAGGCAGGGAGGAGATAGGTAATAAGAAGCCTGTGTTAGACTTCTTGACAGGCAATGAATGAGAGTGTGTATAATAGGGGAAAAATTGGGTATGTGTGTGTACATAATATGTGAATGTGCCTATGGGAACACCCATATGATTGTATGAATGTGTACTGTGATGTGAAAGGAATGAAGGGGAGAGGGTGCCTTAATTGCCTGTGCATTTGGGGCACTCGACAGTAGGCCATTTTGCACACCAGTACGTAGTGCACCAGTGCACAAATGTGTACTGGTATGGGCCTGTACATAGGCTTGGGGGTTGTATGTGGATGTACAACATGGGTTTTGATAGTTAGACAACATATAATGTAGGGCATCTCATTCACAGGTTATGCATCTGTGCACATTGTGCATAGATTTGATGTGTGGCAGTAGTGCTTGCAGTGGCTACACTGCCTTGCAAACCCGACAGGGGGTTTCAAAGGTTTGGGGGATAGGCCTTGAAGGCCTGTGCACTAAGTGCACAGGATTGGGAGTCCCTACGAGGAGGTAGCAGTGTAGGTTTAGGCAGTATTAGGTGTGGGGCTCCTGTGCTCAGTTTGTGTGTGTGTGTGCTTGGTAGTAATTAACTAAGGTGGATAGGTTGGTTGTGGGTGTGTGGCAACGTGTATCCGTTTGTGTGTGAGAGTATGTGTTGTGAGGGTGTGTTCTAGGTGTAGGTGTTGAGTTATGTTGTGTGTAGTATCAGTTTAGGTAAGGGTTGGGTCACCTATGTTGGATGTTGGGGATAGGTAATGGATACATAGGTAAAGAGTTAGTTAGGGTAAGGGTAATGTGGTTAAGGGGTAATGTCTAGGTAGCAGTTCACTACTAAAATAAAACAAATTAGCGACGTCAGGATACGTCACTAATTAAGGAAAATACGTCGCTAATCGTAATTAGCGACGACTTTAGCAACGAAATATGAAGGTCATGAAAAAGCTAGTCGCAGATGACAAATTTGTCGCCCTCCGTCGCTGTTTATGACGTGACCACAATATCGCTGGGTCGTCGCAAAATTAGCGACAGAGGGCGACGAAATTGTACGTCGCCAAATTAGAGACGTAGTGCGACTACTTAGTAACGTTATTTTTTTTTATGTGATGACATGGCATGCCTGCCATGTCAGCAGTATAGCGACATACATCGACCAAATTAGCGATGTCAGGATTCTACCACGTCACATTCTGAGCGACGGATTGTGACGGATAGCGACGTAACGGTGCTAATTAGCGACATCAGGATACGTCGCTATACGTCGTAGATCGTCGCTATACATCGCAGATATTATAAAAAAATTTAAAAAAATATAATGTGTATTTTTGTTATGCTGTGTGTCTGTGTTTACAGTGTGTGTGAAGTGCAGTGTTCGAACCATCGACAGTTTTGCTTACTGTTCTATGTTTTATCTTGGATAGAAAGAGCAACAGTTTAGGGTGCACTTCTCAGAGCTTCCTCTTCACGTCCTTCACCTTCTCGGGATTCGTTACGATGTCCCGAGAAAGTGGAGGATGTGAAAATGAAGCTCTCAGAAGTACACCCTGAACTGTTGCTCTTTCTATCCAAGATAAAACATACAACAGTAATCGAAACTATCGATATTTTCGAACACTGTATTTCACATACACTGTAAACACAGACACACATTATCATAAAAATACACATTATATTTTTTTTTAAATTTGGGCAGCACCTCCTTTGTATATCAGATCATCGTTTATAACCCAGTGTAGGTATATTTGTCATCCCCGTCACAAATATCATCATAATTAATAGTCTCCCATCATAACAGTCTACAACTAATAGATGAATAACAGTCTCCCATCATAACAGTCTCCCATCATAATAGTCTACAACTAAATATCATACATGTACTCAATAAAAATACCAACAAAGTAAATATCATAAACATACATGTCCAACAAACATACATGTCCGACAGAGTCAAATAAGAATGAAAATCAGTGTACCAATGATCAATAGGCCCATAGGGCCAATACATACAAAGATGATAAAAAATCTACTGGATTACTGAGGACCTTTGCTGCGCATCTGAGATAGCATGTACACATACTGCTCCTGTGTGAGCTGCACCATAGGGGCAGTAGGAGGCAGTACAACGTCTGGAGTTAGCGCCGTCGATGGACCGGGAGGACGTATCTGCTCCAGCTCTTACAGTCGCTCAGCATGCGCAGTAAGGGTACTCACCATCCTCTGAGAACTCTCCTCAATCGAAGTATGTATCTGAGTGAGTAAGGCAGACATGGTCCTCTGCGATCCCTCCAGCTTGACCTGTCTACGCTCTGTGCGCTCCGTAGACTCGATGAGGTGTGCAAGATGGCAGCTGTAGCCTGCTACAGACTCATCAGCTCCTGTATACCGTGCTCGATCGTATCAAATTGTCCGGTGATCATCGGATCGTCTGATCGTCGCTCTGCGGTATGGTGATCAAAAATCTGCTGTTGCAACTCGCGACACAGCTCGTCGATCTGATGACCAATATCCTGAGCTCGTGATGACGCCTGCGAAGCTGGAGACTGTGCCCTGACAGAGGGGGCCCGGGATGACTCTGAAGCCAAATAGGCGCCATAGGATCCCGTACCGTAGTACGTACCCTTCTGAAGACCACCAACGACGGTCATCCAGAGGTCGTCCGACGATGGAGTTGTAGGTGGCTGGAAGGAAGTACCGGCCCCTTCCTCTGCTGGCGTACTAGCAGCAGCAGTCGCCTCCTCTTGTAGCCGAAGAAACTCGACCTATAACAATGTTTGCTAACGTCTAAGTATTTACTAAAGTCTATATTGATATCTATTTTCCTATTTTTTAAATTATAGTAAATTAATATAAAGAATAGAATGTACATATGCCTGCATTGCCCTCTCATCAATGAACTCCCCAGCCCTCCGATGGGTGACCAGGAATACGGTCACCATGTTGGGGTCCTCACCCTTTTTTACCTGTTAAAATATATTATCTATTATTAGTATTAAATATTCTATCCAACTATATATAAAATAATGTCCGTCATAGGAAACGTACCAGACGACAAAAATACTCCGTCATAGGAATGGAGCCACCACACCACTTACTGGCACTCGACCGTGCCACCTTGGCCTTGTCAGACCGCTCCTGGTACCTGGCCTCGCCGAATCTACCCTTCATCGCAGTCCACTGCTCTGGCGTGATCCAACCCTGGATCGGCTTTCCGGAGCGATCACGAGACTTCTGGTCGTGGATCGCATCACGGATGAGCTTGCCTGCGACGGCAGAAAATTGGGCCTCGATCTTCGCCGTCCGGTGTGGTGGATAGAAATAGGTCCTCTACAAGAAGTAAAATAGAAAGAGTTGTATAATATACACAAATGAATATTAAAATTTAAAAATAAATAAAATTTTTACCTTAAAGTGGGCCAACCAAAAGGCCTTCCTATCTGTGGGAGCATCTGAGTAGTTAATCCAAGGCCCACCATAGTTCTGCCTCAAAAATAATCCCAGCTGTCCTTGTACTGCAGGAGGCCGATATCTATACAATAATAAATTTCATGAATATATATGTACATATAATCATTTGAGAAATATATATTAACTAATTAACTTACTTCATAGGCCCGTCCGTCCGAATCTCCATACGCGTCTCGTCCGGAGGAGCGCATGGAGGGTCGCTCTCACCTCCTGTCTGACCAGGATCAGTCTGATCGCCATCCTCCATATGCTCGGCGTCGGCTCTGTAACGACCATAGTTCATATTACGTATTTTGGTATACGTGTACGTATTTTGATTCATGGCATGTCTCATTGCATGGTTTATTTTGGCATTTCATTGCTTGGTTCGGTTCGGTTTGCTTGGTTCGGCTTGGTTCTGTTTTGTTGTATATGGACCAACACCCACCCCTCTCTTCCTTTATAAGCCACCTAACCACTCTCTCTCTTCAATTAATCCTCATCACTCTTCTTCTTCCTCACCATTACTCTCCACCTACCAGAGAGAGGGCTTAGGCAAGTACAACTTGCTTCATGGAGGAACTCAAGTTTTATTGTTCTATTGTCTTCTCCACGAGATTCTAAGATACTTTAATACTTAGCATTTTTAAATTTCCATGGTTTAATTTGTGTAGATCTAAGCTTGTTGTATTTTTCGGATTTTTGGGTTTTGATCTATCTAACCTTGTTATTTTTAAGTTTTGATGGTTACATGTTGTAGAAAATTTCCTTCTGCCCCATTTTGACCTATGGAAGTCCGAATTTTGACCTTGGATGAAGGTTTAGTGGAGCTTGGAAGCCATGGATTCCATGGTTTATCTTCTCGGAAAAGTGGAGAAGAAGAACAGTGGATAGCCGCATGGCCTTTCATGCGACATTTCCCTTAGCCGCATGGCTCCTGGCAACTCCAGCCGCATGAACCCATTTTCTTCCTGCCGTATATGCATGATTTACCTTGGCCGCATTGGCCATGGTTCCCTCGCCCCAGCCGCATAAAACTCCATTTCCCTTAGCCGCAGGGCTTGAGTCAACCTCAGCCGCATGAGCTCCTGAATCCCCCAGCCGCATAAGACCCATCTCCATTGCCGCATGGCTCTGTCCGACTCCAGCCTAATGAGACCCATCTCCTTAGCCGTATGGCTTTGTTGCCTTCAGCCGCATGAGCTCGCATCCTCCAGCCGCATAAGCTCGTTCCTCCAGAGCCGCATAGCTTCGCTTGACCCTTGCCGCATGATCCGTCCCCTTCCCAGCCGCATGAGCCCACATTCCACTGTCGTATATGCCCGTTTTCTCCATTGTTGCATACGACTCTCATCTAATGCCGCATGAGCCTTCCCCAGCCGCATGAGCCCGCTCTCCCAGACCGCATGCCCCTGTCCCTTCCTGAGCCGCATGAACCTGTGTTTCCCGAGCCGCATGAGACCCTCTCCCTGGCTGTATGGCTTTTTCCGTAGCCCTTGCACTATTATTATTATTGTATTAGAATGTTACAATTATGCTCATGTTTCCAGACCCTCTGTGTAGCTTGGGTCTCTTGATAGAATACTTGTACCATATAAATTCTGCACATGATCCATGAACACGATAGTGGCCCGCCGTGGTGCACTCTTGATAAGTAAACCTGACATGATATACCTCGATATGCTGTTGCGATAGTTAGCCTAACATGACAAGAATAAATGGCTTGGACACCGTGGACGATTGTGTTTGTACAAATGAACCAGTATTGTGTTGCATCATGTCTAGGATAAGGACCCCTGAGTACCATGGTCAGGGGTACCTACTGAAATTGACTAAGGCTAATAACTAGAAAATCCAGTAGTCATGGAGAGATTTCCCAACTACAGGCAATCCCGTTATCTGGGTGCCCCATCATGGGAGTTGTAGCCTACCGTCGAGTAGGGCACATTTCCAGCACACTGTCATGTGTTGCACCCACCAAGCTACTTAAGGGTACATGCATTTCTTGGACGATGTACCCACATGAATTCAATCCCCTAATTGTGTCAGGATAACCTGGATGGTCTACAGGGCTTGTGGTTGTTGGAATAATCTTATTGTATCTTGCTAGTAACTAGGCCTGTGATAACCCTAGTAAGTTAAAGTATCAAGCCGTACTTATTTGTTTGGCCGTGAATGTTGAATGGAGTCTAAGTCTTGCCCTGTTCCGGTACCTGGTTACTTCAATAACATGATTATTTATGCTTACCTTAACAATAATGATTAGGGGCCAAGTTCTGTTCAGGCGAAGGGTTACAACCCCGGTCCTTGTTTGGTTTAAGGGTTGTAACTGGCTCCCGGAGCAGTTCTGTGTCCTCTCTTAGTTTATTGTCTTATTGCACCCTGTGTCATGCTCATCATGTTTTACTTTATCAACAAGAATTTGAGACAGATTTCTATTCAGGTAAAGGGTTACAAACACGGTCCTTGTTTGGTTTAAGGGTTGCGACCTGGCTACCTGAATGGTTTCCTCGTACTCAATTCTCTGTTGTTGTCACTGTTATTATTAGATTCTTTTATAATTATCTTTAATATCCATTTATGATATGCTGGTTTAGTTCCTAAGTGAAGCCTTCTTTGTGGCACTTACTTTTTCTGGGGTCTGACCCAGCTGGTTTTGTATGGCCAGATACCGGAGCAGCTCCAGAGGATCTACCTATCTTCCAGCCAGATGGTGACCACCAGGCGTAACCCTGGCAACGAGTGGGTTCCTTTTGTTCTCCCACTTTATTGTATAAATATTCTTTCGAGGCGTTTAGCCGGCGAGCACGTGTTAGCTCGATTGTACTTTATTTACTGTCTGCCTACGGGCTATAACATGATTGACAAATCCTAGGATTGATTATGTATGACTGAAACTCTTGCTAGTCTTGACATTTTGTACGACTAGCCTCATGATCATCCAAATATGTAATGTATGGGACGCCTTACTATTGTATATTTGGTGCTCTGACATCTTGTAACCGTTATCGCTTGTTTGAGATTGAGACAATAGGCTTGTTCATGACCATAAGAGACTGATGGCTTGTGGTTAAACCCTCATGTATCTAGACAGTCGTGACCGTATAGCGAGGTGGGTTGCACTTCAATATACGTAGCTGGCTATGTTCGCCCCCACTCTCCAGTATTCTGGTTCTGGAGCGTTACATGGTTTAAGTGGTGGCCCATGCAGGTCTTAAAAATCAAGATATATGAGGGTTTACCGAATAGATGTCTCAATCAGTACTCGCCCTTGATCTCTGCTTGTATCCTCTAAATCCTTGGATTCTTGACCTGATCATATGTTTGTACCTTTGATCTGTCATGGTCCTTCCTTATTGTTCCCTATGTCGTCTTCTTCAGCGGAATTGTTCCTGGTCCTATCGATTGGCAAGACAGAGCACCTCCCGTGGACCAGCAGCAACCTGGAGATCAAGCCAGCATTCAGGAGTAGCCTCCAGAGTCATGCCTACTGGGGGTCAAGAGCCACCAGTTCAGCCCGTCCAGCCTACAGAGCCTGATAATGGTACCTTGGTGGGTCTCATCAGGACATTGTTAACTTCTCAAGATCGTCGAGGCGATACATTACACCAGGCAGTGACAGATGCTCTGACCAGAGGAGGGCATCAAGGTAACAGTGCGGCCAACAGCTTCAAGCGCCTGAACCCTCCCTTCTTCGATGGTAGCGAAGATGCTATTTCTACAGATGCTTGGCTGCAGGATACAGAGGTGATTCCAGAAGCTTCCAGGACTCCAGAAGACGAGAAGATGGCCGTGGTGCACCTGCGTTATTGGATCTTGCCCGCAGCTGGTGGGCGGCACAGGCCGTTGGATTAGTGGCACCTATTGCCTGGACAGTATTTCGTGAGAGATTCCAGACCAAGTACTTCGATGCTGTAGCTCGGTACGACCTCCAGACGAGGTTCACCAATCTGAAGCATATGGGCAGAACGGTCGACGAGTATGCAGCCAAGTTTTCGAGACTTAGTCGGTTTGCTCCCACCTTGGTAGCGACCGAGTTCGACAGAGCCCAGCGATTCTAGCAGGGGCTCCATCTAGAGATCTTATTGGCAGTAGAGCAGTTTGAGCATCAGACTTTTGATACAGTATTGAGAGTAGCCAGGAAGTATGAGTATACCTCCCAGAGGATCGTGGATAAGACCGGGGGTCGAAAGCGATCCTGCAGCCAGATGAATCAGTCTTCAGCACCAGCCCCGGCAGCTAGGGCTTTGACCATTGGAGCTCCGAGGCGGGCGGCCTCAGTGACGTCGGTTCAACATTCAGCTCCGACATACCCTCAACAGCAGAAGCAGAAGCACCCTTCCGCAGTGGGATGTTCACACTGCGGGAAGCCAGGACATGTGGTATCAGAGTGTCGTAGAGCACATGGGTTGTGCTTGGTTTGTGGTGCCCCAGACCACAAGGTTGGGAACTGCCCGAACAGGGGGAGTTCATCTTCATCAACCTTCTCTAGTCCCTCGGTTAGGGGGCCAGCCCCTATACCAGTTCAACAGCAGTAACAGTACCTGTTTTTGAGGCCCTTACCGCCTCAGGCCCAGGCATTCCAGCAGCAGAGACTGCAGCAGTATGTCCAAGTCCAAGCTCAGACCCAGAATCGCCAGAGAGGTTTTCAGCAGAGGGGACCCGCACCCAGAGGACATGGTCAAGTGCTGACTTTGACCATGGGAGAAGAAGGATTGGCACCAGGTGAGGTAGTGGCAGGTACTATTTTTGTCAACTCCTTCCCAGCATCAGCGTTATTTGATTCTGGTGCATCGCATTCATTTATGTCTGCACGATTCGCGACACGGATAGGACTAGAGCCCGAGTTATTATCAGTAAGGCTCAATATACTTACTGGTAACGGTCTTGTGGGAGTAGATATAGTATTTTCCTTGTGTCGGATCGTAGTTAGCGGTAAAGAATTCCTCGCTAGATTGATAGAGTTCCCGATGGCCGATTATGATGTGGTCGTAGGGATGGATTGGTTGAGAGACCAGTATGCTAGAAGAGACTGCCATATTAGCAGGGTTGTTTTTTAGCATTCCAGTTGAGCCAGAGTTTTCTTTTTTCCGAGGCGAAGTTGAACCTTCTCCTCCAGTATTACAGATGGCAGTAGCAGCAGTGCAGTTACCCCGGATAGTCGAGGAGTTTTCAGATGTTTTCCCAGAAGAGCTTCCAGGAATGCCGCCAGAGCGAGAGATCGAGTTCACCATAGACTTGATCCCAGGGACAGCCCCAGTATCAGAGGAAGTTTACAGGATGGCGCCACCAGAGTTAGAGATATTGTACAAGATGATTGAAGAACTTAGAACCAAAGGATTCATTCGTGCTAGTGGATCGCCTTGGGAAGCCCCGAAGCTTCTTGTAAAAAAGAAGGATGGTACGTCCAGGTTATATGTAGATTATCGTACCTTGAACTCAGTGACAATCAAAAACAGATACCCTCTCCCGAGGATAGATGACTTGTTTGATCAACTCAAGGGGGCAGCAGTATTCTCAAAGATCGACTTGCGGTCAGGATACCATCAGATCAGAGTCAGAGAGCAGGATATCCCGAAGACAGCTTTCAGATCTAGATATGGGCATTGGGAGTTCCTTGTTATGCTATTTGGAGCAACCAATGCACCGGCTGTATTCATGGACCTCATGAATCGTATCTTCATGTCTTATTTGGATCAGTTTGTGATTGTGTTTATAGACGACATCCTGGTCTACAGCAAGAGTGAGGCGGAGCATGAGCAGCATCTCCGTGTTGTCCTCCAGATTCTCAGAGAGCACCAGTTGTATGCCAAGTTTAGTAAATACGAGTTCTGGCTCGATCGTATTTCCTACATAGGTCATATCATCACCAGAGGAGGAGTAGAAGTGGATCCCCAGAAGTTCGTGGCTATTGAGACATGGCCAGTTCCTAGCACCGTTGCAGAGGTTCGCAGTTTTTTTGGCTTGGCCGGCTACTACCGGCGATTTGTTTCAGACTTTGCTCGGATTTCAGTGCCACTGACCCAGTTGACCCGCAAGGATGTGCAGTTTGCTTGGACAACAGAGTGTCAAGATTCTTTTAAGAAGTTGAAGCGAAGTTTGATGACGGCACCCATTCTCACGATTCTAGATGGGACCGAGGGATTCTCAGTGTATTGTGATGCTTCAGGCAGAGGTTTAGGATGTGTTCTGATGCAACATAGGAAGGTAATAGCTTATGCATCACGTCAACTTCGTGATCATGAGAGGAATTACCCAACCCACGACTTGGAATTGGCAGCAGTAGTGTTTGTACTTAAGTTGTGGAGACACTACTTATAAGGAGAAAGGGTAGAGATTTTCACCGACCACAAGAGCCTGAAGTATGTGTTCACTCAGAAGGATCTTAACATGCATCAGAGGAGATGGCTAGAGCTGCTTGTGGATTATGATATCAACCTGCAGTATCACCCAGGGAAGGCCAACGTTGTTGCCGATGCATTGAGCAGAAGAGCCGGAGTTTATTTTCTTACAGCGCAGCCAGAGTTATTGTCAGATCTTCAGAAGATGGGTATAGAAGTTGTCCTTCCTACCAGTATGGCATTAATGGCCAGTATGCGAGTTCAGTCCAGTATAGTCGAGAGGATCCGGATGGCGCAGTCAACAGATTCCAAGCTTCAGCGGCTCAGAGCAGAGTGTGAGACAGGACGAAGACCAGAGTTATGCGTTCATGCAGACGGTACACTTCGACATGGAAGGCATCTTTGTGTATCCAGTAGTGATATCAGATAAGAGATCATGGCAGAGGCCCACAGTTCTCAGTATTCTGTTCATCCCGGTGGCACAGAGATGTATCGTGACATCCGTCAGCACTTTTGGTGGAATGGCATGAAGAGGGAGATAGCCCGGTTTGTCTCTCGATGTTTGGTTTGCCAACAAGTTAAAGCTGAACATCAGAGGCCAGCTGGACTTCTTCAGCCCTTGCCAATTCCAGAACGGAAGTGGGAGCATATAACCATGGATTTTGTGACTGGATTTCCTAGGTCCCCGGCCGGTAGAGATGCTATTTGGGTTGTTATAGACAGGCTCACAAAGGTGGCTCACTTTCTCCCATTCAGAGTTGGTCAGTCGACGGCTCAGCTAACAGAGATGTACCTCAGGCAGATCGACAGATTTCATAGTGTACCAGTCAGTATCATCTCGGACAGAGACTCAATATTTACGTCGCACTTTCGGCGCAGCCTGCAAGAGAGTTTGTGAACTCACCTCCAGTTCAGCTCAGCTTATTATCTGCTGACAGATGGTCAGTCAGAGCGTACCATACGAACCTTGGAAGATATGTTACGGTCTTGTACACTCGACTTCGATGGTTCGTAGAAAGATCACCTGCACCTGGTGGAGTTCTCGTACAACAACAATTTTCAGGCCAGTATCCAGATGGCACCGTTCGAGGCACTATATGGTAGAAAGTGCAGATCCCCGCTAGCATGGGATGATGTTGGTGAAAGAAAGATGCTCGGTCCGGAAATGATTGCTCAGACAGTTGAGGTGGTCAGAAGAGTCAGAGATCATCTTCGCGTTGTCCAAGATTGCCAGCGTCATTGGACCAATTCTCATCGGCGTCCCCTTGAATTCTCGACCGACGACCATGTATTCCTGAGGATTTTGCCTAACCGTGGCATCATTCGTTTTGGCGTACGGAGAAATTTTAGTCCTAGGTATATAGGGCCGTTCGATATTCTGGAGCGAGTAGGTGATGTATCCTATCGTCTCGCTCTTCCTCCATCGCTAAGTGAGGTGCATGATGTCTTCCTTGTATCCCAACTACGACGGTATATCCCGGACCCGAGTCATATCCTGGATCATTCAGAATTGGTTGTTGGTACCAACCTTTCGTATGAGGAGAGGCCCGTGTCTATATTGGACCGGAGAGAGAAGATACTCAAGAACAAGACTATCAAGTTAGTCCATGTTGCTTGGGGTCATCACTCTTTGGGTGAGTCAACCTGGGAGCGTGAGGATGATATCCGATCGCGATATCCCATCCTATTTGACTCGTAAGATATAGTATCTTTCTTATGCCTTATGCTCTCAGTTCTTTGCTTGAATGAATGATTGCTTGCCTTGTTATAGCTTGTCTATGATTAGTATAGCTTGTCCTTGCCTCTCTAGCCTCTTAACTAAATTTTGAGGACAGAATTCTTTTAAGGTGGGTAGAGTTATAACGACCATAGTTCATATTACGTATTTTGGTATACGTTTACGTATTTTGATTCATGGCATGTCTCATTGTATGGTTTATTTTGGCATTTCATTGCTTGGTTCGGTTCGGTTTGCTTGATTCGGCTTGGTTCGGTTTTGTTGCATATGGACCAACATCCACCCTTCTCTTCCTTTATAAGCCACCTAACCACTCTCTCTTCAATTAATCCTCATTACTCTTCTTCTTCCTCACCATTACTCTCCACCTACCATAGAGAGGGCTTAGGCAAGTGCAACTTGCTTCATGGAGGAACTCAAGTTTTATTGTTCCATTGTCTTCTCCACGAGATTCTAAGACACTTTAATACTTAGCATTTTTAAATTTTCATGGTTTAATTTGTGTAGATCTAAGCTTCTTGTATTTTTTGGATTTTTGGGTTTTGATCTATCTAACCTTGTTATTTTTAAGTTTTGATGGTTCCATGTTGTAGAAAATTTCCTTCTGTCCTATTTTGACCTATGGAAGTCCAGATTCTGACCTTGGATGAAGGTTTAGTGGAGCTTGGAAGCCATGGATTCTATGGTTCCTCTTCTCAGAAAAGCGGAGAAGAAGAATAGTGGATAGCTGCATGGCCTTTCATGCGGCATTTCCCTTAGCCGCATGGCTCCAAGCAACTCCAGCCGCAGGAACCCATTTTCTTCCTGCCGCATATGCATGATTTACCTTGGCCGCATAGGCCATGGTTCCCTCGTCCCAGCCGCATAAAATTCTATTTCCCTTAGCCGTATGGCTTGAGTCAACTTCAGTCGCATGAGCTCCTGAATCCCCCAACCGCATAAGACCCATCTCTATTGCCGTATGGCTCTGCCCGACTCCAATCGCATGAGACCTATCTCCTTAGCCATATGGCTTTGTTGTCTTTAGCCGCATGAGCCCGCATCCTCCAGCCGCATAAGCCCGTTCCTCCCGAGCCGCATGGCTTCGCTTGACCCTTGCCGCATGATCTGTCCCCTTTCCAGTCGTATGAGCCCGCATTCTACTACCGTATATGCCCGTTTTCCCCATTGCCACATACGACTCTCATCTAATACCGCATGAGCCTTCCCCAGCCGCATGAACCCGCTCTCCCAGACCGTATGCCTCTGTCCCTTCCTGAGACGCATGAACCTGTGTTCCCCGAGCCGCATGAGACCCTCTCCCTGGCTGTATGGCTCTTTCCGTAGCCCTTACACTTTTATTATTATTATTATATTGGAATGTTACAATTATGCTCATGTTTTCTGACCCTCTGTGTAGCTTGGGTCTCTTGATAGAATGCTTGTACCATATAAATTCTGCACATGATCCATAAACACGATAGTGGCCCACCGTGGCGCACTCTTGATAAGTAAACCTGACATGATATACCTCGATATGATGTTGCGACAGTTAGCCTGACATGACAAGAATAAATGGGTTGGACACCGTAGACGATTGTGTTTGTACAAATGAACCAGTATTGTCTTGCATCATGTCTAGGATAGGGACCCCTGAGTACCACGGTCAGGGGTACCTACTGAAATTGACTAAGGCTAATAACTAGAAAATCCAGTAGTCAAGGAGAGATTTCCTAGCTACAGGCAATCCCGTTATCTGGGCGCCCCATCATGGGATTTGTAGCCTACCGTCGAGTAGGGCATATTTCCAGCACACTGTCATGTGTTGCACCCACCAAGCTACTTAAGGGTACATACGTTTCTTGGACGATGTACCCACATAAATTCAATCCCCTAATTGCGTCTGGATAACCTGGATGGTCTGCAGGGCTTGTGGCTGTTGGAATAATCTTATCGCATCTTGCTAGTAACTAGGCCTGTGATAACCCTAGTTAGTTAAAGTATTAAGCCGTACTTATTTGCTTGGCCGTGAATGTTGAATGGAGTCTAAGTCTTGTCCTGTTCCGGTACCTAGTTACTTCAATAACATAATTATTTATGTTTACCTTAACAATAATGATTAGGGGCCAAGTTCTATTCAGGCGAAGGGTTACAACCCCGATCCTTGTTTGGTTTAATGGTTGTAACCTGGCTCCCGGAGCAGTTCTGTGTCCTCTCTTCGTTTATTGTCTTATTGTACCCTGTGTCATGCTCGTCATGTTTTACTTTACCAACAAGAATTTGAGACGGGTTTCTATTCAGGTGAAGGGTTACAACCCCGGTCCTTGTTTGGTTTAAGGGTTGCGACCTGGCTACCTGAATGGTTTCCTCGTACTCAATTCTCTGTTGTTGTCACTATTATTATCAGATACTTTTATAATTATCTTTAATATCCATTTATGATATGCTAGTTTTAGTTCATAAGTGAAGGCTTCTTTGTGGCACTTGCTCTTTCTGGGGTCTGACCCAGCTGGTTTTGTATGGCCAGATACCGGAGCAGCTCCAGAGGATCTACCTATCTTCCAGCCAGATGGTGACCACCAGGCGTAACCCTGGCAACGAGTGGGTTCCTTTTGTTCTTCCACTTTATTGTATAAATATTCTTTTGAGGCGTTTAGCTGGCGAGCACGTGTTAGCTCGATTGCACTTTATTTACTGTCTGCCTACGGGCTGTAACATGATTGATAAATCCTAGGGTTGATCATGTATGACTGAAACTCTTGCTAGTCTTGACATTTTGTACGACTAGCTTCATGATCATCCAAATATGTAATGTATGAGACGCCTTACTATTGTACATTTGGTGCTCTGACATCTTGTAACAGTTATCGCTTGTTTGAGATTGAGACAATAGGCTTGTTCATGACCATAAGAGACTGATGGCTTGTAGTTAAACCCTCATGTATCTAGACAGCCGTGACCGTATAACGAGGTGGGTTGCACTTCAATATACGTAGCTGGCTATGTTCGCCCCGCTCTCCAGTATTCTGGTTCTGGGGCGTTACATCTCTTCCCATGGAGCCGTCGGCAGGAGGAATGCTGGACGTAGGAGGAATGCTGGACACGGGAGGAATGCTGGACGTAGAAGGAATGCTGGACGACGAGGGAGGAGTCGCCAACCTGCTGGAACTGCCCTGTCCCGGTAATGGACCGGGAACAGAATGGTACACTGGCGTACTCGGAGATGAGGATGAGGGTACAGAATCTGCATCCCCAGCCTGACGCACACGGGACTGCCTAACATAATATCCTTCGCGTCGTCCGGGTCTAGTCATACCTGATAATAACATATGACAATAAAATAAATATACATATTTATATGATAGACATCACAAATTTTTAAAAAATATCATAGTCACAAAAGTGTCACTAAAGTGTCAAATATGATGATAAAACAAACGTACAGATTTAATCCTCTTCTGAAAATTCATCTAGTTCGTTTAGCTCATCATCATCTTCTTCTTCTTCTTCTTCTTCTTCTTCTTCTTCCTCTACATCTTCACTTTCATCTGCATCGCATCTTCCTCTTCAGATAATTCTACTTCTTCTACACAATTAGATGTGTAATGAGGAACTTCCGTCGTGTCCACTTCTATAATATTTGTTACAAGAGGTAGTTCATCCTCTTGATAAGCTATATCGTCAACCTCAAAGGTATTTCTAGCTTTAGTCTTGCATACTGCCCACCAGTCTGACCTTGTTGTTCCTCGTTTAGGATAACTTATGAAGTACACGAGCTGAGCCTGACATGATCGGACAAATGGTTCATAGGCTTGATATCGACGCCGATAGTTTATATCCACAAGATTGTGCTTGTCTACTTTCCAACCTTGACCTTCAATCGGATCGAACCAATCACACCTGAATAACACAATCTTAGCAGGCTCTATTCCATAACTATATGTCAGCTCCATAATCTCCCATAGGATGCCATAGAAATCGTTGCCCATATCAACATCTTTGTAGTTCGAAGATCTGATACACAAACAGCTGTTTTTGGTGGAATCGAGATCCACAAAGTTGTCTGTGATCGGGCAAGTTGTTGACTTGAACCTAAACCCATTCACACAGTAGCTTGGCCATATTTTTGCAGCATAAATTGGTCCCTTGGCTAGCGTTCTAATAGACTCATTCTCAAGTCTTGCGTATGGACGATCGACCTAAATACCACAAAAAAATAAATTAAGCTCATTCTCAAGTGCATATACAGAAAGAAAATTACAGAGTTCTCAAGTCTTACATATACACTCAACCATGATGGAAAATAATGCCTTATTTCTTGTTCTAGTTCTTCTTCTGTTATGTGTGGCCTACCTGACCTCACATCATCATTAAATATGCTGAAAACAACATCGTTCAATTAATGTAATAGTATAATAATCAACACTATTAAAATAATGTAGACGTATTATTTACTTACCCCTCCAGCTTCTCTACTTCATCATCATCGCAGTTGAGTAATACATACACCTAAGCAGCCCTTAGCTCATCATCGTTCAGATATCTCTTCTTCATTTTACCCGATGGCTTTCCTGGAGCATTGAATACCTTCAGTATCGTATCATTACATTCATGATCACCGTCGTTGTTTCTGGAAGCTCTCGTTCTATTAGTTGCAACATGAGGCTTGAAGTACATCGAACAAAAGTTTGTAATCTCCTCGAGAACATAGGCTTCACAAATAGAACCCTCGACCCGTGCCTTGTTTTTCACCTTTCTTTTTAGGTGATTCAAATATTGCTCTAATGGGTACATCCATCGATATTCGACGGGTCCACCAACACGTTCCTCATAGGATAGATGAATCGGCAAATGCTCCATAGAGTCGAAGAATCCAGAAGGAAACACCCTCTCTAGCTTGCACAGTGTTACCGTAATGTCCTTCTCTTGCTTTTCTAGACGATCAACGAGCAATTTCTTAGAACAAAGATCCCTGAAGAATATACTAATCTCCGTCAATAGATCCCAAACTGCCTGCGGTAAGAATTCCCGAAATGCAATCGGAATTAACCTCTCCATGAATACGTGACAATCGTGGCTCTTCATACCCGTCAATTTGTTTTCCTTCGGATCGACACATCTTCTCAGATTTGACACATATCCGTTTGGAAATTTTAGGCCCTGGATCCACCGACAAAGTCTCACTTTATCCTCCTTGTCCAGTGAGAAAATTGAATTCGGCAGGAACTGTTTTCCATTCTCCTCTATCAAATACAACGCAGGGCGTTTGCATATTTCTTCTAAGTCCAACCTGGCCTTGGGATTGTCTTTCATTTTTCCCTTTACGTCCATCACAGTATTAATTATGTTATCAAACACATTCTTCTTAATATGTATGACATCAAGATTATCTCTGATCAGATTGGTACTCCAATATGGCAGATCCCAGAATATTCTCCTCTTTGTCCAGTTATGATCTCTACCAAATCCATCGCACTTGTACCCAGTTGTAGGATCTTCGATAGTACTTAGAAAATCTCTAAACTCCTCCCATATCGTGGCTCTGTACCACCTTGGCGGTGGATCACCCTTCTCTACAACGCCGGCACGGAATGCATTCCTGTTCCTTCTGAACGGATGATCTTTTGGCAGAAATTGCCGATGACAATCAAAGAAGCAAGGTTTTCCTCCGTGTTTCAAGCGGAAAGCCTTAGTACGGTCCATGCAATATGGATATGAGAGACGGCCATGAGTGCTCCATCCAGATAACATTCCATAGGCCGAAAAGTCGTTGATGGTTCACATAAGGGTTGCCTTCATCTGAAAATTCTGCTTCCTGGAAACATCGTACGTGTTAGCGCCTACTTCCCATAACTGATTCAACTCATCTATCAAAGGCTGTAAGTACACATCAATGTTCCTCTTGGGATTGTTCGAACCAGGAATTATAACGGTTAGAAACATGTACTGAGTCTTCATACACATCCAAGGCGGTAGGTTATACGGAGTGACAATCACAGGCCAGCACGAATACTGGGATCCCGAAAGACTAAAAGGAGTAAAACCGTCAGAAGATAGCTCCAACCTGACATTACGCGGATCTGAAGCAAAATCAGGATACACTCGATCAAAGTTCTTCCATACTTCTCCATCGGATGGGTGATCCAACACTCCTTAAATCTGTTCTCGCATGTGCCAACTCATATTTTTGGCCGTCTCTTTCACCATAAATAATCTTTGCAACCGTGGCGTTAAAGGCAAGTAGTGCATTGAATCGGTCGGTCTTCTTGTACCGGTAGACCTTCCTGTACTAGTTATCTTATAGCGATCAACACCACAAAATCTGCACACATCTACGTCCTTGTCGTCTTTGTAGTACAGCATGTACCCATTGCGACAAGAATCGATTTTCTTGTATCCCATCCAGAGTGATCTCACCATCCTCTTAGACCGATAGAAGTCTTTAGGTAACTTAGCACCCGCCGGCAAGATCTCTATAATCAACTCCAACACTCGGTTGTAGCATTCTTACGACATGTTAAAATCTGACTTAATGCTCAACAGTCTTGTAATCACCTCCAACGGTGAATGATCCTCACAACTAGGATATAATGGAGTCCTTGCATTCTCCAGCAACTCCATGAACTTTGCAGCATCGACATTCGGTGCCTCCTCAGCTGCATCATGAATGAAACTAGGCCCCACAGCATCGAAAACCATGTTCACGCACCCGTCGTCGTATGCATGATTATCTGAAACAAAATTAGGTCCCGCATGCATATACGGCTCAACATAAGGCTCCGGCTCTGATGCTAAAGACACAATTCTCCGTGTGCGGTCCACTGATAGTAATTAGGCGTGAAACCCCTCGAGTACAAATGATATGTCACTTCTACTTCTGGATAATATTTCACGTTATGACATTTCACACACGGACACTTAATTTTGGTGCCGTCCATGTGCTGAGGGAACGCCTTGGCAAACTGCAGGAACTGCTCTACTTCCGCTATGTATTCATCCCGCACACCATACATATCATCAGGACGACCATTGTACATCTATGAACGACACCGCAAGTAGTAATTCATATCCATTTGGAAATAATTCTGCAGAGATGGACACACAATTATCCAATAGGCACAAATTCGTATCATAAATACCTACACTAGTATTATAACTTGATATCTAAGTTCCAAAATCCTACCATACTTGTATTAAGAAATCACCACTTAACCTATTATCTATATATCCTCGTATCTTTGTCTACCTTGTATCTCACTTAATAATATATGTGTGTGTGTGTTTTTTGCACTCTAAGTATTTATTATAATGAGTAGTGTATCTTCATAATTTGAGTAATGAATTCTGTTGGATAACCTGAACAATGAAATTGTATCTCATATATATTGCTACATGGGGGTATGTAACCCATAGGTAGCTTGACACTTACCTAATATCCAATCCTTAGACCACGGTAATAACCCATACCTTAGCTACTAGTAGGTAATACTCACTCTATTATTACTTTAACATATACTATCTATTATAGTATCTTATACTCATCTTGCAACCCAGGCCAAACCATAGTGCATAGCTGTACTTGCTAAGGCAATATGCCATTGCATTGCCTGTAGGCAAGTGCCTGACCCGAAGTTAAGACCTGTCATATTGCAACCCAGGCCAAACCAAGCACTTCCCTGCCTATACATCTCCTATTAGGAACACCCCCAGTTTAATCCAAGGCTGAACCTCACTCCTCTTCTTATACAGATCCCTTATATAGAATTTAAATCCTTAACTAACTCATATACATTTACATGTATATATATATATATATATATATATATATATATATATATATATATATATATATATATATATATATATATATATATATATATATAAAACTCTCTCTTGCCTTCAAGATACCAACTCTCATCTCTCACTCTATTCTCTATTTTTGAGTCACTCTTAGAAAACTAACCTGTCCTACTCTCTTGCCTATCCCCTCTCACTGGACACATCTGACACAAGGAGCCCCACATAGGCTCATACAACCTCTGATATTGAGTTACTGACCTCTAACACATGTATGCCAACTGTTACTCTCATGCCCTGCTAATTTTTGACACTAACACATACTAACCTCACTCAAACTCTCTCATAATGATTTTCTGCAGCACAAAACTGACACCACTATGCAACACACATTCCTAATGCATGGACTTAATTAATCTCACTCTCTGATACCCTCTAACAAAGCCACTAATACTCAACTCTACAGGAATACTGATACTTTAGTATCTCTAAGACACACAAACACTCACTGATACAAGCTCCTAACTATCCAACGGGGTCACTTCACTCCATGTCCTGCACAGGACAAATAACCTTCCTTCACAGTCATTGATAGCCACATAGGCCAACTCGCATAGGCTCTAACACAGGTCCAACAGTGACATGTTCACCCTCTTCTCTACTTCATTTTTACTAGCGGAGAACCGAAGCACGCGTAGTTCGAATCTAGGTCGTAGCCCCGGTGATGCGGCAGGCAGTGGTGCTGCTCGAGAGGACGTGGCCCATGAAATATACGCCGACGGAAGGGTGAGGCGACGGCGGGTAGGGGAAAGGAAAGAAAAGTGGGTGCGAGGAAGAGGGAGGGTTATAAATGTAAGTGTCCGTGTTCGTGTCTAGATAGCTAGGGCTAGGGTTAGGGTTTACCTGAAGAGGGCGGCTCGGTCGAAAGAGGGAGGCGGCGAGAAGGGGTCTTCATCGGAGGAGGGAGGCGGCAAAGAGGGGGGCTTCATCGTCGGAGGAGGCTGCTGTCGTCGGAGAGAGAGAAGGGGGGAAATGAAAGTATTTTTGGGAGAGAGAAGGAGGAAATGAAAGTTTCGAACGGGATATATTAAAACATTAGCGACGTCTGCTTTTGACGTCGCTGAAGGTCACTATGTAGCGACTTAACTTAAGTTACTTCGCTGAACGTCGCTATTCAGCGACGTACTTTATCTCATGTCACGGAACGTCACTATTCAGCGACGTTTTGCGATGTCTATCAAAAGGAGTCACTATATTCAATATTTAGCGATGTTATTTTATTCCGTCGCTACATTACGTCGCTAATAAAGCATATTTTAGTAGTGGTTATAAGGGTTTTACTTATGAGGATAAGGTAATAGGCATTACCTACAGATAGATAATGTGAGGGTTGGTAGTAGGTAATATTAGGAACTGGGTTATGTAGGCCTCGAAAATGAAAGTCACGCTGAGTTGATCAAAACAAAAAGTCTAAAAGACACGCTGAGTTGATCAAGACAATGTCTAAAAATACACACTGGGTTCTACCAGACTATTTTCTCAATATACGCTGAGTTCAGCTCATCATTTGTCAGAGTGTCATTATGACTGACAGCACGACAGTCGAAGAATGTCTCCTCGTATGCCACGTATGCACGGGACTTGAGAGATCACAGCCGACTATTGCGTGATTTTTGAAATCTTCTTCAACACGACTCAGCCTTCGTCAAGTTGGCGTACCAAAAGAGCTTATTATCATTTAATGTGACTGACAAGGTAATCACTGTCAGATATTTTATGTCAGTCGAGGCACGTCGAATCAAGACAGCTGGCAGTCCTGCCTCAATCTTGCGTATATTTTGAGCCTTCTGGCTCAAGTCTGCGTGTATTTTGAACTTGTATGTTTCCTTCCTCAAGTCTGCATGGATTTTGAAGCTGTTTGCCCCAAGTCTGCATGGATTCTGAAGCTTCTTGCCCCAAGTCTGTGTGGATTTTGAAGCTTTCTGCCCAAGTCTGCGTGGATTTCGTCTTCAACAAGTCTGCGTAGATTTTATCCTCCACTGAGTCTGCGTGGATTTCGTCTTCAACAAATCTGTGTGGATTTCATCCTCAACCAAGTCTGCGTAGATTTCGTCTTCGACAAGCCTGCGTGGATTTCATCAAATTAGAGTACGTGGCAGCCATGCCACCGATCTCTCGCCTGCGTGTCCTGTAGCTTGTACACGACTCATGCACGATTGCCATGTGTCCAACAGTTACAGGCCACGTCCAGTAACTGCTTATAACCTTGCGTATGTTAAATCCTGTGTGATTTTCAACTATGTACAGGCTATAAAGACAGTTATCTTTTCAGTTATTTTTGACTCTATAAATAGAGTTCTTTTCTTATTCAGTATACAGATACAGAGTGATCTAAATTGCTGTTAAAATTTTGAGAGCTTTTCTTCTTCGCATCGTCCAAGGGATAAAGCGATCGTCTTCTAGATCGGATTCCTACAGTTGTAATTTTCCCAGATACACAATAAATAAAGTAAATTTATTTATGGAAAACAAATTGGCGACTCTGCTGGGGAAAACCATCTCCTTTTCTGAGATGGCAACAACTCAATGCAACACTTCGTTAGTCGGCTTGACGAAGAAGGTGATATCGATCCAACTTGATCAACTCGCCTACGAAGAAATGCAGCGGGCTAAGGGTGGCAAGCCCACTTCAGCCTCCATCTCCACTGCCAAGTCGAAGGGACGATCTGTCTACGTCCCTAAGAATCTGTTGGCAACTAACAGTGAAGTTTCTGCCACAATGTCTACTCCTAACATTGGCAAGAACTCTACTGCAAGCACGCACGCTCTTGTGTGCTCGAAGACGACAACAATCAAAAGTCACGCTGACAGCATTGGCTCCTTAGCCAAATCTGTTCCAGCGTGCAATCTCAAAATCAAAAGTCACGCTGACAGCACTGGCTCCTTAGTCAAGCCTGTTCCAGCGTGCAATCTCAAAATTAAAAGTCACGATGACAGCACTGGCTCCTTAGTCAAGCCTGTTCCAGCGTGCAATCTCAAAATCAAAAGTCACGCTGACAGCACTGGCTCCTTAGCCAAATCTGTGCCAGCGTGTATTTCTAAAGTCAAAAATCACGCTAACAGCACTGGTTCTTTAACCAAGCCTGTTTCAGCGTGTATTCCAGCATGCTATAAGAAGAATAGCTCTTTAGCTATCTTTTCTTCTTTGCCAAGTTCTACTGGAACTGGGGGTGGTTTTGCTAGAACTTCTTCCCAAATGGCACACAAAGTCCCTTCGAAAAGGAACAACTCATTAGTTGTTTCTTCTGCTCCTGTAGTGCTTACTTCAGGAACAGCTTTGACTGACAGTTTTGTTAGTCAAGGAAAAGGAGATGGTCTTTTGACTACTCTTCCCTCTGGACATTCTATGTCTCAAAACTTGAATAAGTCCAAGAAGAAACATTTCTTAATGTCTTCTTCTTCGACTTCTTCGAATTGGGCACAGAATTTGTCTATAAAAGAGGGTTTGTTACCAACTCCTAATCAAGGGGGTGGTTCATCTCTTCCTTCTCTACAAATATCCAAATCAATGGAAGGAAAACTCCAAGTGTCAAAAACCAATGTTTTACTTCCAACTGATCTGAGAACAAAACTTAATCAAATCCGTTTGGAAAGCACTTCTGCAAGAGATCCAGATGTAGAGTATGCTAGAAATTATGTGGCTCATATTAATCACTCTCTATATAATCAAGAACCATCAAGACCCAAGAACTGGAAATATATTCCTAAAAATACACAAAGAATGTTCTCTGATGTACCTCAATCTTCACAAACAGATTTGCGAGAACACCTTCAACAGAAGAGAAGAAATAATTCTGTGTCAATGGATCATGCTGAATGTGACTTCCAGCCAAAAGTCATAATTCAATGCAGATGTCAATCAATGGATCATGACCATGTTGATCATAAATGTGACTTCTAGCCAAGAGTCACGATGCAATACAGATGTCAATCTAAACCTGATGAAGATGAACCTCTGTTTGCTTCTGTCAACATGACTTCTCGGGATATTGGAGGTAGACCTGATAGTCCAGATGTAGTATATAGAGGCACCAGATCAAGAGTTATGGCTTCTAATCAGAGGACTTTGATTCCTGAAGATGATTCTGAATTTCTTGGAGAATCTAATTTCCTACCTCTTCCTACTGGGGGTAGTTCTCCTGCAAATGACTTTGATACACAAAGTAATGATTCAGAACAAACAACATCCACCAGTTCATCAATAATCCCTCGTACAGTCATGACTTATATGGTCGATGGGAATACTGATGAACCTTCTTCTTCGACGACTTCTCAAGATCAAAGAATTGCTTCTTTGGAACAGCAAATGAAATCTATGGCTGACACTATGAAGTCGATGTATGAACTCATGGCAACCCAGATGCAAAATTGACAGACTGTACCTGAAGCCATACCAATTGATACTGGTGTAATTCCAGTACATGTTCCTCCAGCAGTACAATCCAAAACTCTTGGACAAGTTCAACCAGTTCCTAGTCACTCAGGAGCTGGGGGTAGTGCTTATAATGCTGTTCCTCCTCCCAACTATTCTGTACAAGCTACAACTCCATAATCTTCCGGAGTTGTTACTGAAGAATTGAAGAACCTCAAAACTCAATTTGAGGCATTCAAACAGAAGGATGGTTTGCAAAGGTTAGGTATCAAGCAACCTTACCCGATAGAATGGAAGCAAGTATCTTATCCTCCTAAATACAAGCCTCCTACTATCTCATTCTATGATGGAACCACTTCTCCAAGTCAATTTATCAATCACTTTGAAGTGATGACTGACCAGTTGCAACCAAGTGACGCCCTCCTTACTCGGGTGTTTGTCGGATGTCTCAAGGGAACGGCTTATGAATGGTATAGAAGTCTCCCTGATGGGTGTATTACCTCATTTGCCGGTTTCAAACAAATGTTTCTTGAACGATTCTATGAAGGGCTCAATGACATGACTATGTCTGCTCTCATAAGAATCAAGCAGAAGAACAATGAAACTACTGAAGATTTTATTGAACGGTTTCGAAGAGAAGCTCTGAAAATGCCTCTTGGAACTCCTGATGCTGTTACCATCGACACATGCAAATCAAATTTGTTACCAATCATTAGCATGTGGACAGGATCTACACAATTTCAAGATTGGCCTTCCTTCATAGTAAGTGCCAAAGCTGCAGAAATCAGTATTGAAACCTTCAAAGGTTTAGGAGTGCAGATGAATCCCAAGGAAACAGGCCAAAATGCTAACAATAATGCTAAAAACAATGCTCGCAAAGGAAAAGAAACCCTTGATGTTAATCTTCAGAGTAAAGACGCATCGACTGTTCAAACTCCTCCTGCCTCTACGACTCAACAATCAAGAACACCTCGTCCCAGAGAAGAATATTCTTTTGATGACGATGATGTCCTTGGTATTTTCGAATGTCTGCTTAAAGGTAATAAAATACAATTACCTAAAATGAAGAAACCCGATGAAGCCGGTAAGACAGATCATCCTAAATACTGTCCATATCACAGAATGTTGGGTCACACAATTCGTACGTGTTATGTACTGAAAGGAAAGATCCAAGAAATGATCAAGTCTGGAGCCATCACTCTCACTCCGAAAGAGAAGACTGTTACTTCCAACGTTGTCTCTATGCAATTCGGAGATTTCCCTCCTCAACTCCTTGAAAGCGGGATTGTTCATATTCCCAAGGCAACTCTTGAAATAGTGAATATTCCTCCTCCACAGTCTGAAGGTTTAGTTCCAATCACTATGGAAACAGGAGAAATCATATGGATTCATCCTGATTTAGTGGCAGATTTTGAATCTCCTCCTCTTCAAAAGATTTCTTCCCGAAAATCTAAGAAGGCTGGAAAGACTAAGTCATGTCATATGACTTCTTTCGAGTCTACTTCTGACACAGAGCCAAAAGACAAAGCAGAAGCACTTGCTGGTGCTACTAGAACAGGGAAACCTTATCTAAAGGATTATTCCAAGAATCCTGAAGATACACCTGATATCTCTCCTGCTGACAAAAATACTCCTGATGTTCCAGAGGAAGAATCGTCCACTGTACCTGTTCCTTCAACTACACCGGGGGGTACCTACTCCTTCCAAGCCTACAGCTCTTGAGAAAGGCAAACAACAGGCTCGATTTGATAAACCAATCAAGAAGTCCCCTCCTTTTGGGCTTCAGAAGCCTTATAACTTCGACATTCTAGCTCAACTTGCTAATACTCCAGCTAGAATGTCCCTCTTTGAACTTCTACGTCTTTCTAAAGAGACTCGGGAGACATTAAGTGAGGCACTTCTTCAGGCAGACTCTTGTCTTGCACAATTAAAGAAGCCAGATGAAGAACCTGTCACTTGCTTACATTGCAACAGTGTATTGGAGATTATCCTGAATATTATCTTTACACAAGATGACATGCTACTGAAGGATAATCAATATGATCGACCTCTCTACTACACAGGTTATATCGATACGATCAAGATAAATCGTATCCTCATTGATCCAGGGTCTGCTATAAGCATAATGCCTAAGAGTCTGTTGGATGAACTAAAAATCCCTCTTCACAAGCTTTCCAAGACGGTTACTACTATCTTGGGATTCAATCAAAGCCGAAGCGAGCCTTTGGGAAAGATTCATCTAAAACTTCAGATAGGCGATTTCAGATCTAAAGTCACTTTCTACGTGATCGAGATCGTAGGGTCTTACAATCTTCTTCTAGGAAGACCCTTCCTTCATAAAAATAATGTGGTTCCTTCCACTCTTCATCAGTGTTTTAAATACATTGACAGCAATGGACAAGTACGAAGAGAAGTTGTTGATATAAATCCTTTCCATGGGGTTGAAGCTTATTTCAATGATTTCCGGATGTACAAAGAAGAGTATACAAGGCTTATACAAGCTATGGAGAAAGAGGATTCACAAAGTGAGACCTTGATAATTCCTATTAAAGGTCGAACTACTCAGCAACAGTCTCCTAAACCCTCTGGAGAAGATTCTTTCATTGTTCCAGTAAGCAGACAAATTTCTCCATTACCTCAGTCATCTGCTCAAGATACATTGATCATTCCTGTCAGTGGGCGTACTATAGTTCCTGTATCTTCACATATAAAACAAGATACTCTGGTAATCCCGGTTGGAGGGCAGACTGCTCTTCCATCTCAGGATTCAAGGGAGCTCACCTCTTCTGAGCCATTTGTTATCGATCTTAATCGAAACAAAACTTCTTCTCGTTCTTCTTCTCTCCCTTTAGTCATTGATTTGGCTAAGATTTCTAAGGCTCAGCCTTTTCCTGATGTAAATACTGCTACTTTTAAATTTAATGAAAAGTCTCCATCTTTGCAGTATATTGATGTGTGTAATCATGTTCATAGTTATTTGCATCTGTTGGATGATTTAAGAACAATAACTATAGGAGTTGTACAGACTTTTCATATGGGAATATCCCTAGAATTAGTGCAAGCTTCATACTTTTTGGTTCCTAGCAGAAAGCCAGGAGATATTCCAATATTCTTCTACAAAGGGCCCCAAAATCCTTCTGATTTGGAAGACGATGACAAAAACGATGACACCGGGAGGTTACAACTACGTCGTTATAGTCAGCAATCTAAAGACATTATCAAGAATATGGGCTATGACTTCAGAACTGGCCTCAGTAATGGAAGAGGAAGAAAAATGCCTGTCCGGATTCCTCCTTTGAAATATGGAAGGACAAAATGCAGATTGGGTTATATTGCTTCTACTCCCTTCATCAATACTATCCATGAAGATCCCGAATCTGACGAAGATACGAGATCTGATTCTTCTAGTACCACCTCTTAGGATTATGATACAAGTATTGGTGACCTCCACTACAATATTCTGTCTTCCAATATGGTCTCCATTGACGGTTCTGAGGAAGATGATGAAGACGAAGATGAATTTGAAATCTCACCTGAATCAGAACAATGGGCCAAAAGATTAGACAATCGATGGAAATTCCGATTTGAACAAAAAGAACCTCCGACTGAAGACAAACTTGTTCAAATAGATGTTGGTGAAGAGGGATCCCCTAAGCCTAGGGGTGGGCACGGGTCGGGCCGGGTCCAAATTTTATGGATCCGGACCGGACCCGTTAATTGGCGGGGCGGGGCGGGGCGGGTCCAAAAAATATTGGAACCGGTACGGATTCGACCCGTTTGAAACGGGTCCAAACCAAGCCGACCCGCGGGTCCAAACGGATCCAAAAAAAATTCAAAAAATTATAGAATAGTAAACATTTACACATGTTCTATTATCTAGAAGAACAAAACAAGTATTATATTTTTTCAATTTCTAGAATTTGTTTACTAAACAATAACATGTGCTATTATTTATAAATTATAATATGAAAAAAATCAAAATTGATAAAAAAAAATCATACTCCTAGAAACGGGTCGGTTCGGGGCCCCGTTTATTTTGAAAATAGGACCCGCCCCGCCCCGTTAGTGTCACACGATCTGCCCCGGCCCGCCCCGTTTAAATTCCAAATTTTAGGAACCGCCCCGTTTGACCAATATACGGTTCGGACCGGGTCGGAACCGCGAGTCCTGGACCCGTATGCCCACCCCTACCTAAGCCAATATTCATCAGTGAAAGTCTTTCTGAAACTGATAAGCAAAACATGATCAAACTTATTCGTGAATACATTGATGTCTTTGCTAAGTAGTAACTTATCTTAAAGCTCATGATATGACGAGATTGTCTGTTGCTATCTGGTAACTTTAGTTTTGGATCGAACTAGAATCATTCATTTGATTCAAGTGTACCGAGACTTGTAAAAATTATTGTTTGCTTCTTGCAAAAGCTTATGATACAATGTTTTGACTTATCTAATGGGTACTTTTTGAAGTGAGTTTTCATTGGATATCTGTCCTTGCATTGACATTTGTTTTGTACAACTTGCAGTAAAGATCACAGAGCACGTGATCTCTTTGATGCCTTATGGATTCCTGATCTCTTTATGAAAAGGGTCCAAGATAATGGAGAGTGGTCATTGTTTTGCCCTAATGAAGCTCCAGTATTGGCTGATTATTGGGGTGATGCATTTGAAAAGCTGTACACAAAGTATGAGAAAGAGGTTAGCTTTCCTCCAAAATAAAATCTGTTTATTTTCTTTGAATTTTCTGTAATGTGGTTCTGCTTCAGCATGGAAAGGCAAAGAAGGTTGTCCAAGCACAGAACCTCTGGTTTCAAGTTCTGAAATCTCATATAGAAATCGGAACACCATACATGCTGTCCAAGATACTTTTCAATTATGTCAATCCAATATATTACATTCCTTTGGGTTGTTACTTCTTTTCCCTTTTTTTTTCTGCAAGTAACTGTTTTTAATGCATATTTTTCTTCTCTGCACAATTCAGCTTTTGAGAGTTCTTAAAACCCGTTTGCTTGTATTGCAGAAAGAACAGGGAATGGCCTTTGCACATGCAACTGCAGCTGGATTTGACATGGTCC
Source organism: Iris pallida (assembly GCA_029216955.1). Classification (NCBI taxonomy): domain Eukaryota; kingdom Viridiplantae; phylum Streptophyta; class Magnoliopsida; order Asparagales; family Iridaceae; genus Iris; species Iris pallida. The sequence continues at coordinate 6,414,426 of JANAVB010026999.1, read as the reverse complement.
TCCACAAATACAGGTAGCTTCAAACTTTAGGCATGTCAGATATTTGTTATAAATATGTCAAAATGCTATTTTTCACCTCTAACAATGTATTCCTGATAAAATTTTACAATATGTTTTTGTACTGTCAGATATGATATATATCTGCAGTTTGTGTTTTTCCTATTCGAATTTTAATGTCTTTGTCTATTTGCTGAGATTTCTTCTTTTCTGCTGGGTTCTTATCTTGTTTTTTTATTGACAATTTTTTTTCTCATCTACTGCATACTAGAGTAATATTGCTTTGCTTTTAACTAATCAAATATTATTTTTACAGGATATGGTGATGAAAAAAAAGAATGATTATCTTGAGAATATCATTGAGTTGTATCATGGGGGAACCCCGATGGATGAGATTGTTGTAGCCCCAAATGTTGGCACTAAGATTATGGAAGATGTCACTGGGCGTGGGTATGGTAGGGCAATTTGTGGAGTTGGAAAGGGACGAGTTCGAGAAACTAGTTTGTCATCTTCGTCTAATACATCTTCAACTGCCTTAGATAAAGAAGTGCAAGAGTTGCAGGCCCAGCTTCAGATGGCGAAGAAAGCTAGGATGAGAGTTGTTGTTGAACACGAAGAACAAAAGGTTCAATGGGGCTTTGTGATAAAACAACTACAAGAACTTGTTCCCGGATTTTTAATTCTTGAACCAACTCCTTTATCTCATGAAGACAATGAAGATGAAGATGGTGATGCGAGTGACCACAACCTATCTTTTACTTAGATTAGATCTTTTATGGTTGTAGTTTACTAAATACTATTGGTTGTAGTTTACTAAATACTATTGTTGACAAAATAGTTTATTTTTGTGGATTATATTTGATTCTGTTTAATGTAATTTTATTTATCGAGAATAAAATACCATGGTACATGATACGACTAATTAAATGTGTAGTTTTCATAGACTATTTTGTAGGACTAATTGTTTGGTCGTCTTAGATATAGCATGCACATTTTGTCACCATGTAAAACCTTTTACTGCAAAATACTAGTAGCCAAAGATTACATAAGGTGACCATACAATCAATGATAGTCGTCCCAGACTAACTTTTGTGATCAATAATAGTCTTCACATACTGCTTATTACTACTAATCATAGTCACCGCAGAGTGTTTTAGGCGACCAATGATAGTTGCCACAAACTATCTTTGGTCGCTAATAGTAGTCTCAATGCACTACCTATTGTGACTAATCATAATCGCTACGGAGTGTCTTAGGCAACCAATGATAGTCGCTACATACTACCTTTGGCGGTTAATAATAGTTTTTCCACTATCTACTACGATTAATCAAAGTCGTGACCAATGATAGTTGCCACAGACTATCTTTGACGGTTAATATTAGTCTCCACATACTACCTATTACGACCAATTATAATCGCTATAGAGTGTCTTAGACAACCAACGATAGTCACTACATACTACCTTTGGCGGTCAATAGTAGTCGACACACACTATCTATTGCGACCAATCATAGTTTCCATAAATTATCTTACGTGAATAATTAAAGTCGTCACAGACTACTTTTGGCGGTCAATAGTAGTCTCTATACACTACCTACTGCAACCAAGCATAGTCGCCATAAAATGTCTTATACGATAGCGATACTCACCACACACGACCTATTGCGACCAATCATAGTCACCATAGTTTATATTGGGGGACCAAAGATAGTCACCACATACTAACTATGCCACCAAATATAGTCACCATAGACTAATTATGACAACTATTTTAGTCGCAAAGGTCCCACCCTTCCATAAATCCAACGTCCTAAGGTGACAAAGTCTTCTTGGCTAAAAGTTTGGAACGACAAAAATATTTTCTCGCAACAGTGTAGTAGCCAAAGATCTTTGGCGACTAAAATGCTTAATTAGTTGTCCCTGACTTTGGGCCAGGAGCCTGAGGCGACGATGTTTGCGACCAAAGAATTTAGTGGCGATAAATCTTAGGCAACTAATTTTGCATTTAGGCGACAAAAAATTACTAGACGCCTAAAGCCCTTATCTTAGTAGTGATTGTCCAGGAGACAAATGTACCCTATAAACATATATAAGGTGCAACACTCGGCGGTGCACTGGAAGTGTGCTCATCATGACAGATAGCTCCAAATTCATTTAGGTTAGGGCCGAGACAAAGGGCTTGCAGGTAACTGGGAAATTCTCCCCTCCTAATGATTTAGATAATCAAGCTAGTTTTTTAGTCCTTAACATTTTCTTGTTGGATTCTGGGTGTGGCATTCCGCAGAATCCATCCTAGACATGATATGCAAGATTTGACAATACAAGAAAGTGCACTATAAAGAAAATATAATAAGTTGGAAGCTAGGGGTGCACTACGACGAGCCACTATAGAGAAAATAGGGAGTGCGCCATGACATGCCACTATCATGTAAGCAAGAAAGACATGTACAAGAGTGCACCATGACATGTCACTATCTAGTAAGCAAAGAAGACATGTAACATGAGTGTGCCACGACGGACCACTATCTAGTAAGTAAAGAAGACATGTAACATGAGTGCGCCACGACGGACCACTATCTAGTAAGAAAAGAAGACATGTAACATGAGTGCGCCACGACGAACCACTATCTAGTAAGTAAAGAATGTTAGCCCAATGATTATATCATGTTTTTAAATATGGATAATCAATTAAGTTTACCATAATGACATCACTAATATTCATGTAATCACTCTCATGTTGCTACTTAAACTTCGTATTGTCCTAAATATTCTATATCATATTGCTATGCTTGTATCATATTGTTCTGTTTGTCTAACATATACTTTCAGACATGTAGTAAGCATGATCAAACATGATCAAACCAGGACATATACAATGGAGAATTAGTATTAATGGGCCAAAGATGGCATTATACATGGAGATTTCTCTGAATCGTCCAACGACCTATCCAGGGCCTCGTATCGGAGGTTCCGCTGTCCAGTCAGCGGACAGGGGTCGAGGGGGCAGCGACCCCCGTGGGGGTTCAGGGGCACAGCCCCCGAAAGGTATTCAGATTTCCAGATATGTTTATCTTTGGACTACTACCGTCAAAGAAAAATACGTCTTCATGTTAGCTCAAATATCAGAAGAAAGATGTCATCAAAGGACTATTGGTTTTTTTTTTATTAATGTATTTTTCATATTTATTGAGTCTAGGAATATGATGTAAACTGTATCATATTGGCAAATAGGCTATCCAAAAAACGTTTTCAAAATACCCTTTCATTTTGAAAACAACCCATTAACAAAAGCCCAAACTACTTCCTAACTGTTTGATCCTTTCAAAAAGCCCAAAACCAATTTGCTAAAACCCTGACAGAACTCCAACAGAATTCGGCCCAAATTTGGCCAGAGTTCGGTTTGTGGACATTGGATTTTGAACTTGGTCCTTCTGCTGTTACGGATCCTACCGAGATTTTCTCATAGAGTTCTGCCTAAATTCTGACAGAGTTCTGCCTTTGGAAAAACTATAAATTGAGAAGGATTTTGATCATTTCAACTCACCAATTCACTTTCATATCTCTTCCCTATAAGCCTACTATTTCTTCCAAAGTATTCTGAGCTATTCATTTTCAAATCCCAAGCCAGTTATAATCCTCTAGTCGATTTGTCGGTACGGTATAGTCTAGAAGTTTCAGAGTGATTGTAATCAGATGTTTGATTGAAGAAAGAGACTTCACAAATAAAGTTGGTCGAGTACTTCGGATCAAAGCTCGCGTTGTAGAAGTTGTAAGAACTTCGGATGAAAACTTATGGTATTTTCCAATAATGGATTCAACTAGAAGCTAGAGTTCTTCCGACTGGACTAGTGCTCACAAGAGGGAAACTAGTATACATCGTCGTATTTGTGTTTGCTTTCTGCTCTCTACTTTTCATTTATATACTTATGATATATTCTGTGATCTTGCTGCTAACATTTTTAATTAACTAATTTCCGCTGCCTACTCTATTCACCCCCCTCTAGAGTATTGTGCTTTACAATTAGTTCCTACAATTGGTATCAAAACGGGTTACACTGGTAAAGCGAGGTAACATTGCTATTATATTCTTATTTATTACAGCTGTTACATATATCACAATATCACATATGGCAAGTATGTACTTCACAACTGAAGAGCAATCCTCAAATAGACTCCCACTATTTGATAGAACAAACTATAGTTATTGGAAGACACGAATGAGCTTCTACCTAAAGTCTCTTGATTTTGACTTATGGTCAATTGTTGTCAATGGCTACAAAAAGCCTACTATCACTTCTATTCTCACATCCTCTATAATCAACAAACCTTATTATAGTTACACGGAAGAAGAGAAGAAGTTAGCTAGCCTTGATGCAAAAGGTATACATATATTTTATTGTGCTGTAGACACAAATGTATTTAATCTTATTAATACTTGCACAACATCTCATAAAATTTGGAAAGTTATTGAAGCTACTTATGAGTGCAGGTATGAAAGCAAAGCTAGCAACTCCAGAGAGAAGGATAGTCTTCATAATGATGCAAATATATACATGATGGAATTAGGATTTAAGGTACAACAGAATCTCTTATACGAAGAAGAGCTTGTATGTGACAATTGTAAGAAGATTGGCCACATCTAAGAAGATTGTACTACTACTAGAAAGGAGAGTCACTATGAACGATCAAATGAAGGAAGATCATCGTCTCACAAGTACGCTAGCACGAGCATATGGTATGAAAACGAAGCAACAGATTCTGAAGAAGAAGAGAGACCTCATCAAGCTGCAAATTTATGCTCAATGGCATTATCTAACGAGGTACAAAATAATTCTTTTTATGAAGAGAGTAAACTTTCTCATGATAAGTTATCTGATGCTTTCAGTGATCTATTAGAAGAACACAAGAAAGTATTAGATAATTATAAGCAAGCTAGAAAAGATATTCTATCCTATAAGCGTGAGAATAAAAAGCTTACTTGCTTATTGAATGATGCTAGAAATACTTCTCCTTCTGATAATTCTACTGAGATTTCCACACTTGAGTTTAGATTGTATGAGGCATTTGATTGCATTGAGAAAAGCACTCAAGAAAATGCTAAACTTAAGGAGGAATTAGAATCAGAAAAGAAGAAGTATTCTATTGCTTCATGTAGAATTGATGCTCTTAATGTTAAATATGATGAGAACTGTGCTAACTCTAAAAAGTTAGAGATTAGATTGGAAAAGTAGGTATTACAACCTATGACTCAGTCTAACACAAGACACGTAGCACATCACAAAGTCACACACGTCAGATCTTTTACAAAGGAAGGAAGCAAAGCTAAAGCTTCATGCAACCATGTTTTCTATTACAAGTATCTACGCACATCATATCACACCACTGCACGTTCTCATATTGCTGCACATAGCACTAATTTTAATAAGTTCTATCATTGTTGTGGTATGAATGGACACATTTCTAATCGTTGTCAGATTAGAAAACTAGTTGATATGAACTTGTGCAAATGGGTTCCCAAAGCTAACAAATGTGGATCCAAGTATTGGATACCAAAGTCTTCACCTAATATTTCAGGTGGAGCTACTTATGCTGAACCATAGAACCATGGAACATATTGGTGATTGCAAAACTACAAAGGTCATCTTCCAAGCAATTGTACCAACATAAGTGTGGTCACTTAAACCACGTTGGTAACATGCTAAATAATTTATTTATGGTTTTATTTATAGAATCTAGCATGTTCTTATTAATGTCTTTCTATTTGATATCTTTTAATTGTTTATTGTTTGAATCAATGTGAGATATAATCCTAGCATGACTAGCTGTTTAGCTTAAATAATTAGTTCACGCTATATAGTATATTATTTTCTACTAGTGTGACACATTTGTCTATGTATGCTCTTTACTTTTAATCTTTATTCTTGAAGCATGCATATGAGCTTTTTTTTTGAGTTAATATGTTTTTGGCTCTCTGTCTTTAATATTTTTTAATGGATACTTCTTCTTTAACATGTCGTATTTACTTTGGTCAATATTTTGTGAGTATGTATGTTTAGCACAAGTCTTCTATTTACTTGAAAAGTATATACATATACTTTTATGTTAACCTTGTGCTTGTATAATATATTCACTGTTGATTCCTATATTTATTTTGATTAACTTCTTATGAATCAATTACATCTTTGTCTAATATATGAATTGAGTTCAAGTTCTATATTATTTTAAAAAAGTAGTTTCAAACTTGTGCTTATCTCATACTTAAGCTATTGATTTTTTTGAACAAATTTATGCTCAAAACCTATTTTTCTTGGATTTTTGGTAGACATTTTGGATACATGATATTTTTAATATCTTGATCTTGATAAACCATTTTTGGGTATTTACTTCTTTTATATTTAGGGATTCTGGATTTCGATGTTGTTCGATGATACTGCATATATTCCTTTGAATCAAAGTTCTTAAGAGTAGAGATCATTTTGGGAACAAGTCAAAAGGGTTCTTCTGTCATACATGTGTAAATCTCCTGAAGCAACACGGTGTACTAGTCTTTGGACTACCGCTAGCTGGGAATCGGCCCCTACAGCTAACCCGAAGTGATCAATAACTTATAGACTTAAGATTTATTAAGGTCTACTTGCAACTATCGTCTAGTTCTAGATCCAAGGTACTGAACCCAGTCCCCTAGGTTCCAGAATACATCAGCATATCTAAGTCCTACATTTTGATTTACAAATATTTTATATTTTATTGTTACCCAATAATTTTGTAGCACATGTGAATAAATGTAATTCATACATCTTATACCGAATGCTACATTGTTCTAAATTTTTTTTGTCCATATAATATAATTGATTTCATATTCCACAAATTCTTATTAAATACTTGTTTATTAAAGAAGAGATTTGTTTTTGGGTAAAAGCCTACAAAGGGTCTGTCTGTCACCACGGCTACGGCTAAAGCGAAGCGGTACTTAAGTGTTCCCCGGTGAACCTCCGTTAGCTGGGACAGTACCCCTACAACTAACCCCAGATTGATCAATGCTTTATAAACTAAAGATTTATTGAGATCTAGTTGCAATTATTATCTGATGGATTTTATATTTTAGATTTGATGGATAATATTATTTAATGATTTAATTTTACAAAAGGTAACGTACATTGATCTTCTATAGGTTACTGTTTGTCATCTTTTGATATATTCATTTTCTGTCACTATTCGATATTCAGACTTGATGATCTTGTGACTACTCATTGAATGTTATGGTCTTGTGATTTCGTCTTTAACTTGTGTAATATTCAATGATTTTGAGCTTTATATTATTATCTCCTTATTCAAGTTATTTACTGTCTATAACAGTAACTCTTTGCAGGGAAGAAGTCAGGCATATTGAATTTCTCTCTCAAAGTGGTTCTTCTCTTTAACCCTACGGTTATTTGATGGACACCATGCAACGACTTTAAAAGGGAAGAAATGAGCTTTGATAAGAAGATCTAATATTTTTGAATTAGTTTTTTACTTCTGGAAATATATCTCTGATTTTTTTTAAACTTTTGTCAATACTATTATTTTTTTTGGATATAGCCATGTAAAGGTGGATCAGTTAATTGGTTCAAATCAATTATCCCCTTCACATGCCATATATCTAGAATACATTTTTCTTTGAACATTTATCTAGTTATGTTTATTTTTTATTGGAACATATTTTGTTTGTTCATCTTTAAGCATTTATTTATTGGATATTTTTTTTGCCTAAGGATGATATTTGTTTTTGGAACTTTATATGCATTTGATCAAAGGAAAAAAAGATCCATATCTTGGATATTCCTTAGATTTTGTTATTATTTATTTTATCTATTTTTGCATATAAATTGCTTCGGAACTAGACATGCATATTTTAAGGGGGAGCAAAATTAATTATTTCAATTCTTTTGTGCCCTTAATATGTGGTATAGCTAGTTAATCATGGACATATATTCTTTTACCTAACATATCTTGTTGATTGGTTCATGATTTTTTTGGGAGAATATATGATTACTATTATTATTTATTTATTTTTAATTCTCTCATTTTATTCAAGTTTCTAAACATTTATTTTGCCAAATATATTTAATTATCTTCATTGATAATTCTTTTGAGTTTAAATTAATTTTGGCATTTCTTATTGAGATTTTATCTTAAAGTTCATGGTTATCTATATTTAGACTGATCATACTTTGTGGGGGAGCATTCAAGTCAACTGAATTTTTCCTTCTTAAGTATTTTTTCTTCATTACCTTCATGTTTATCTAATGGATATTCATATATCATGCTAAGATAATTGAATTCAAATGCATGAACTTTGGTATAGATTTTGAATAGAATCTAGTTTATTTATTTTGATTTCTTTTTCAATGATTATACTCTTTATGGAATTGATTCACTAATTTGTATGGGAAAATTATGAATCATAATTTTTTTGTGATCATTGTTAAAAGTCTCTTTATATTCTTGATTTTTTTTTGGTATATACTAGATCTGTGAATTTCTCACGAATTATTTATGACCAATGATTGCTTACTACTATATTGATATTTTTTTATTAAAATTCTTTATTGGTCAATTTCAAAACTACAGTTTTACTTATTCATCATATTGTGTTTTGAATGTCATTTTTGGATTTCTAGTTGGTAAACAATGTATTGATTGATTTTAATGTTTTTAAGTTCAACCAACTTTTTTTTTGACAAATTTTTCTACTTTAGTTATACAATTTTCTAAACTTGTCGTTACACTGTTCTCCTAATCCTTGATCATGATTATTTTTGCCTTCCTTCTTTACTTATGCTTGAGTTCGTTTTATCTTTTATTACAAGGGAGCTTATTTTTGATCATGTCAAAGGAGGAGAAATAAGTTTAAGTTAACAAACAAAATATTCTAGTATTATGTGTTTATTAGTGATACATGCATCTATTGTATATATATATTAAATTTAACCGATTTGCCATAATCAAAAAGGGGGAGATTGTTAGCCCGATGATTATATCATGTTTTTGAATATGGCTAATCAATTAAGTTTACCATAATGACATCACTAATATTCATGTAATCACTATCATGTTGCTACTTAAACTTAGCATTGTCCTAAATGTTCTATATCATATTGCTATGCATGTATCATATTGTTCTGTTTGTCTAACATGTACTTTCAGACATGCAGTAAGCATGATCAAACTAGGACATATGCAATGGAGAATTATTATTAATGGGCCAAAGACGGTGTTATACAAGGAGATTTCTCTGAACCGTCCAACGACCGATCTGGGGCCTCGCATCGGGGGTTCCGCTGCCCGGTCAGCGGACAGGGATCGAGAAGGCAGCGGCCCCCGTGGGGGTTTGAGGGCGAAGCCCCCAAAAGGTATTCAGATTTCCAGATCTGTTTATCTTTGGACGACTGCCGTCAAAGAAAAAAGCGTCTTCATGTTTGCTCAAATATCAGAAGAAAGGTGTCATCAAAGGGCTATTGATTTTCCTATTTTATCAATATATTTTTCATATTTATTGAGTCTAGGAATACGATGTAAACTACATCGTACTGGCAAATAGGCTATCCAAGAAATATTTTCAAAATATCCTTTCATTTTGAAAACAGCCCAAACTACTTCTTAACTGCTTGATCTTTTCAAAAAGCCCAAAACCAATTTGCAAAAATCCTGACAGAACTCCAACAGAATTCGGCCCGAATTCGGCCAGAGTTCGGTTAGTGGACGTTGGATTTTGAACTTGGTCCTCCTGCAGTTACGGATCCTACCGAGATTTTCTCATAGAGTTCTTCCTAAATTCTGTCCGAATTTTGACAGAGTTCTGCCTTTGGAAAAACTAAAAATAGAGAAGGATTTCGATCATTTCAACTCACCAATTCACTTTCATATCTCTTCTCTATAAGCCTACTACTTCTTCCAAAGTATTCTGAGCTATTCATTTTCAAATCCCAAGCCAGTTACAATCCTCTAGTCGATTTGCCAGTGCGGTACGGTCTAGAAGTTTCAGAGTGATTGTAAACAGAGGCATAGACTTATATATCAACCCTTCTTATCTCAAACCAAAATAAACCAAACCAAGCCAAGCCATGCCAAGTCAAGTTGAACCAAACCAAATAAACCAAGGCAAGTTTAAACCAAGATCAAGCTAAGCATGACAAGTCTAACTACTGTCCACCTAACAATTGCTAGAAATCCGTACACGTATACAGAAAATATGTATAACGGGAAACATGAGTGACAACTCTACCCACCTTAGAAGAATTTCGTCCTTAGAATTTAATCAAGAGGCTAGAGGTGTCAGGACAAGTTATACTAACAATGGCAATCTATGACTAACAGTCAATCAAACAATCATTCATGCAAGCAAGGAAGTAAAAGCATAAGGCATAAGGAAGATATTATACCTTATGAGTCAAACAGGTGTGGATATCCTGATCGGATATCATCCTCACGTTCCCAAGTTGACTCACCCAAAGAGTGATGATCCCAAGCAATATAGACTAAACTAATAGTCTTATTCTTGTGTACCTTCTCTCTTCGGTCCAATATGGATATGGGCCTTTCCTCATACGAAAGGTTGGTACCAACAACCAATTCTGAATGATCAAAGATGTGGCTCAGATCCCGGATATACCATCGCATTTGGGATACATGGAATACGTCATATACCTCACGTAACGACGGTGGAAGAGCGAGACGATAGGACACATCACCTACTCGCTTGAGAATATCAAACGATCCTATGTACCTAGGACTAAGCTTTCTCCACATGCCGAATCGGATGACGCCACGGGTAGGCGAGATCCTAAGGAATGTAGACCTTAAAAATGAAAGTCGTGCTGAGTTGATCAGGACAAAGTCCAAAAGTCACGCTGAGTTGATCAAAACAGAGTCTAAAAGTCACGCTGAGTTGATCAGGACAATATTTAAAAGTTATGCTGAGTTCAGCTCATCATTTGTCAGAGTGTCATCATGACTGACAGCACGACAGTCAAAGAATGTCTTCTCGTATGCTACGTATGTACGGGATTCGAGAGATCACAGCCGACTATTACGTGATTTTTGAAATCTTCTTCAACAAGACTCAGCCTTCGTCAAGTTGGCGTACCAAAAGAGCTTATTATCATTTAATGTGACTGACAAGGCAATCACTGTCAGAGATTTTGTGTCAGTCGAGGCACGTCGAATCAAGACAGCTGGCAGTCCTGCCTCAATCTTGCGTATATTTTGAGCCTTCTGGCTCAAGTCTGCGTGTATTTTGAACTTATATGTTTCCTTCCTCAAGTCTGCATAGATTTTGAAGCTTTTTGCCCCAAGTCTGCATAGATTTTAAGCTTTCTGACCTAAGTCTGCGTGGATTTCGTCTTCAACAAGTCTGCGTGGATTTCGTCTTCGACAAGCCTGCGTGGATTTTATCAAATTGGAGTACGTGGCAGCCATGCCACCGATCTCTCGCCTGCGTGTCCTGTAGCTTGCACACGACTCATGCACGATTGCCATGTGTCCAACAGTTACAGGCCACGTCCAGTAACTGCTCATAACCTTGCGTATGTTAAATCCTGCGTGATTTTCAACTATACACAGGCTGTGAAGACAGTTATCTTTTCAGTTATTTTTGACTCTATAAATAGAGTTCTTTTCTTATTTATTGTACAGATACAAAGCTATCTAAATTGCTGTAAAATTCTTGAGAGCTTTTCTTCTTTGCATCGTCCAAGGGATAAAGCGATCGTCTTCTAGATCGGATTCCTACAGTTGTAATTTTTCCAGAAACACAATAAATAAAGTGAATTTATTTATGGAAAACAAATTGGCGACTCTGCTGGGGAAAACCATCTCATCTTCTGAGATGGCAACAACTCAATGCGACACTTCGTCAGTCGGCTTGACGAAGAAGGTGATATCGATCCAACTTGATCAACTCGCCTACGAAGAAATGCAGCGAGCTAAGGGTGGCAAGCCCACTTCAGCCTCCATCTCCACTGCCAAGTCGAAGGAACGATCTGTCTACGTCCCTAAGAATCTGTTGGCAACTAACAGTGAAGTTTCTGCCACGGTGTCTACTCCTAACACTGGCAAGAACTCTACTGCAAGCACGCACGCTCTTGTGTGCTCGAAGACGACAGCAATCAAAAGTCACGCTGACAGCACTGGCTCCTTAGTCAAGCCTGTTCCAGCGTGCAATCTCAAAATCAAAAGTCATGCTGACAGTACTGGCTCCTTAGTCAAGCCTGTTCCAGCGTGCATTCTCAAAATCAAAAGTCACGCTGACAGCACTGGCTCCTTAGTCAAGCCTGTTCCAGCGTACAATCTCAAAATCAAAAGTCACGCTGACAGCACTGGCTCCTTAGTCAAGCCTGTTCCAGCGTGTAATCTCAAAATCAAAAGTCACGCTGACAGCACTGGCTCCTTAGCCAAATCTGTTCCAGCGTATATTTCTAAAGTCAAAAATCACGCTAACAGCTCTGGTTCTTTAACCAAGCCTGTTTTAGCGTGTATTCCAGCATACTATAAGAAGAATAGCTCTTTAGCTATCTCTTCTTCTTTGCCAAGTTCTACTAGAACTGGGGGTGGTCTTGCTAGAACTCCTTCACAAATGGCACACAAAGTCCCTTCGAAAAGGAACAACTCTTTAGTTGTTTCTTCTGCTCCTGTAGTGCTTACTTCAGGAACAGCTTTGACTGACAGTTTTGTTAGTCAAGGAAAAGGAGATGGTCTTTTGACTACTCTTCCCTCTGGACATTCTATGTCTCAAAACTTGAATAAGTCCAAGAAGAAACATTTCTTAATGTCTTCTTCTACGACTTCTTCGAATTGGGCACAGAATTTGTCTATAAAAGAGGGTTTGTTACCAACTCCTAATCAAGGGGGTGGTTCATCTTTTCATTCTCTACAAATATCCAGATCAATGAAAGGAAAACTCCAAGTGTCAAAAACCAATGTCTTACTTCCAACTGATCTAAGAACAAAACTTAATCAAATCTGTTTAGAAAGCACTTCTGCAAGTGATCCAGATGTAGAGTATGCTAGAAATTATGTGGCTCATATTAATCACTCTCTATATAATCAAGAGCCATCAAGACCCAAGAACTGGAAATATATTCCTAAAAATACACAAAGAATGTTCTCTGATGTACCTCAATCTTCACAAACAGATTTGCGAGAACACCTTCAACAGAAGAGAAAGAATAATTCTGTGCCAAGGGATCGCGACCATGCTGAATGTGACTTCCAGCCGAAAGTCATAATTTAATACAGATGTCAATCAATGGATCATGACCATGTTGATCATAAATGTGACTTCCAGCCAAGAGTCACGATGCCATGCAGATATCAATCTAAACGACAATCTGTCTTCAACCGGATTCAGTGTGAACCTATGCCTGATGAAGACGAACCTCCGTTTGCTTCTATCAACATGAGTTCTCGGGATATTGGGGGTAGACCTGATAGTCCAGATGGAGTATATAGAGGCACCAGATCAAGAGTTATGGCTTCTAATCAGAGGACTTTGATTCCTGAAGATGATTCTGAATTTCTTGGAGAATCTAATTTCCCACCTCTTCCTACTGGGGGTAGTTCTCCTGCAAATGACTTTGATACACAAAGTAATGATTCAGAACAAACAACATCCACCAGTTCATCAATAATCCTTCGTACAGTCACGACTTATATGGTCGATGGGAATACTGATGAACCTTCTTCTTCGACGACTCCTCAAGATCAAAGAATTGCTTCTTTGGAACAGCAAATGAAATCTATGGCTGACACTATGAAGTCGATGTATGAACTCATGGCAACCTAGATGCAAAATCGACAGACTGTACCTGAAGCCATACCAATTGATACTGGTGTAATTCCAGTACATGTTCCTCCAACAGTACAATCCAATACTCTTGGATAAGTTCAACCAGTTCCTAGTCACTCAGGAACTGGGGGTAGTGCTTATAATGTTGTTCCTCCTCCCAACTATTCTGTACAAGCTACAACTCCACAATCTTCCGGAGTTGTTACTGAAGAATTGAAGAACCTCAAAACTTAATTTGAGGCATTCAAACAGAAGGATGGTTTGCAAAGGTTAGGTATCAAGCAACCTTACCCGATAGAATGGAAGCAAGTATCTTATCCTCCTAAATACAAGCCTCCTACTATCTCATTCTATGATGGAACCACTTCTCCAAGTCAATTTATCAATCACTTTAAAGTGATGACTGACCAGTTGCAACCAAGTGACGCCCTCCTTACTCGGGTGTTTGTCGGATGTCTCAAGGGAACGGCTTATGAATGGTATAGAAGTCTCCCTGATGGATGTATTACCTTATTTGTCGGTTTCAAACAAATGTTTCTTGAACGATTCTATGAAGGGATCAATGACATGACTATGTCTGCTCTCATAAGAATCAAGCAGAAGAACAATGAAACTACTGAAGATTTCATTGAACGGTTTCGAAGAGGAGCTCTGAAAATGCCTCTTGGAACTCCTGATGCTGTTACTATTGACACATGCAAATCAAATTTGTTGCCAATCATCAGCATGTGGACAGGATCTACACAATTTCAAGATTAGCCTTCCTTCATAGTAAGTGCCAAAGCTGCAGAAATCAGTGCTGAAACCTTCAAAGGTTTAGGAGTGCAGATGAATCCCAAGGAAATAGGCCAAAATACTAACAATAATGCTAAAAATAATGCTCGCAAGGGAAAAGAAACCCTTGAAGTTAATCTTAAGAGTAAAGATGCATCGACTTTTTAAACTCCTCATGCCTCTACGACTCAACAATCAAGAACACCTCGTCCCAGAGAAGAATATTCTTTTGATGACGATGATGTCCTTGGTATCTTCGAATGTCTGCTTAAAGGTAATAAAATACAATTACCTGAAATGAAGAAACCCGATGAAGTCGGTAAGACAGATCATCCTAAATACTGTCCATACCACAGAATGTTGGGTCACACAATTCGTACATGTTATGTACTGAAAGGAAAGATCCAAGAAATGATTAAGTCTGGAGCCATCACTCTCACTCCGAAAGAGAAGACTGTTACTTCCAACGTTGTCTCTATGCAATTCGGAGATTTCCCTCCTCAACTCCTTGAAAGCGGGATTGTTCCTATTCCCAAGGCAACTCTTGAAATAGTAAATATTCCTCCTCCACAGTCTGAAGGATTAGTACCAATTACTATGGAAACAGGAGAAATCCTATGGATTCATCCTGATTTAGTGGCAGATTTTGAATCTCCTACTCTTCAAAAGATTTCTTTCCGAAAATCTAAGACGGCTGGAAAGACTAAGTCATGTCATATGACTTCTTTCAAGTCTACTTCTGACACAGAGCCAAAAGACAAAGCAGAAGCACTTGCTGGTGCTACTAGAACAGGGAAACCTTATCTAAAGGATTATTCCAAGAATCCTGAAGATACACCTGATATCTCTCCTGCTGACAAAAATATTCCTGATGTTCCTGAGGAAGAATCATCCACTGTACCTGTTCCTTCAACTACACCGGGGGTACCTACTCCTTCAAAGCCTATAGCTCTTGAGAAAGGCAAACAACAGGCTCGATTTGATAAACCAATCAAGAAGTCCCCTCCTCTTGGGCTTTAGAAGCCTTATAACTTCGACATTCTAGCTCAACTTGCTAATACTCCAGCTAGAATGTCCCTCTTTGAACTTCTACGTCTTTCTAAAGAGACTCGGGAGACATTAAGTGAGGCACTTCTTCAGGCAGACTCTTGTCTTGCACAATTAAAGAAGCCAGATGAAGAACCTGTCACTTGCTTACATTGCAACAGTGTATTGGAGATTATCCCGAATATCACCTTTACACAAGATGACATGCTACTGAAGGATAATCAACATGATCGACCTCTCTACTACACCGGTTATATCAATACGATCAAGATAGATCGTATCCTCATTGATCCAGGGTCTGCTATAAGCATAATGCCTAAGAGTCTGTTGGATGAACTAAAAATCCCTCTTCACAAGCTTTCCAAGACGGTTACTACTATCTTGGGATTCAATCAAAGCCGAAGCGGGCCTTTGGGAAAGATTCATCTAAAACTTCAGATAGGCGATTTCAGATCCAAAGTCACTTTCTCTGTGATCGAGATCATAGGGTCTTACAATCTTCTTCTAGAAAGACCCTTCCTTCATGAAAATAATGTGGTTCCTTCCACTCTTCATCAGTATTTTAAATACATTGACAGCAATGGACAAGTACAAAAAGAAGTTGCTGATATAAATCCTTTTCATGGGGTTGAAGCTTATTTCAATGATTCCCGGATGTACAAAGAAGAGTATACGAGGCTTATACAAGCTATGGAGAAAGAGGATTCACAAAGTGAGACCTTGATAATTCCTATTAAAGGTCGAACTACTCAGCAACAGTCTCCTAAACCCTCTGGAGAAGATTCTTTCATTGTTCCAGTAAGCGGACGAATTTCTCCATTACCTCAGTCATCTGCTCAAGATACACTGATCATTCCTGTCAGTGGGCGTACTATAGTTCCTGTATCTTCACATATAAAACAAGATACTCTGGTAATCCCGGTTGGAGGGCGGACTACTCTTCCATCTCAGGCTTCAAGGGAGCTCACCTCTTCTGAGCCATTTGTTATCGATCTTAATCGAAACAAAACTTCTTCTCGTTCTTCTTCTCCCCCTTTAGTCATTGATTTGGCTAAGATTTCTAAGGCTCAGCCTTCTCCTGATGTAAATACTGCTACTTTTGAATTTAATAAAAAGTCTCCATCTTTACAGTATATTGATGTGTGTAATCATGTTCATAGTTATTTACATCTGTTGGATGATTTAAGAACAATAACTATAGGAGTTGTACAGACTTTTCATACGGGAGTATCCCTAGAATCAGTGCAAGCTTCATACTTTTTGGTTCCTAGCAGAAAGCCAGGAGATATTCCAATATTCTTCTACAAAGGGCCCCAAAATCCTTCTGATTTGGAAGACGATGACAAAAACGATGACACCGGGAGGTTACAACTATGTCGTTATAGTCAGCAATCTAAAGACATTATCAAGAATATGGGCTATGACTTCAGAACTGGCCTCAGTAATGGAAGAGGAAGAAAAATGCCTGTCCGGATTCCTCCTTTGAAATATGGAAGGACAAAATGCAGATTGGGTTTTATTGCTTCTATTTCCTTCATCAATACTATCCATGAAGATCCCAAATCTGACGAAGATACGAAATCTGATTCTTCTAGTACCACCTCTTGGGATTCTGATACAAGTATTGGTGACCTCCACTACAACATTCTGTCTTCCAACATGGTCTCCATTGACGGTTCTGAGGAAGATGATGAAGACGAAGATGAATTTGAAATCTCACCTGAATCAGAACAATGGGCCCAAAGATTAGACAATCGATGGGAATTCCGATTTGAGCAAAAAGAACCTCCGACTGAAGACAAACTTGTTCAAATAGATGTTGGTGAAGAGGGATCCCCTAAGCCAATATTCATCAGTGAAAGTCTTTCAAATAACGAAGTAATACATTCATCCGACGGTTCATCCGTTCATTTATTACCACCCGACGGTTCACCCGTTCATTATCACCTGACGGTTCATCCGTTCATTTATCGTCATTCGATCATTTCGATATCTGTTATCCCCAGTGGAAATAGATATTCTATATTGTATTATTTTCTTAGCAAATTTGATATTTAGAAAATCATGTCCATATTACCTCTGAATTTTCTATCTCAGTATCATATTTATGAAAATGATATCTAGTCTTTTGATTCTCGAGTCCAAAGATCATAAAAAATTGAGTTCAAAGATATTTTTATGTCTGAATTCTATTTTTTCTAATCAGTATTAAACTAAGATCATCTCTGGTTTAATATCATCTGATAGAATTACAAAGTTCATTTGTATATTCTATTCTATTGACATGTGTCATGTATTATTTAGCTCTGAACACATTTTCTATGAATACACCAATATCACAATAAAGTCAAAAATTAGATCAAAAGTTCTCATTTGTTTTCATTCAGAATCAAAACATTGAATACAAGTGAAAATGAAAAAGATTCACTTATTAGGAGTTATTAACTCCTTGATGCGATCAAGAACAACATTCATCTTCTCTTCATGAGCTTTTTGAACTCTGTCGGCTGCCTCAACTGTGACATTTTGTTCGTCAAAAATGATAATAGCAGACTGGAGACGATTGACTTCTTTAATTTGTTCTGTCTGCATCTGTTCTCGCTCCTTTTGAAGAGTTTCACAACGTTCGGCTTCAGAAATATAAGCAGCAGTAACCTCAGCTTGCTCTGTTTCTATGACAGCAATTCGCTCTTGAAGGCGAGCCAACTCCTCTTTCAATTTCTTCAGCTCTTCAGCTTTGGATACTTTATCTTTCTCCAGAAGCTCTACTCTCTGACGAGTAGTTAATATTTCTTCACCCTTTTTTACTAATTTATCAGAAGAAGAGGCAAGAAATGCTTCTAGTGCAGCCTGCTGGGACTGGGCTTCATGCTCTAATTGACTGATCTCAGCCACCATTAAAGAATCAATGTCCTCCTTCTTAGTCTTCCAGTATTTTCGGATAGTTATTTCCAACTCATCCAGGAGATGTTCGAAGAAGATGCACTGAGATTCGCAACCAGCATGTCGCAACGCCATGAGCGGGAACTTGACCATAGTTCGAAGATCAGAAAAGGGCATAGCTTCATCCTTCAAGAAACGTCTGGAGTATGTATCTAGATATGAGTAAATATCTTTGAATACATTCCCAGAGTTCTTGCTAGTCCAGTCTCGAATCCAGGAGTCGCTGTCATCATGGAAGAAGAAGCTTGAATGTTCTCTATCCTGGGAACGAAAGTGTGTGCGACTGGAGAAGTTGGCAAGTGCGAACTCCCTTCATCAGCATCAGCCTGGATAAGCGGAGCATGAGTCGAACTCATTGCTGCAGCAGTTCCTATAGTCAAAGAAAAAAATAATCAGCATATAAAAAAAATAATAAGCAAAAACAGAATTTGAAATAGAATTCTATCAGGTTGAGGTTCATATTCGATATGATGAGGAAGTCTCGCGTCTTCTCGTAGCCGGTCCATGATGGTGTCCGACACTTGCTTCATGTGGCTGCTTTTAGCTCCAGAATTACTGGGTGCTGGAGCATTGTCTGGAGATTGAGCAGGTTCGGGGCTGAGTTTAATTCTGTTTCCTCTAATTTTATCCTCATCATAAGGAGTAGAAGTGCCAGCATGCCAATCATCTCCTTCTTCAGTTTCTTCTTCTTCTTCAGACTCTTTTTCATCCCCAGCTTCAGGATGAGTCTCTGATACGGAGTCTATGATGTTCACATCTTCATCTATTCCTTGAGGTGAATGAATCCCAGGAACAGTGATGATAGCAAGCTCAGTAGTGACTACCGGTTCAGTCTTCTCTGGAATATCAGTTCGAAGAATGATGTCTGTACAAACATTCTTCAACAAGTTATCAGCAGCTGATGGCTCAGACGTTGGCACGTCTTCATCACCTCTGGCCAAAGAAATGTTTTCAACCTGAGTTTCAGGAACTTCTGGCTGTTCTGTAACTTCTCCTAGGGCTGGTTCTTCTTCAGAATAATCAATCTGGTCATCCAGTGCCTGGATGACGCCCTCAGTCCCATACTCAAATGGGATCATCCTCATCTCTGGGGGTTCAATAGCTACTCCACTTGTTGCCGGAGCAGTCGTTTCCTGAGCTTGAGCGGACTCTACCTCAGTCTGTTCAGTTGAAGTTGTCGGAAGGTGAACATCATCAGATTCTGTTTTCTCAGTAGAAGCTGCTTCATTGATTTCTGGCAAAACCCCTCCACTCATGATTGTTTCTAGGAGTACATTGCCCTTCATTTTGCTGACGAACTTTTTAATATATTTGCCTCTCGACCTCCTTGTTATCAAAGGAGCATCGTCTTCATCTTCGTCTTTATCAGCGGCGTCATCTTCGTCAACTGAGATGCCACCTAAAGATGAAGTGGCAGTTACTGAGACCCCTTTCTTCTTCTTCTTAGATATCGGAGACTTAGTACTCTTCTTGGAGACTGTCTCAGACTCATCACTTCTCTTCCTCTTAGAAAGGGATACAAATATGGGAGGAAGAACTTCATCAGGAAAATTTCCCTCCTGAAATAATTCATATAGGGGCTCAACCTCCGCTGTCTCATCTTCGAGTTCCGGAGGAAATTGTTGAATAACAATTTTCTTCTTCGACCTCTACGATGGAGCTGGGTCGTCCTCCGCCACAAAAGTCTTCAGATGGAAACTCGGCTTGAAGGTGCTCGACGAAACATAGAAGCGAGCATATGTGTAAAGCATCTTCGTCCCCGAGCTAGATAAAGGATTAGGCATAGAGAATACAGCTTTTGTGTCTCTAGCCGCAAAATATCTCCAGGCTCGAGCTCCATCAATAAGCCCCCCACGAGCAGAAAGGCAAGTGGTGGCATTCCCAACGTGAAGTTGGTCATATCCGAATTGCCTGGCAAATCGGCTTGGTAGATACGGCTCCAAATACGTTATTTCTTCATGACGGTATACTAGATGAGACGGTCGGATTCTCTGCAACCACTGAAAGGCTACATCATCTAGCCTATTCCCCATATCTCTGTCCATCATATTCAAGGGCATGCTTTCATAACCCAATGGTGGAGGGACACATTAATGGACCAATGTGAAGCTCGATTCAAGATATTTCTGCATTCTGGAAGGGTGTGAACCTTCCAGAAAGTTTCTCCAGAATACTTCTCCAGAAAAAGACTGCTACTCCCTCCTGCCCCTGGAGGTATCAGACCATCATGATGGAGGAGGAGCCAACCATATAGATATGTGAAGGGCATCTCTATCCGTGGGAATTCCTCAGTCATCTTCTTCTGATCAGATAGCATGTTGGTTACAAAATTCCGAAGACCTGCGTTCAGCCTACAGGTCATCGCTGATAATAAGTCTAGCTTGTAACCATACATAAGGCGCACCGCTGCAAAGATAATGCCTCTATGTATCCTGTCCAGAGAGCTGGAGCCAGGAACAATGAATCTTCTTAACCAAAGAGATAGGAATCCGGCCAAATGACCGTTCCTGGATAGAGGCTTTCTACTCTGTCTCACATACGAGCTGAAGGTGGTTCCAGCTTTGAACTCATACCAGTCTTCAGTGATCGTGAAATCCTTGCAGTCATATTTCTCCAGTAGATAAATGATTTCACTCTCAGAGAGAGGCTTGAAGTTGCTAATCTGGTACCATCTCTTCTCGTTTATCTTCTTCTCATCCTTTTCACGGTTCATGAAAAGGTAGGACATCCATTTCTGAATGTGGTTGCCAGCTTCATCTTTAGAACTCTTGTAATACAGAGTACATGTGCCAAAATAGCACATCATCTCTTCAAATAGATGTACCATCTCTGGGTTCTTCTCTGACAGAAAATTCAGCTCTTCTGTCGTAGGCACATACTCTTCATACGGTAATGTGCATGAAGGCAGATGTGAGATGTATTCCATCTCATGCAGGGCAAAGCCCATCTCCTCTTTCGGAGTCATAAATGTCCCCGTCCTATGGTTATACCTCTCAACCAAGGCCAGGAATAGGAAGGGGTTGGGCCTGAAGCCGAAGGATGAATTGACGACGGCGTCATAAAGGTTTATCTTCTTCAGCTCACTTTCAAAATTCTCCAAAGCCCAGTGGACCAAAGTCCTCCATCTCACGTTCTCCTGATTCATTAAGCCGTTCATCCTCGGCGTTGAATCGGTGGGGTAGAATGCATTCTTGTTTGCCATGAATTCGTTTATGAAAATGGGTATTCTGAATGGCATCAATATTGATGAGTCTTCAGGTGGTATGCATCCAGGCTTCAAACCCCGAAACACAGATACATGATTCTCAGGGGCACTGAAGAATCCCTCCTTCCTGTAAATGATACGGCTCGCCTTCGCCTGCTGATATTCTGTTAAATGCCAGGACATCTTTCTGGGATAACTGGCATGCATGAATCTCATGATAGATAAGCCCCTGGAAACCTTCGGCCAGTACATGGGCTGTTTTACATCACCTTCCAAGTAGAAGCACACCTTCTCTCTGATGCCCTTCGGTTGTGATTTCTGTGCTATGGCATCCCCGAACAAAAATGCTGGTTTCTTGTGGGACACCAAATCAAGACTCTGAAAGGGTTGACCATTCATCAAACAGAGTAAAGTTGTATGGTCTTGATTTGCCAACAATGACAATCTGGCTTCTGGAAGATCAACCTGAGGAAATTGCACATGAGATAAATCATGTTTAAATGAGAAACTCAAGTGCACTTCATAATCTGCCTCTTCGCTTCGGATGTTCACTACAGAAAATGAAAGAAGACAAGATCAGACATGTTTCAATAAAATCTATGTCTATGCATGTATTACAGTATTTCAAGGAAATTTCAAAAGTCACGCAGACTTCAGACAGATATACTATCAAAACACGCTGCATGATTTATTCATGCAGGTGATTAATTTATGCAAAGTCCAGACAGACTAGAATAAAAGTTACGCATCATTGCCGGAATCATATTTAAGTGACAATGACAAAAACACGCTGACGGATCAAGACTAGTCTATCCAGAGCATGACTCTCAGAAGTCTGCGTGAACATTTCAAACATAGACATCTCTGCCAACATGTGAAAAATCACGCAGAGTCATCATGAAAGCTGCATGAATAATTCAACGTTGACATCTCTGCCAACATGTAAAAAATCACGCAGAGTTATTATGAAAGCTGCGTGACTATTTCAACATGGACATTTCTGCCAACATGAAAAATCATGCAGAGTCATAAGAGCCATGCTCATTTGCGTGAAACACAGAGCTTCGTAAACACGAAGATGTAAAGTATGGCCGACCCTAAAAAGGGGGCATACTTTATTAATATCCTTGGCCCTAAAGAGGGGGGGGGGGAGGGATATATTTCTGAAGTTCATTTTATGAATCCTAAAAAATCTATGTGGAGTTTATCTTCATCAAAGTCATCTTCATCAAGTCATCTTCAACAGTTCGAATCTCCCCATCACTTACGCTGCATAGGAGGATGCGTGACTTTGCGTCAAGGGAGTCTGTCAGTGGTGGCACGCGAGGAACTCGCAGGAGCTTTCCCCTTGGCCTGAGCGTCGAATTTCCTGGGAGCCATTGCTGCTGAGAAGGGGAAGAAGAAGTCGGGGAAGATGAAGTTCGTCGGGTCTTCTGTGGATTCTCTCTCTCTAAAGCAAGTAAAGAAGGAAAGAAGTGATCTATGGCTTATTTATAAGCTCATAAAGAATTCCAAACGGCAATATCATTATTTGCCTCGATTTAGGAGCTTGATACGGGATCATAACTGCATAGAATCCCAACAGTCCAACCATTTAGGAGTAAATCTCTCTTTAAAGTCATCTCAGCGTGACTGAATTCATTTTATCATCTCGATTTCAAAGTATTTCGAAATAAATTATCATTTTTTCGAAAACTTTGAAAGGGGTTTTGTAGACCTTAAAAATGAAAGTCACGCTGAGTTGATCAGGACAAAGTCCAAAAGTCACGCTGAGTTGATCAAGACAGAGTCTAAAAGTCACGCTGAGTTGATCAGGACAATATTTAAAAGTTACGCTGAGTTCAGCTCATCATTTGTCAGAGTGTCATCATGACTGACAGCACGACAGTCAAAGAATGTCTCCTCGTATGCCACGTATGCACGGGATTCGAGAGATCACGGCCGACTATTGTGTGATTTTTGAAATCTTCTTCAATAAGACTCAGCCTTCGTCAAGTTGGCGTACCAAAAGAGCTTATTATCATTTAATATGACTGACAAGGCAATCATTGTCAGAGATTTTGTATCAGTCGAGGCACGTCGAATCAAGACAGCTGGCAGTCCTGCCTCAATCTTGCGTATATTTTGAGCCTTCTGGCTCAAGTCTGCATGTATTTTGAACTTATATGTTTCCTTCCTCAAGTCTGCATAGATTTTGAAGCTTTTTGCCCCAAGTCTGCGTGGATTCTGAAGCTTTTTGCCCCAAGTCTGCGTGGATTTTAAAGCTTTCTGACCTAAGTCTGCGTAGATTTCGTTTTCAACAAGTCTGCGTGGATTTCATCCTCGACCAAGTCTGCGTGGATTTCGTCTTCGACAAGCCTGCGTGGATTTCATCAAATTGGAGTACGTGGCAGCCATGCCACCGATCTCTCGCCTACGTGTCCTGTAGCTTGCACACGACTCATGCACGATTGCCATGTGTCCAACAGTTACAGGCCACGTCCAGTAACTGCTCATAACCTTGCGTATGTTAAATCCTACATGATTTTCAACTATGCACAGGCTGTAAAGACAGTTATCTTTTCAGTTATTTTTGACTCTATAAATAGAGTTCTTTTCTTATTTATTGTACAGATACAGAGCTATCTAAATTGCTGTAAAATTCTTGAGAGCTTTTTTTCTTCGTATCGTCCAAGGGATAAAGCGATCGTCTTCTAGATCGGATTCCTACAGTTGTAATTTTCCCAGAAACACAATAAATAAAGTGAATTTATTTATGGAAAACAAGGAATACGTGGTCATTGATAGAAAACTCAAGAGGACGCCGATGAGAATCGGCCCAATGATGCTGACGATCTTGTGCAACTCGAAGATGATCTCTAACTTGTCTGACCACCTCGATAGTCTGAGTAACCATCTCTGGACCAAGGATCTCCCCCTTGCCTATATCATCCCAGGCTAAAGGGGATATGCACTTTCTGTCATACAGTACCCCAAATGGTGCCATCTGGATACTGGCCTAGAAACTGTTATTGTAGAAAAACTCTACCAAGTGCAGGTGATCTTCCCACGAACTACCGAAGTCTAGTGTACAGGAACGTAACATATCTTCGAGAGTTTGAATCGTGTGCTCTGACTGAGCATCTGTCTGCAGATGATAAGCTGAACTAAACTTCAAACGAGTCCCCAAACTCTTTTGAGGACTCCACCAAAAGTGCGATATAAATCTTGAATCTCTGTCTGATACGATACTGACTGGCACTCCAAACAATCTGACTATCTGCCTAAGGTACATCTCTGCTAGATGATCCAACGACTGACCAATCCTGAAAGGGAGAAAATGAGCTACTTTGGTGAGTCGGTCAACTATAACCCATATAGCATCTCTTCCAGCTGGGGATTTAGGTAACCAAGTTACAAAATTTATGGTAATATGCTCCCACTTCCATTATAGGATTGGTAAAGGTTGAAGAAGTCCAGCTGGTCTCTGATGTTCATCTTTAACTTCTTGGTAAACTAAACAACGAGAGACAAGCTGAGCTATCTCCCTCTTCATGCCATTTTACCAGAAATGCTGACGGATATCATGATACATTTTCGTACCACCGGGATGAATTGAATACTGTGAACTGTGAGCCTCTGCCATGATCTCCTGCCTGATGTCACCACTGGGTACACAAAGACGCCTTCTATGTCGGAGCGTGCAGTCTTCATGAATGCATAACTCTGCTCTTCTTCCCGCTTCACATTCTGTCCTAAGTTGCTGAAGCTTAGAATCCGTTGATTGAGCTATCTTAATTCTCTCCACTATACTGGACTGAACTTGCATACTGGCCATCAACGCCACATTGGTAGGAAGAACAATCTCTATTCCCATCTTTAAAGTTAGAAAATAAGCTCCTTCTCTTCAACTCAACACATCTGCAACTACGTTAGCCTTCCCAGGATGATACTGTTGGTTATGTCATAATCCACCAGTAACTCTAGCAATCTTCTCTGACGCATGTTGAGATCCTTCTGGGTAAACACATACTTAAGTCTCTTGTGGTCGGTGAAAATCTCTACTCGATCTCCATACAAGTAATACCTCTACAGCTTAAGTACAAAAACTATCGCTGCTAACTCCAAGTCATGGGATGGGTAATTCCTTTCATGATCATGACGCTGACGTGATGCATAATCAACTACCTTGCCATGTTGCATTAAAACGCATCCCAATCTTCTGCCTGAAGCATCATAATAAACTGAAAATCCTCTAGTCCCATCTGGAAGCGTGAGAATGAGTGCCGTCATCAATCCTTTCTTCAACTTCTCTAATGAACTCTGACACTCTGCTGTCCAAGTAAACTACACATCCTTACGGGTGAACTAATCATACCGAGCTACTGCATCAAAATACTTCATCTGGAACTTGTCACTGAATACCGCCCATATGACAGGCATTACCAAACCAACTGCTAACATCGTCCACCAGCTGCGGGCTAAGTCCAATAACTGTAGGCCACAACGACCACCTTCTCTTCCTCTCGAATTCGAACTGCCTCCAGAATAACCTCTATATCCTGTAGCCAAGCATCGGCAGCAATAGCATCTTCACTGCCGTCAAAGAAGGGAGGGTTCAGGTGCTTGAAGCTGTTGGCTGCACTATTCCCTTGGTAACCAATTCTACCCATGGCATCTTGTATTGTCTGGTGCAGGGCATCGCCCCGACGATCTTGTGATGCCAGCAAGTCCTGGATGAGTCCCATCAGGGTCCTATTGTCAGGCTCTGTAGGCGGGGATAGTTGAACTGGTGGCTCTGGATCCTCGGAATGCATGACTCGGGATGCTCCTCTAGAGTACTGGGCTTGGTCCCCAGGTTGCTGATGGTTCACTAAAGGTGCTCCATCCGGCTGATCGGTAGGACCAAGAACAATGCCACTGAAGAAAATGACATAGGGAACAATAAGGAAGGACCAGGATAGATCAAGGATATAAGTATGTTATCAGGCCAAGAATAGAAAGATTAGAAGGCATGAGTAGAGATCAAGGACGAATGCTGATTGGGACATCTATTCGGTAAAACCCTCACACATCTTGATTTACAAGACCTGTATGGGCCACCACTTAAATCGTATCACTTCTAGAACCAGAATACTGGAGAGCGGGGAACAGACACAGCCAGCTACGTACATTGAAGTGAAACCCACCTCGCAATACGGTCACGGCTGTCTAGATGCATGAGGGTTAAACTACAATCCATCAGTCTCTATGGTCAAGAACAAGCCTAGTGTCTCAATCTCAAGCAAGAAAATAATTGTACAAGATGTTAGATCATCAGACATACAAAGTAAGGCATCTCAAATATTACATATTCAGATGATCATGAAGCTAGTCATATAAAATACGAGACTAGCAAGAGTTAAGTCATACATGATCAACCCTAGGATTTGTCAATCATGTTACAGCCCTTAGGTAAACAGAAATTAAGTTTCAACACGAGCTAACACTTGCTCGACGGCTAAACGTCTCAAAAGAATAATTTATAATAGCGTGAAAGAGCAAAATAAGAAACCCACTCGAGTGCTACTCCAAAATTTGGCCATACAAAACCAGCTTGGTCAGAACCCAGAAGAGCAAGTGCCACAAGGGAGGCTTCATTAAGGAACTAAAACCAGCAGATAGTTAAATAAAAGAATACATAAATGAACATGATTAAGTAACATGAAGACAAGATTAGAATAAAATGATAGCTTGCATTAGGAAAACAAGAGGCAGAATATAATTTCCATGCTAATCATGAGACAAGCATTCATGCACGGCCAATCAAGTCTGACGGCTTGCTACCATTATCTAACTAGGGTTATCACATGCATAATTACTAGCAAGATGCAGTTGAGATGTTTTCGCAGTCACAAGCCCTGCAGCTATCCAGGCGAGGTGATTTGCAAGAGTTACAAGAGTTATCAAAATTACTGGTGTACTTTCAGTACTTATGTTTTCAAAAAGTCCCCCACATGACAGTGAGCTAGAAATGTGTCCTACTCATCGGCAGGCTACAAGCCGCTCAGGTGTGGCCGGGATAACAGGATCGCCTGTAACTGGGAAAATCTCTCTATATGGATTAGTTGATCAATCTAGTCATTAACCTAGTCAGATTCATTATGAATTCCTGACCGTGTTAACCAAAAATTCATGTCCTAGACATGATGCAAGACGAGACATGTAGCTTGTACAGGCTCAATTAAGAGAATCAACCACGGTGTCATGACAAGAGTTACTTAGCAAGTTAGGATAGCTGTCGCAACAACGCTTTAAGATTATACATGTCATGTCAGGTTACTTATCATGTTCAGGGTACTTATCAGGAGTGCGCCTCGACAGGCACTATCAAGATTATTCAAGCCATATCAAGTTTACTTGTTACTTGTCAAGAGTGCGTCTCGACGGGCCACTATCATGTCATGTCGAGACGGGGTCATGTTATCGTGTTTAAGTCAAGATTAATACTAGCAAGTCAAACTCATGCTTAACAAGTTATCAAGTCGGGTCGTCGTAAGTTAGGCCGAGTACAAGATACATGCAAGATCACAAGCATTTACAACAAGAACTAGGAGAACATATATGGGGGTAAGGGCAAGGGGGTATCAAGGCAACCAACTGGCGCTTGTCAGGTGGCACCAGGAAGGTGACATATGGCGCCTAGTCAAGTAGCGCCAGGAAAGGTGCGCCTGGGCAATAAGCACCAAGGCCTGAGTGCACCTTGGCCAATAGGTGCCAGGGCCAATAGGCGCCAGAGCCAAAGTGCGCCTGGGCCAATAGATGCCGGAGCCAAAGTACGCCTAGGCCAATAGGTGCCAAAAGTGCGCTTAGGCCAATAGGCGCCAGAGCCAAAGTGCGCCTGGGCCAATAGGCTCCAGTGCCAAAGTACGATTGGGCCAATAGGTGCTAGAGCCAAAGTGCGCCTGGGCCAATAGGTTCCAGAGCCAAAGTGCACTTGGGCCAATAGGTGCCAGAGCCAAAGTGCAGCTGGGCCAATAGGCGCCAGAGCAGGAATGGCGTTGCGACAAGCGATGCGTGCGCTAAGACAGATGGGTCTGCAACAAACGGCGCACGCCCACTGCTCATTTTCCCCAACAGACCGAGAATGACATCAAGGAACCCATGAACTAAAATGGCCATAACTTCCTCAAAAAAGTTGGAATTGGGACTTCCAAGGTTCTAAACTGGGTAGAAAATACAAAGTTTTAATAGATCAAAACCAAAAAAAATAAGAAAAGATCAAAACTTAGATTTATAAAAATGTATCCAACAAAACCAAAAATGCTAAGTTCTAAAGAGGCTTAGAATCAAGTAAGGAAGAAAATAGAACAAAGAAACTTGGGATCCATCATGAAGCAAGTTACACTTGCCTAGGGTTTTTTGGGTGTAGGTGGAGAGGAGTAATGGAGAAGAAAGAAGAAATAAATGAAAGTAATAAAGAGAGAGAGAGAGAGAGAGAGAGAGAGAGAGAGAGAGAGAGAGAGAAGAGTTGACTTATATATCAACCCTTCTCATCTCAAACCAAAATGAACCAAACCAAGCCAAGCCAAGCCAAGTCAAGTTGAACCAAACCACATAAACCAACACAAGTTTAAACCAAGATCAAGCTAAGCAAGACAAGTCTAACTACAGTCCACCTGACAATTGCTAGAAATCCATACACGTATACATAAAATACGTATAACGGAAAACGAGAGTGACATACACTAAGTTTACTGAGGACAGAGGGGTGATAGTTTGTCTTTATATGGACGATATACTAATCATGGGTACGGATCTAGAATACGTCACAAAGATAAAGTATTTTCTCTCATCCAAGTTTAGTATGAAGGACATAGGAGATGCTGATATTATCCTGGGATAAAGATAATCCAGACGGAAGCCAGCCTTACTTTATCACAAGCTTACTACATAGAGAAGATGCTCATATGTTATGGATGTCAGAATTTTTGATGATCGATATTCCGTATAGGTGTGGCAAGAAATTGAAGCCAAATACAGGAAAAAGTGTCAGACAGTTAGAATAATCTAGTGTTATCGAAAGCTTGATGTATGCTACGAGTGCAACTATGCCTTACTTTTGCTTTGGGGATGCTGAATCAGTTCACGAGTAATCTTGGTATAGAACATTGGAAAGCTGTGAAAAGAGTTATGAGATATCTCAAGTGGTCTAAAAAATTTGTAATATATTACATCGATTATCCAACTATAGTGGGCTTTAGTGATGCAAGTTAGTACTTTGAAGAAGAAAGTGAAAGGTCTACAAGAGGATACTTCTTCTCCATTGATTGGACTACTATATCGTAGAAGTTAAAAAAGTAAACTTTGCCCTCTCACTCATCTATGGAGTCAAAGTTCTATGCCCTGGTAGCTGGCGGATGAAGCAGAATGTCTTCGGGAGCTCATGCATGATCATCCGCTAGTTGGTGCACAGATTTCAGCCATACCGATACATTGCGACAACCAGACGACTGTAGTGGTACAAATGATCTCTTCAAGGAAGAAGACGATTGTGCAAATTCATCACACATCTCTGAATAAGTGCATCAAAGATTATATCATTGCATTGGTTGATGTTCGGAGCCAGAAAAATCTGACGGTTTCGTTCACCAAAGGCCTTAAGTGCCTACTGGTCGAGGACACAACACGAAAAATAGGCTTGAAAGAATTCTGATGTTAAGTCTCTGTAATTCTACCATTTAGTATTATGCTATTAGTTCAAAAAGAATATACTAGGTCTCTTACTTTTTGTTCAAAGAATGACCATTGACTAAAAAAATATCAGGTACAAAGGTTGGTCCTTGGGGACTGTTGGGATAGTACCCCAAAATCTATGTGCTCTACCTTTTGCTCTTGGTATATAGCAAGTCCTATGTAAGGTTGGCATTAAGCCTTAATGAGTTCTTGGACATTTGGAATGTCCATCGTACTTTATAAGAAATACGGTTAGATCAAAACTACAAAAGGGCTAGTACCCTATGCTACAATAGCATGACACCATATTAGATAGAACCTCGACTTCGAGCTATGTCATGGCGTCGTAGCACCGTATAGTGGCAGGTAACCTAATGCTGCAAAGTGGAGAGTAGTAATACAATACTACAAAGAGGCTAGGATCTCATGCGACAGTGGTATGACACTACCAAGAGGTTGGACCTCGGCTTTGGGCTATGTCATGGCGGTGTAGCACCGCAAGGAAGCGAAATGCTTCATGCTAGAAAATGTTAAACTCTTTGAAAAGAACTCACTTAAGTATATTAATAGAGATGTAGGCCTTCACTTGATGGTAAGCTTGTAGACACCCAAGATGCATGCATTGATACCAGGTCAGCGCAGGGCCTTTAATGTGCGACTAGATACATAACTGATGTCATTATGTGAGTGGAAAGAATAGTGGCTATAGTACTGAATTCAAGGCATAGTCAATTTGGTATAGTATCATTGTTTGATCCATACAAAAAGATACAAGTCATAAGCGACATTTATCCTAACGCATGATGTACAATCAATGTAGGGAATACTCAGCCCATATATTGAAATATGTGGGAGATTGTTAGGGTTTTTTGGAATTGACTAGAATTATAGTCCCGCATCGCCTAGAATTCCTAGTGTGTATTTCATTATAAGACTATACTTTGTATTGATATGTGCACATGATCCATGTGGTTTAGATGATGGGATATTTTTTCTATAGGTCCAATGTTCAAATCTTCAAAGAAATATCTATATTTTTTATCACTCTTTTTGGGACTTTTTGCAGCGGATTCGGACTCGAGCTCGGGTGAATGGTGCAAAGTGGCACTTGAATGATGCAATTTGCACTTCATACGTATGTATTGGGCAATGCGCGTTCCTGTATATGGTTCCTGTGTTGGATTTGTACGTGTGTGGCTCTTCGATTGCTCTAGGGAAGTAACTACCCAGTTAATTGGGGGAGGGGGTAGTGGGTTTCTCAAGGGACTGGCTTTCTCTCTCTCTCTCCCTCTCTCTCTCTATATATATATTATATATATATATAATCTTCGAGTTCTTCTTCTTAATTAGTGGACAAAAGATAGAAGGGAGAAGTGGGTATATGTTGTGCGAGAGTTAGCTGATGCAGTGTTTCGAGTAACGAAGTGATATCCTTCCAAGGAGTCAAGGTGTTGTCCGAGCAATTTTTTAAACTTGTTGGTTCCTGGAAGCAGATAGACAGAAAATATATCGAATCTTGTTTTGAGCAACGGTGGTTTTGATCACCCTAACTGTTGGCCCAATGATTACATTGTGTTTTTGAATATGGCTAATCAGTTAAGTTTAACATAATGATGTCACTAATATTCATATACTCACTATCATGTTGCTACTTAAACTTAGCATTGTCCTAATTGTCCTATATTATACTGCTATGCTTGTATCGTACTGCAACATATTTTGTTGGCCTAACATGCTATCATGTTGTTACTTAAACTTAGCAATGTCCTAATTGTCCTATATTGTATTGCTATGCTTGTATCGTACTGCAACATATTTTGCTGGCCTAACATGTATTTGTAGACATGCAGTAAGCATGATCTAACATGATCAAACAGGACATAGGCAATGAAGAATTAATGTTGGACCAAAGACGGCGTCATATAAAGGGATTTCTTCGAACCGCCTAACGACCTATCCGGGGCCTCGCATCGGGGGTTCCGCTGCCCGGTCAGCGGACAGGGGTCGAGGGGGCAGCGCCCCCCGTCGGGGGTTCGGGGGCGAAGCCCCCGAAAGGTATTTAGATTTTCAGATCTGCTTATCTTTTGGACGACTGCTGTCAAGGAAAAAGACGTCTTCAGGGCTGCTCAAATATCAGAAGGAAGGCATCATCAAAGGGCTCTTGGTTTTTCTAATTGTTCTAAGTCTGTAATCTTCAATTTATTGAGTCTAGGAGAATGTGTACGTTGAGTCGCACTGAGTCATCTCAACCCCTAGACATATCTCTCCAAGCTCTACCATACAACAGACCAATTCCTGAACCAAGCCCAAGCTCTCCAAAGCCCAAAAGCCCAATGGACCAATTCTGTCTTCTGGAGACAGAGTTCGGGCCGAACTCTGTCTCCACACAGAGTTCGGGCCGAACTCTGTCCCCTGATTTCCAGCACCCTGATTTTTAGGGCCTGCTTGCTACCAGCTGTCCAACGGCCAAAAATTTGAATTATCCATACCGAATTCTGGCCGAATTCTGCTTGTCCCGAACCCTATAAATAGGCCTTGGTTTCTCTCATTTGAAACCATCCACTCTTCTATTCTTCTTCTCTTACATAGCCTATATAGTCAAGAGCCTTACTCTTCCAATCTACTAGCCACAAAACTTCCTAAGCCCCAAGGTACTCAAGTGCGATTCAGCTAGAAGTTTTTGTGCAAGAGTTGAAAAGAAAAGTCACTTGGACAATTCCAAGTCGCTTGGAAAATTCTAAGCAAATCGCCACTGCGATCCTCTGTAAGAAGTTGACGTGCTCTTCTGAAGAAAAGGCACGGGTTGTAAACTACTATTTCACAAATAGTGGATTTGAATCCTGAGCTAGAGTTCTCAGGCCTGGACTAGTCCTCCACGAGGGAAACCAGGTTAAAACTGCTGTGTTTGCGTATGCTCTTCTGATCTTTATTTACTTCCGCATTTCTCTCTGATTTATTTACTATCTTGATAGTTGTTTTGTGGAGGTGATATAGAGTTAATTTTTTATTTGGTGATTATTGACACAAACTCTATTCACCCCCCTCTAGAGTTGCCTACACTTGTGTTTTCACTAACGAGTTGTCATCTTCTATAAATTCTTCTTCTCTTTTGTTTGTATTTTGTAACAGATTGTAGTAGCAAATGTGTTGCAATCATTTACAAGTTATTTGCTTTAGAATTATCGTACTTTATGTCAGTTGTAATTTTTCCTTCTTCCAAATTGTTGAAATCTTTGGTCTTCTATGTAAGGTATGATTGTACGACTACGAGGCTAACAAGCTCGACGTCACCATAGGTTGTACGACAGCTAAAAGAGCTTCCCCAAATCCAGAGAATAGCCAACAAGGCAATCTCACCGGGCTTGATATTTATCTTCATAGACTTTTATTGCCTCATGAGAGCGATTCATCTATGCATCCCCAACAAAAATACTGCATTCTATAGGACCAAATCCATAAAAAAGGTCAAACATCCTGTATAGATATAAAACAGACCAGTAGAAATGTGAATATTTGTACCCAATCCGTGTCGGCCATGCAACTTTTTGCCCACTTCTTTAAGCAGAGATAAATGCATGGCTGCTTTTAGTACAAAAGGGAAGGAGTGTCAGGATGAAGACCAATCTCTAGGAATATTCTAGTGAAAAGAACAAATTTTGACCATGGTGTTAAATATCTAAATGGATATTTGGATATTCTTTGAGTGTCAAAACAGATAGTCTCACTGTGCGAATGAACTTAGTAAGGAGGAGGTGGTTGTGATCGAGGTAGGGCCGACCCAGGAGGTTGGGTTATCCTAGCCGGAACTAATTTTGGTTGCCCTTCGTTTTTGAATAAAGAAAAAGATATCAAAAAAATTTATAATAAGCTGAAAAATATAATTGTTGAAGTGATATCGACTTCAGAAAATATATCTCGGCCTGTTCTAACAATGGAGTGGAGCTCGAATTCTAAATTTCTCTACTAAATCATGAGCTACTCGAGTTGAGGTCTTCCTAGTGGGAACTCAAAATATATGCCTTGGGGATTGATAGTTCAAGTGATAGAAAAGAATTGTGGTGGACTGTGGAGGCTCTATTTACGAAGAGATACAGACTTAGGGGCCGGAGGGTTGCCCTAACCAGGAGGGTTGTCCAAATTCGATGACTTGTCAGACTTACCCCAGGGTCAGCCTAGATGAGGCCTCCGGAGATGATAAATAAAGGAGATGAGATGTGCACATAAGTGGAGAAAAAGGTTTTGAAGTGCAACTCAACACAAAAGGTGGTTGTACTTTGCTTCATCCAGACGTACATGTGCCTTGAGATATCATCATTGAACTCCCCATTGCTGTGCAGCTTCTCTAATTTGAATGAAAACAAATGCAACATGGAAAACTTCAACCTGGAACGCTTTCTAGGTCGGGGGTCCTGTTTTCCTTCTAGTTATACATGGTGCTTGCTTTGCTAAGGAGCACAACTCTTTTAAGTGCACTTTTCGCATTTAAGTGCACTTTTCGCATATGACAAGTGTGGAATTACCTCCCAGGGAGCGAGCGTCCATGCCCCAATCTTTATATCCTAAGAAAAGAACCTGGAAATGTAGGACTCATTTTTCTTGGAACCACTAAAAAGATAGAACCACATTGTAAAGAACTCGAAGTTGGTATTTCAATATATAGCTATGCTTGTTATTGAGGTATACACATGTGGAGGGCTGTGGTCCATGTGGGTTGTTTTTCTATAGAGGCTAAGTTTAAATTCCTTAAGAAAATGATTAAGCTTTTGTCACTCTCTTTAGAAAATTCCTATAGGAGTTAAGTCCGACTTGGACGAAAGGTACAAAGTGACACATTGATGAAGTACTTTGCACTTTTGGTATTTTAGTCCCTTATCGGCTATGTTGGAGTTGGGGTGTCCAACCGTCTCTGTAAATAGACTCTTCCTGCCTCCTTTTGGATATATACAAAAATGAAAAAAAGTCCAGTGAGTCTATTCGATTTGTGTATATAGGTGACTATGAGGGTTCCATAAGTTCATTCTGCGAATTTGTTGGTTTTGGGAAGCAGATCGTTGATAGAGGATAAATTTTGCTTTGAGCAATGGTGGTCTTCATCATCCCATCAAGAAATTTTTTATTCTATCTTCTCATTCTTCCTCTATTCTGTAAACGTTCTATCTCATTATTGCAACTGTATTTGCAACGAAAAATGTATCTGTTTTAGTTGCTTTATGCTCTATACAAGTGTATTGTAAGTTTGTAATTTGTGATTAAAGAAGTTTTATTGGTGTCAGGATCTAAGAGATCAAACTATTATATTTTTACGTGAATCTCTTAACCTCGACAACAACTTCATGATTAAAACAAAGAGCAACCTAGTTTTGTATGAATCTCTATTCCTGGTTAGTGTGATCCATTTTTGCTTCCTCGGGAGTAACAATCTCAAAGCAAGATTCGACAAGGATGGAAAACCATACAAGTCTTCTCGATACAAGTTTTAATAAATTTGAGAAGTTTGAATGTGAGCTCTTTAATATCTAGAAAATTAATATAAGTTTAAATCTTCAAGTCGTAAACGTCGATTACGTGTTGATTGGGAGCAGATCGTCGATAGAGGACGAATCTTGCTTTGAGCAACGGTATTCTTCATCACCACATCAAGATTTTTTAAATTTTTATCTTCTTCTCATTCTTCCTCTATTCTGTAACATTCTATCTTATTATTGTAATTGTGTTTACAATAAAAAACATGTATGTTTTAGTTGCTTCTGCTCTGTACACGTGTATTTTTAGTTTGTAATTTATGATTAAATAAGTTCCGTTGAAGTCAGGATCTAAGAGATCAAACTATTATAGTTTTTCTTGAATCTCTTAACCTCGATAAAAACTTTATGATTAAAATAAAGAGCAAACTAGTTTCGTGTGAATATCTGTTCCTAGCTAGTATGATCCATCTTTCCTTCATCGGGACTAACAATCTCAAAGCAAGATCCGACAAAGATGAAAAATCATACAAGTCTTCTCGTATAAGTTTTAACAAACTTGAAAAGTTTGACGGGGAGCACTTCAATATCTGGAAAAGGAAGATTAGTTTAAATCTTCAACTCGTAAACGTCGATTATGTGTTGACTGAAATCAGATCGTCGATATAGGATGGATCTTGCTTTGAGCAACGATGATCTTTATCATCCCAGCAAGAATTTTTTTATTCTATCTTCTTCTCCTCCTTCTCTATTATTTAAAGATTCTATCTCATTTTTGTTGATGTGTTTGTAAGGAAGATTGTATATTTTTGTTGTTTTCTGCTCTGTACAAGTGTATTTTCAATATGTAATTTGTGATTGAAGAAGTTTTACTGGAGTCATTATAGTGTCCTGTCCCTACATGTTGCCCTATTTTTTGTCTATGGGATGCGCGATAAAGGAACACTGTCGCTATCGATTCGGTTAGAATCAATTGATCGGGATCGATTGAATCGATTGAACGATACCGATTGAGTTAAGATCCTTTCCTCGTTATGGAATGGCTTCTTCAGAATCAAGTCCTATATTCAGCTGGTTGCGCCTTGAGGATGGACTCTGCGGCTGAGTTGGAAGAGATTTTTCGTTGCTCTGCTTTTTATGCTGCACTTGCTTCTTTGGCTTTGATTTTCTGAATGCATTTTTGTGAATGTTTTTGATGGTTTTCATGGCCTGCGTTCTTCGAATTTTGCATTCGTATCGAATTCATTGAATAGGGAAGTATTCTGACCAATTGATTATTCAATTTTAGGTGATCACGTAGGTGCCGTCTAAGCGCAATCAACCGGTCTCTCGCCTTAAGCAAAATCAAGGTGAGTGAATGAACCTTCTCCCCCCTGACCCTCTTGTTTCTTTAATAAATCGATAACATCATTACAAAATAAATGTTAGATGCAAATGCACAGACATCTAGTTATTCTATAGAACTGCTACATGCATACTATGTGATTCATGATATAAAACTGTGTTAAATGAAAGTAGACTCATTGATTAAAATGATGCCAGGACAAGGCGGGACATGATAAAAATGGTTAAGTTATCATAATATAGACCATGCTTGAGTAACTAATTTATTCAAGCACGGTCATGGACAACTTGTGCACAAGGTAAAGTTTCCTTGAACTGCATCCTGGGGCTACGGGACCAATTCGGCCTAGGGAAAACATGGTATAGATGTGATGGATACTAGCACGGGTTATTCGGGGACTTTCATCGGGGCTCGCTACTTGCGTTGAAAGGGTCCCGTCTAATGAAGCTATAAGTCCAGGATGACTTGTGGTGTCAGTGACCTTCACATATACATTTACACACATTATGCTAGTAGATGAAAATAATTGACAGGGAAGAACATGGTAAGTCTTGCACTGCAACGACACGCTCCGTCGTGGGTAAGTTCTAGCATAGTTTACGTTATTATGCCTATCATATGCTTGTCTAAAATTTACTTGGATGGCTAGAAAGATCACAAATTAAGTTATATAATTTCTTGAACTAAATGAGAGCATAAAACTTAATTAGCCGCGCACTAGTACAAGTGTAATGTACAGATCCTCACGCTCCACAAGTACCCCAAACCAAGAAGGGCGTGTGACCAAAACTCAAGGCGGCACAAGTTCATTTGAAGCCTCGCCCGTGTATTGAAGGTTTGTTTTGATCATTTTGAAGACCCTACAAGTTCAGTCCAAGATAGATGGCTCGCCTCCCCACGATAGCAGGTATTTTAAAATATTTTGCTTGTAAATTGGAATGTAATGTATGGAATGACTAACTCATCAGCGTTCATTTTATAATCGAGTCATGTTGTAAGCCTGCACGGCAATGATTGTAATATAGTCATGTAATGATGTATATTATCAATGAAATGAAAATTCTTTTTGTCTCAAATGTGTTGTTCAATTTTTTTGTGTATTCTATTAGATGTTGCATTTCAGATAACCTTATGACTATGCCTTGTGCGACCGCAACTTAGGTTCGTACGACATTACGCTTGGGGGATGACAATCGATTCTTCAGAATCGAGGCGTGACATAATGGTGTCAGAGCACGACTTTACATCATTTGGCTTCCCGTACAGAGTCTCAAACCCTTAACCTCATATCGATGAGATAAGTTGTTCCATACAGTGAGTCCGTAATATTTTGAGACTAATGTGCATTGATTTCATATTTTAGAAGTTGCGAAACCCACGACTGAGAACAGATAGAGTGCTTCGAGTGGTTCGAGAAGCTCGCGGGCCGAACCTTCTGATAATGCTATAGAGAGGATGCTGTGCATGATGGAGGCACAGCAGAAATAATTCGAAAGCCGACATCGACAAAACGGAGGCACGACAGTCCTAATTCGAAGCTCGCTTTGATGCACAATCCAAGATGCAATAAAAGAAACTTGATACTTTGCAACATATTGTCCAGACGATTGTGGCCAATGGAAACTCTGTAACAACGCTTGCTGTTACCGAGCCTACGGCCTGACCCATCGAAGTCGACCCAGAGGACCCCGCACCCGGATCTGCAGCACTGAAAAGTTACAACCTTAAAGTGTAAGAGTTCAAGAAAGCATGCCGTACTTCCTTTAGTGGTACCAAAGGTCCTTCTGTAGCGATGGACTGGTTGGAAGAGATGGAAGACCACTTTGAGCTCCTCGGTATTAAAAAATCCAAGCAAGTCGCCTGCGCACAACTTCAATTCTGTTTGAACGTGCACGAATGGTGGGACGTGCACAAACGAGGGATCCTGCACGATAACAACTCAACACCGATCTTTTGGGCCACGTTCCACAAAGCATTCAAACTCGAGTACCTTCCCTCAGCCGTTCGTCAAGAAAAGGAAAATGAATTCATGTGGTGAGGCAAGGGAATAGAACGGTGCAACAGTA
This sequence comes from Iris pallida, assembly GCA_029216955.1. Lineage (NCBI taxonomy): Eukaryota > Viridiplantae > Streptophyta > Magnoliopsida > Asparagales > Iridaceae > Iris > Iris pallida. The sequence goes on along the minus strand of JANAVB010026999.1, from coordinate 6,375,064 downwards.
TGTGGTAGAGTTCAATAAATTGTCTATACGGATATCTCCGACTCGTGGTACTATACGTTTTGGTGGAGGTGGGAAGCTTAGCCCGCGCTTCATCGGACCTTTCGTGATCAGCGGGAGAGTCGATGACGTGGCATACAGGCTAGACTTGCCACCTGCACTAGTGGGTGTCCATAAGGTATTCCATGTATCACAGTTGAGACGGTACGCGGCTGATCCTAGCCATGTGCTTGATCATTCAGAGATTGAGGTAGGGCCTACTCTCAGTTATCCAGAGCAGCCTGTGGAGATTCTGGATTGCCGAGAGAAGATGCTGAGAAACCAGGTGATACCCTTGGTTTGCGTCGCATGGAGGCATCATTCTCCAGGAGAGTCTACCTGGGAGAGGGAGGATGAGATGCACGAGCGATACCCTTATCTTTTTGGACCGTGAGGTATGATCGTCTATCCTTCTTATTGTTAGTTTCGCCTTTCAATTTTGAGGACGAATTTTTTTTAAGGAGGGTAGATTTGTCATTACCACATTTCTAGTTTGAGGATATTTTTGTCATTTTTGAATTATTTAAATTTAATATATTTTATTAGGAATTTAAAATGATTTAATTGAACGGTGTGATTTAAATACTAATTAATTGATTGCCATGTGGTTTTGGTTAGCCTAACCTAGATTGGACCTAACCTACATTAGTCATAGCCAGTCTAGTTAGCCACATTGAGAATTAGTTAGTATTGGATAATGGTTTAAGTCATGATTAGCTTAGTGAGTGGGTTGCAACTTAACTAGGAAAGAGACCTAGATTCTAGGCCACTCATTAGACTTGATTCATTGCTAGCCTTAGATGCCTCCTAAAAACCCTAATCCTAGCTAAGTGGCCGGCCAAGACCCCCCTGCCTATATAGTATCTTTTTAGAAAGTTGTGCCTCTTTTTAATATCCTATCATTTTTCCTAAGAACAAGGTTAGCCTACATTTTATTTCTTCATAGTTAATCAATAGAGCTCCATTTTTATTGGGATTTCTTCCATAGCACTCTAATCACTGTTCTTCTATTATTTGTGGAGTCACATCTCAGGATTGAAACAATTTGGAGACTTGGGTGGCTTTTGGAGAGCTCCTTTGAAGAGGCTTTTTTGTGTGTTGAAGAACACACATAGGTATAATCCTATTCCTCCATTAAAATTAGGGTTTCCTTGCATAAACACCAAGCCCTAGGTGTCCTTGTGCTGTAGGAATAGGGTTTGCTCAATTTTGTGTCCTATACGTGTCCGTATCGGACACGTACCAGTGATCGTGCGTAGGTGTTCGACGAAATGCCACAGTGGGCATTTCGATCGAGATTTTGAAATGTGTTTGAATAGGAAGTTGTGTTTGGATGTGGCTTACGTATTTTTGCTCGACTAAGGTGTTACTTGTGTCGTGTCGTGTCGCTTTGGACACGTACACACGCGGGGTGCACCAGGCGCGCGCGCGGGTAGCATTCCCCTGCTACCAGCGTGTTCGTACTTAGTGCACAGAGCACATAGACATGCGTGGTTGGACATAGAGTGAGGGGCAATGACTGTCGTGTCATCCTTAAAGTTTTGTGTCCTACGGATACGTGTCGGGTGCGTTTGGACACGTGCACTGGTCACACGATATTGTGCCAGTCTCGTACGTGAGTGTTAGGTTGGTTTTGGACACGTGTGTCCTGTTTTAGGACACCATTTTGTGTGTGTGACACCTACTGTTAACCACTAATAATTATCTACCTTATGTTCTTCACGAATTGTTAAATTGAATATCGAATGTGGATTTGAATTCCAGTCGACTGATACTCAAAGTATCAGTGACTGTACATTGTTTAATTCCTGTTACTTAGATATTTCATTATGGTTAAATTGTAATTAAATGCTAGATTATATCCTAACATGTTTACAAATCTCTGTTAGTTAATTGTACATTCTAGGATAGGTCTTTGATTAATGAGAAATGAAATATAGTCATGAGTTGGGTTCGATGTGGCTGATACCAATTGTTTCTAGTTTTTCCTAAAACTGTTATTCCTATTTAACCTATTTTTAATTGATGTTATCAGCTATCCATTAATCCTACATGTTATCTAGTTTATGATTAGTTGATTTAACTTGTTAGAATAGGTCTTATGGCATGAAATGAGATTTTGGCATTGTATTGGCTTTCGAATGGGTATTAACTGATACATTGTTTTGATGTGGTTTTTTAGTTCTAATTAGAGAACTAGAATGTGAATGTTGTTCTCTTCATAAAATAAAATCTGGGTTTCCATTTACTGTTAATTAGTTCTTCCATTTCCTGTCAACTGATAGTTCAATGTATAATGTTGGATTCGAAAACTGAATTGGTTTCCTTTCCCATTTAACTATGATCTGATTTCCTTTCCTATACCTGAGAACATATCCTGTCATGTGATTTCCAGATTACTTTTACTGATATTCTTGTACCAGGTTACCTACACATACATAACACATATTCCTGTTAAGACACACACTCTAACACACATTCCTGCACACATGTTTACTGTTTGACACACACATTGTAGTAGTACACATCCTCACACAATCTCATGTAGTTGAACACTACACTATTTCATGTATGCACTGACTTCCAGGATACATTGTATGCTCACTGTTTCATATTGCCTTCACTGTTTCAGGATTCACATACACCCACATTGCCTGTCTGTACACTACACTCACTGGAACACACACACACAGGTTCACATGGTCCACTGGAACACACTCTAACACACACACTGGAACACACACACACATACTGTTTTATGAAATCCCTTCACTGTACAGTCCACACACATTATAATGCACACACACATTTGTTTCACTGATGGCTAATGATTTCCCTTCACTGTATAACAAACACACACACATCTAACATGTTATTCCCCCTCTCTATGAAATACAATGTATACATATTTCTATATATGTGAGTATGCCTATAGCTATATATTAGATGCCTAATCTAATGTGAATGTGTGATGGTAGTGTAGGATATAAGGGGATTTCAATATGAGTAGTAGCTAATGTGTTTGGCATATTCCTGTTGTATATATATATATATATATATATATATATATATATATATATATATATATATATATATATATATTCATATATGTGAATAGTGATATATATCTATATATGGTTATTGGCCTATTGGGTTTTGTTGTATTAGCTCATGGCCTGCATGGTTGTGACTCTACATGGGTTTATGGCCTAGTGTATGGCTATTGCCTAGAGGATAGGCCTATGGCCTATAACCTAGATGACATAGCCTATGGTTGACCAATCTAGACTAGTTGCCCTAGTTTAAACCTGTTTGACCTTGGTTGACCAATTTGGACTAGAGTTGACCTAGTTTGACTTCTAGGGTTGACTAAAGTTGACCAAGAGTTGACTTTGGTCTAGATTGACCTAGATTCATTTAGAATGCATTGAATAACATCTTATTATCATTTTAGACATGTTGTGACTTGTGCTGTTCTGATTAGGAGCCAGACACCTCTCCTCGGACAGTACATTTCATCCGGACACTCAGATAGCAGGTGAGTACATTCTCTGATCATTTCATATCTTGTTTAGGATTATATTTCCTGCTTTAGATTATCTTACTTGATGCTGACACATTGGTAACACGGATTAGTACTATATGGATTCCTTCATGAGATGTTATCCCTCTCGGGAGCATCAGATACTCTTGTCTCGTATGTTTCACTTACATCACGTATCTCATGCTTCTATTATCATGAATCTTTGGGAATCAGCTAGTGACTCATGTACTATCATGATCACCGAACCTTCACGAATAAATTCATGAATCACCCTTTTGGGCAATTTAGTATAATCATGAATCTTAACGTAGCTTGACTGGATCCTTGTGTATTGATTGGGGATGGGGGAGTATAAATGAACATATGGATAATTCCAAGTAGTGTAATCATGAATCAATTCCATAGTGTAATCATGAATCAGTCCCTAGCCATTCACATGTTTATCCTGTACTCTAAATCACTAGCACTGTCTCTCTTTTATATATCATAGATATTTACTTACAGTCTCTCTCTTATATTATGCTATTCTTCAGTTTCCTGTATTTTATTCTCTAGCATGATTATATTTCCTTTTCTGCTATGACTTGTTGAGATGTATTGTGCTCGCTCCTGTCCCTACTAGACCTGTTAAAATATTACAGAGGATGAGGATGAGGCGTTCTGCCATACTTATTACGGTGCTACCCTAGATGAGTGCTTGGACCTGGACCAGCAGCAGGTCCCACTAGCAGTGGATGACACTCCTCTAGACTAGGATGTTTTTATTTATATTACTCTCTGGATGATTGTATATATTTGATACTTAGGATTTGGGATATGTACTTATCTTAGACACTTAGACTCTCTGTTTGTACTTGTGGATTCCTTTCTTTTCAGCAGTATCTATCTACCTTCTATCTTATCTTTCTGCCTTATTGTGATTGAGTATACTTTCTGCTATGTCACCCCCATTCGGGGAGTATAAACTGTTTAGACTTATACTATTAAATGCATGAGACCTAGGACAGCGTTCTTCCGCCGATACTGCGGCGTAGGCTGGATGTACCCACGTCTCGTGCCCTTACTCTAGGGTGCGGGTTGTGACACGTTTTTAGTGGTGGCCCATGCAGATTTGAAATGCAGTGGTATTCGAACTAGAGTATCACTGCAGCCTGTAGTAGAATTTGGAAATTTTTGAAGGTACTCAATCACATTAGGAAAAACTCTTTATCAGATTCCGTATATCTATATTTTTCTGCTATTTGTCTTCCTTTGAATATTAACTGTCCGCCTTTGCTATTTTCGACTCCTTCTTAGCAATTATTTCTTTTGAACTGTCTCCAGGATGGTTGGGACGAGATCACATCGCCAGGGTCAGGGGGACGCCGATGAGAGGTCTGCCACCTCTCATACTCAACAGCCAGCCCCTGGTACTGCATCCCCAGTCATGCCAGCTGGGGTAGGCGTTTTAGCTGCTTTCGGAGGAGCCCCTCCACCTGTGAGGCATGAGCCGAGTCCAGTGATTTCGGATGTGCTTCAGCAGCAACAGCCACCTCCGGGGACAGTTGACGCCGTCCAGCTGTTTGCTTTCTTTCGGCAGTTTATGGAGGGTCAGCAGGCCCAGCAGCAGAGGCAGACAGCAGAGATCAGCCGAGGCATCGATCTTGCCGTGACTACGGTGGAGAGAGTTATAGCTCAGCCAGTGGCAGCCCCACAGCCGTACCAGCCACGGGAGAAGGGCATCCAGAATTTTCAGAAGATGCACCCTAGGGACTTTTGAGGGACAGAGGGGATCCTGTATGCCGACGAGTGGATCGAGCACATGGAGGAGATATTCAGGTTAGCTGAGATCCCGATGAGACTTCAGATTGAGGCAGCGGCCAACATGATGCAGGATCTGGCCCGTACGTGGTACCAGATCGACCCGAGGGTTGGTACTGCAGGACAGACTTGGGCAGCATTCAAGAAGCTGTTCAAGGAGAAGTTCTTCCCGGATGCAGCGCTGGGAGCCCTCGAGACTCAGTTCGAGGCCCTAGTCCAGGGGAGCCAGTTTGTGGAGGAGTACGCAGCAGAGTTCTGCCGCCTGAGCAGATTTGTAGAGGGCTTGTCGGAGGCGACGAAGTCCCAGAGGTTCCGAAAGGGCTTGGTAAAGGAGGTCAAGTCCTACACCAAGAATGCCCGCAGTGCTACCTTTGAGGAGATCCTAGTAGACGCGTTAGCTGCAGAGGATGATCTTGAGCTTAGGCTCAAGAGGGGGCGAGACTTCCAGGGAGGCAGCAGTAGCGGAGGACCGGCCAAGAGGCTGCACTTTCAGCAGCAGCACCAGCAGCACCACCAGCAGCAGAGGTTCCAGCCGCAGCAGTTTCAGCAGCCGAGGCATCAGCCAGTGCACCATCAGCAGCAGAGGGTACAACAGCAGGCACCGAGGCAGCAGGCCACCACCTGTGCTTCTTGCAAGAAGCCAGGGCACGGGTGGAATGAGTGTAGGAAGAGGCTAGGCTGGTGCCTACTCTGTGGGGCAGTAGACCATCAGCTGAAGGAGTGCCCTATGTTCTCGGTACGTTCAGGGCAGAGAGCAGGAGCTAATGCTCCAGCAGGACAGCAGCAGAAGGGACCCTTGCCGACACAGCAGCAAAGGTTCGTTCAGCACCAGCAGCAGGCCAGAGGAGGCCAACATGGGCGAGCTTTCTCCATGGCGGCCGAGGATACAGAGGCGATAGAAGAGCTGATCGCAGGTTCGGTTCTTCTTGACTCCAGTCCAGCTTTTGCATTATTCGGTTCCGGTGCTTCGCATAGTTTCGTATCAGTATCATTTGCGATTAGACACGGTATCATAGCTGAATCGTTGCCTAGGACTTACAAGATCACGACCGGGATGGCATCATCCTCGTGAGTGATGTTTGTAAGGGTTGGAGTGTTGTTTTGGGAGGCCGTGAGTTGGAGGTGAGCCTGCTCGTAATGCCATTGCCGAACTACGATATAGTATTCGGTATGGATTGTTGAGCAGGCACCATGCCAGCATTGATTGCAGAGGGGGTAGAGTTCTCTTCAGAGTGCCGGGGGAGCCAGAGTTCGAGTACTCCAGACGTCAGGCGGAGCAGAGCAGCAGATTTTTCTGTGGAGTCTCGGTTGAGGAGCAGACGATTCCACACCCCTTGATAGCAGAGTATATGGATGTTTTTCCAGAGGAGTTGCCTGGATTGCCACCAGACAGGGAAATTAAGTTCTCGATAGACTTGGTTCTAGGAGCAAAACCCATCTCTCAGCACGTCTATCGAGTGAACAACAGTAAGTTGGTGGAGCTAAAAAAGCAAGTGGATGAGCTGCAGGACAAGGGCTTCATCCGTTCGAGTTTGTTGCCATGGGGTGCACCAGTATTGTTTGTGCCGAAGAAGGATGGGTCAGTACGGATGTGTATTGACTACAGGGCACTCAACAACCTGACGATCAAGAACAGATACCCACTGCCTTGGATCGATGATCTCTTTGATCAGTTGAGCGAAGCTCGGGTGTTCTCCAAGATCGATTTGAGGTCAGGCTATCACCAGGTAAAGGTAAAGGGGGAGGATATTCCTAAGACCGCTTTCAGGATGCGGTACGGGCAGTTTGAGTTTTTGGTTATGCCGTTTGGGCTAACTAACGCACCAACAGTGTTTATGAACCTAATGAACAAGGTGTTCCACCAATACTGGACAAATTCATGGTGGTGTTCATTGACGACATCTTGGTATATTCTAAGACTGAGGAGCACGAGGAGCACTTGAGAGTAGTGCTGGAGACTCTCAGGAAGGAACAGCTTTATGGGAAGCTCTCCAAGTGTGAGTTCTTCTTGGACCGGGTTGACTTTTTAAGGCATGTGGTGACTGGAGATGGGATCTCAGTTGACCCCAAGATGATCGTAGAAGTTGAGGCATGGACAGTGCCGACTTCAGTGGCAGAGATCAGGAGCTTCCTGGGGCTGGCAGGATATTATAGGAGATTTGTGCAGGATTTCTTCCGGGTTACAGAGCCGTTGACTCGGTTGACCCGGAAGGATGCTGAGTATGTTTGGTCAGAGGAATGTCAGACAGCTTTTGATGATCAGTTGAAGAAGCGGCTTACGACAGCTCCGATTCTGACATTGTCTTCAGGATCAGGAGGATTCACTATTTATAGTAACGCTTCAGGGAAGGATCTGGGTTGTGTCTTGTAGCAGCATGGGAAGGTGATTGCCTATGCTTCCAGGCAGTTACGTTCCTATGAGAAGAACTACCCTACCCACGACCTGGAGCTGGCAGCAGTGATATTTGCTCTGAAGTTGTAGAAATACTACTTATATGGAGAGAGGGTGGAGATCTTCATAGATCACAAGAGCTTAAAGTATGTGTTTACACAAAAAGAGCTCAACATGAGGCAGCACAGATGGCTATAGTTGATGAAGGACTTTGACATCCTACTTCAGTATCACCCAGGGAAGGCCAACGTGGTTGCCGATGCCTTGAGTAGGTATCCGACAGCCATGTGTTTGACCATGGACCGTCACTTGCTTGCTGATTTGAAGAGCCTGGGGATTGAGGTGATCGTGCCCGGAGTTCAGATACAGTTATGGGGCCTGCATATTCAGTCAGACTTGGTGGAGAGGATCAAGTCGGCACAGTTTGAGGACGTTGCTCTGCGGTGTCTCTGAGAGCAGGTTCGAGCAGGGATGGTGGATGGCGAGTTTTCTCTTGCAGAGGATGGTGCCTTGAGGCACGGTTCCAGGTTATATGTACCCAGCGGAGAGCTCAGGGAGCAGGTTTTGCAGGAGGCCCACAGATCTCAGTACTCTATACACCCTGGTGCCAACATGATGTACCGAGATCCGAGGGAGCATGTTTGGTGGTACGAGATGAAGCGGGAGGTAGCTCGCTTCGTAGCTAGGTGCTTGGTCTGTCAGCAGGTCAAGGCAGAGAGGCAGAGGCCCGGTGGACTATTGCAGCCATTGCCCATTCCCGAGTAGAAGTGGGAGCATATCACTATAGATTTCATATCTGGGTTGCCGCGTACACCAGGAAGGAAAGACGCGATTTGGGTCATCATTGACAGGTTGACCAAATCAGCCCACTTCTTGCCATTCAAGGTGGGTACGTCTACAGAGAGGCTTGCGGAGATGTACATGCGGCAGATAGTCAGGATTCACGGGGTTCTGGTCAGCATCGTCTCGGATCGGGATAGTCACTTTACTTCCTATTTCTGGAGGAGTCTGCAGACTAGTTTGGGCACTCAGCTCAAGTTTAGTACTACATACCACCCCCAGATGGACGGACAGTCAGAGAGGACTATTCAGACGCTCGAGGATATGCTTCGGACATGCGTCTTGGACTTTGGAGGTTCCTGGGAGGATCATCTACATTTGGTGGAGTTTGCTTATACTAACAGTTTTTAGGCCAGCATAGAGATGTCACCTTTCGAGGCTCTGTACGGGCGTAGGTGTCGTACACCCTTATCTTAGGATGATGTTGGTGAGCGAGCTTTACTGGGACCATAATTGGTTGTTGATGCAGCCGAGAAGGTGAAGCTCATCAGGGACAGACTTCGTATGGCGCAGGACAGACATCGGCACTAGGCCGATAGCCACCGGAGGCCGATGGAGTTTGAGGTACAGATTAGAGTAGGATTAGATTTAGGTTTGTTTGTTTGTGTTTTATTGATCATGTTTGTTTATCATAGTTAATTTGAGACCTTGCTTGTGTTTAGGCCGGAGACATGGTTTTTCTGCGGATATCTCCGACTCGTGGTACTATACATTTTGGTGGAGGTGGGAAGCTTAGGCCGCGCTTCATCGGACCTTTCGTGATTAGCAGGAGAGTCGGTGACGTGGCATACATGCTAGACTTGCCACCTGCACTAGTGGGTGTCCACAACGTATTCCATGTATCACAGTTGAGACGGTACGTGGCTGATCCTAGCCATATGCTTGATCATTCAGAGATTGAGGTAGGGCCTACTCTCAGTTATCCAGAGCAGCCTGTGGAGATTCTGGATCACCGAGAGAAGGTGCTGAGAAACCAGGTGATACCCTTGGTTCGCGTCACATGGAGGCATCATTCTCAGGAGAGTCTACCTGGGAGCGGGAGGATGAGATGCGCGAGCGATACCCTTATCTTTTTGGACCGTGAGGTATGATCGTCTATCCTTCTCATTGTTAGTTTCGCCTTTCAATTTCGAGGCCAAATTTTTTTTAAGGAGGGTAGATTTGTCACTACCACATTTCTAGTTTGAGGGTATTTTTGTCATTTTTGAGTTATTTGAATTTAATATATTTTATTAGGAATTTAAAATGATTTAATTGAATTGTGTGATTTAAATACTAATTAATTGATTGCCATGTGGTTTTGGTTAGCCTAACCTAGATTGGACCTAACCTAGATTAGTCATAGCTAGTCTAGTTAGCCACATTGAGAATTAGTTAAGTATTGGATAATGGTTTAAGTCATGATTAGCTTAGTGAGTGGGTTGCAAGTTAACTAGGAAAGAGCCCTAGATTCTAGGCCACTCATTAGACTTGATTCATTGCTAGCCTTAGATGCCCCCTAAAAACCCTAACCCTAGCAAAGTGGCCGGCCAAGACTCCCCGCCCCTTGCCTATATAGTATCTTTTTAGAAAGTTGTGCCTCTTTTCAATATTCTATCATTTTTCCTAAGAACAAGGTTAGCCTACATTTTATTTCTTCATAGTTAATCAATAGAGCTCCATTTTTATTGGGATTTCTTCCATAGCTCTCTAATCACTGTTCTCCTACTATTTATGGAGTCACATCTCAGGATTGAAACAATTTGGAGACTTGGGTGGCTTTTGGAGAGCTCCTTTGAAGAGGCTTTTTTTTGTGTTGAAGAACACACATAGGTATAATCCTATTCCTCCATTAAAATTAGGGTTTCCTTGCATAAACACCAAGCCCTAGGTGTCCTTGTGCTGTAGGAATAGGGTTTGCTCAATTTCGTATCCTGTACGCGTCTGTATCGGACACGTATCAGTGATCGTGCGTAGGTGTTCGACGAAATGCCAATTAGGCATTTCGATCAAGATTTTGAAATGTGTTTGAATAGGAAGTTGTGTTTGGATGTGGCTTACGTGTTTTTGCTCGACTGAGGTGTCACTTGTGTCGTGTCGTGTCGCTTTGGATACGTGCACATGCGGGGTGCACCACGCGCGCGCGGGTAGCATTCCCCTGCGACCAGCGTGTTCGTGCTCAGTACACAGATCACGTGGACAAGCGTGGTTGGACATGGAGTGAGGGGCAATGACTGTCGTGTCATCCCTAAAGTTTCGTGTCCTACGAATGCGTGTCTAGTGCGTTTGGACACGTGCACTGGTCACACGATATCGTGCCAGTCTCGTGCGTGAGTGTTAGGTTGGTTTTGGACACGCGTGTCCTGTTTTAGGACACCATTTTGTGTGTGTGACACCTACTGTTAACCACTAATAATTATCTACCTTATGTTCTTCATGAATCGTTAAATTGAATATCGAATGTGGATTTGAATTCCAGTCGACTGATACTCAATGTATCAGTGACTGTACATTGTTTAATTCCTGTTACTTAGAGATTTCATTATGGTTAAATTATGATTAAATGCTAGATTATATCCTAACATGTTTACAAATCTCTGTTAGTTAATTGTACATGCTAGGATAGGTCTTTGATTAATGAGAAATAAAATATAGTCATGAGTTGGGTTCGATGTGGCTGATACCAATTGTTTCCAGTTTTTTCTAAAACTGCTATTCCTATTTAACCTATTTTTAATTGATGTTATCAGCTATCCATTAATCCTACATGTTATCTAGTTTATGATTAGTTGATTTAACATGTTAGAATAGGTCTTATGGCATGAAATGAGATTTTGGCATTGTATTGGCTTTCGAATGGGTATTAACTGATACATTGTTTTGATGTGGGTTTTCAGTTCTAATTAGAGAACTAGAATGTGAATGTTGTTCTCTTCATAAAATGAAATCTGGGTTTCCATTTACTGTTAATTAGTTCTTCCATTTCCTGTCAACTGATAGTTCAATGTGTAATGTTGGATTCGAAAACTGAATTGGTTTCCTTTCCCATTTAACTGTGATCTGATTTCCTTTCCTATACCTGAGAACATATCCTGTCATGTGATTTCCAGATTACTTTCACTGATATTCCTGTACCAGGTTACCTACACATACAACACACATATTCCTTTTAAGACACACACTCTAACACACATTCCTGCACACATGTTTACTGTTTGACACACACATTGTAGTAGCACACACCCTCACACATCTCATGTGGCTGAACACTACACTGTTTTATGTATGCACTAACTTCCAGGATACATTGTATGCCCACTGTTTCATATTGCCTTCACTGTTTCAGGATTTACATACACCCATATTGCCTGCCTGTACACTACACTCACTAGAACACACACACAGGTTCACATGGTCCACTGGAACACACTCTAACACACACATTGGAACACACACACACACTGTTTTATGAAATCCTTTCACTGTACAGTCCACACACATTATAATGCACACACACATATGTTTCACTGACGGCTAATGATTTTCCTTCACTGTATAACAAACACACACACATCTAACATGTTATTCCCCCTCTCTATGAAATACAATGTATACATATTTCTATATATGTGAGTATGCCTATAGCTATATAATAGATGCCTAATCTAATGTGAATGTGTGATGGTAGTGTAGGATATAAGGGGATTTCAATATGTGTAGTAGCTAATGTGTTAGGCATATTCCTATTGTATATATATATATATATATATATATATATATATATATATATATATATATATATATATATATATATTCATATATGTGAATAGTGATATATATCTATATATGGTTATTGGCCTATAGTATTATGTTGTATTAGCTCATGGCCTGCATGGTTGTGACTCTACATGGGTTTATGGCCTAGTATATGGCTATAGCCTAGAGGATAAGCCTATGGCCTATAACCTAGATGACATAGCCTATGGTTGACCAATCTAGACTAGTTGACCTAGTTTAAACTTGTTTGACCTTGGTTGACCAATTTGGACTAGAGTTGACCTAGTTTGACTTCTAGGGTTGACTAGAGTTGACCAAAAGTTGACTTTGGTCTAGATTAACCTAGATTCATTTAGGATGCATTGAATAGCATCTTATTATCATTTTAGACATGTTGTGACTTGTGCTGTTCTGATTAGGAGCCAGACACCTCTCATCGGACAGTACATTTCATCCGGACACTCAGATAGCTGGCGAGTACATTCTCTGATCATTTTATATCTTGTTTAGGATTATATTTCCTGTTTTAGATTATCTTACTTGATGCTGACACATTGGTAACACGGATTAGTACTATATGGATCCCTTCATGAGATGTTATCCCTCTCGGGAGCATCAGATACTCTTGTCTCGTATGTTTCACTTACATCACGTATCTCATGCTTCTATTATCATGAATCTTCGGGAATCAGCTAGTGACTCATGTACTCTCATGATCACCGAGCCTTCACGAATAAATTCATGAATCACCCTTTTGGGCAATTTAGTATAATCATGAATCTTAACGTAGCTTGACTGGATCCTTGTGTATTGATTGGGGATGGAGGAGTATAAATAAACATGTGGATAATTCCAAGTAGTGTAATCATGAATCAATTCCGTAGTGTAATCATGAATCAGTCCCTAGCCATTCACATGTTTATCCTGTACTCTGAATTACTAGCACTGTCTCTCTTTTATATATCATAGATATTTACTTACAGTCCCTACTGGACCTGTTAAAATATTACAGAGGATGAGGATGATTATATATCATAGATATTTACTTACAGTCTCTTTTATATATCATAGATATTTACTTACAGTCTCTCTTTTATTCTCTAGTATGATTATATTTCCTTTCCTGCTATGACTTGTTGAGATGTATTGTGCTCGCTCCTGTCCCTACTGGACCTGTTAAAATATTACAGAGGATGAGGATGATGCGTTCTGCCCTACTTATTACGGTGCTACCCTAGATGAGTGCTTGGACCTGGACCAGCAGCAGGTCCCACTAGCAGTGGATGACACTCCTCTAGACTAGGATGTTTTCATTTACATTACTCTCTGGATGACTGTATATATTTGATACTTGGGATTTAGGATATGTACTTATCTTAGACACTTAGACTCTCTGTTTGTACTTATGGATTCCTTTCTTTTCAGCAGTATCTATCTACCTTCTATCTTATCTTTCTTCCTTAGTTGTGATTGAGTTTACTTTCTTCTATGTCACCCCCATTCGGGGAGTATAAACTGTTTAGCCTTATACTGTTAAATGCATGAGACCTAGGACAGCGTTCTACCGTCGACACTGCGGCGTAGGCTGGACGTACCCACGTCTCGTGCCCTTACACTAGGGTGCGGGTCGTGACACCATTCAGCTTGACAAACACCCCTGTTGCCTTCATGGATCTAATGAATTGGGTGTCATCCATTCCTCAATAAATTAGTAGTAGTCTTCATCGACGACATCCTCGTCTACTCGAAGGACCGAGCACAACACGTGGAGCATCTACGAACCGTACTCCAGAACCTTTAAAATAATCAGTTGTATATGAAGAGGAGCAAATATGAGTTCTGGCTGAACAATGTGTCATTTCTTGGGCACATTATCTCCGCTGGAGGTATTTTAGTTGATTCGAATAAAGTTGAAACAATTATTGATTGGAAGCGGCCTGCATCGGTCAGTAAAATTCTAAGCTTCCTCGGCTTGGCGGGATACTATAGACGCTTCACGAAAGACTTCATGAAGATTGCATTGCCCTTGACTTGCCTCACCCAAAAGGGAGTCACATTCGAGTGGTCAGACGACTGCGAAACTTCATTCCAGGAGCTAAAATAGCAGCTCGTTTCGGCCCCAATACTCGCTCTTCCTGAAGGGACCGAAGGATTTCAAATCTTTAGCGATGCTTCTAGCCAGGGCTTGGGGTGTGTTCTCATGCAGCGAAATAATATGATATCTTTTGCTTCCAGATAGCTGAAGTCGCATAAGAAGAACTATCCCACGCATGACCTAGAATTAGTGGCAATTGTGTTCACGTTGAAGCTGTGACATCATTATCTTTATGGCCTGGCATGCATGATTTATACGGATCATAAGAGCCTCAAGTATCTCTGTACCCAGAAAGAGCTAAATTTGCGACATAGGCGATGGCTGAAACTAATCAAGGACTACAACTTGACGATCGACTACACGTTGGGCAAAAAAAATGTGGTAGCGGATGTGCTGAGTCAAAAATACATATCTTCACTATCCATCAACAGTATACTGCTGTGCAGCTTGAAAGGAATAGGCATAGAACTCTGGGTTCGATTCGTCGGCGATTAGCTAGCGCAACTGCGGCTAGAGCCGATCCTATTGGAAAAGATCAAGTCTGCTCAAAAGGATGATCCATGACTTTGCAGAGAATGAGTTGAGAATGTTGCGAGTGAAGGGTCGGCTATGTGTCATAGATAATCCAAAACTCAGAAATGAGATAATATCGGAAGCACATTATGTAAAATATTTCTTGCATCCTGGCAGCACCAAGATGTATAAGGACCTCCGTATTATCTTTTGGTGGCACAACATGAAGAAAGATGTGGCACTCTTTGTGTCGCAATGTATGACATGTCAGCAGGTTAAAGCTGAGCACCAGAGATCGGACGAAAAGATGTAGAACCTTACCATTCCAGAACAGAAGTGGGATCACGTTACTATGGACTTTATTGTTGGACTGCCGAAGACGCCACAGGGGAACGATGCCGTCTGGGTCATCGTCGATCGATTAACCAAGTTAGCGTACTTCATTGCCATTAAAGTCACTTGGAGCATCGATCGCCTTGCTCAGATCTATCTTGATGAAATAGTTCGACTGTACGGGGTCTCAATATCCATCGTCTCAGATTGGGATTGGCAATTCATGCCACACTTCTGGTGTAGTCTTCAGTCAGCATTGGGGACAAAGTTGAAGTTTAGCTCGGCTTATCATCCTCAGATCGATGGCCAAACAGTATGGGTGAATCAGATTTTTGAAGACTTGTTACGACTCTGTGCAATCGACTTAAAGTCAAGCTAGGACGTTCATCTACCGTTGGCCGAATTTGTATATAACATTATCTATCAGTCCATCATCCAAATGGTGCCGTACGAAGCTTTATACAACTGGAAGTGCAGATTACCCATTTATTGGGATGAAGTCGGAGAATGACAGATACTCGACCCAGAACAGGTAGAACAGAATGTCCAAAAAGTTAAGCTAATACAGGAGAGATTAAAGATAACACAAAGTCGACAGAAGAGCTACGCAGACACGCATCGAATACCACTTGAGTTCCTGGAAGGCGATCACGTATTTTTGAAGGTAATGTCGATGCGTGAGGTCACTAGGTTTGGAGCAAAAAAGAAGCTGAGTCCAAGATTTGTGGATCCTTTTGAGATACTCAAACGAGTCACCCCAGTAGCTTATCAGATTGTGTCACCGCCAACACTATCGGATGTACACAATATATTCTACGTCTCTTAGTTGCAAAAGTACGTGCACGATCGGAGCCACATAGTAGATTCTGGTCAGCTGAATCTGAAGGCAGACTTAACTTATGTAGAGGAACCGGCCCAAGTCTTAGAATGTAAAGATAAATTGCTCTGAAATCGAATGATCCCCCTCATCCGCTTACTCTGGAATAGTCGAGGAGTCGACCTGGGAACTCAATTCAGAGATGAGGAAAAAGTTTCCTTCATTGTTTTCTTAGAGGTAGGATCTCTTCTTAAGTTTTGAGGACGAAGGTTTTTCTTAGTTGGTTATGGTATAGTACCCCGTACTTACATCATGCCCCATTTTCTGTCCATATGATGCGCGTAAAGGAACACTATTGCTATCGATTCGGCCGAAACCGATTGATTGGGATCGACTGAATCGATTGAACGTGACTGGTTGAATTAAGATCCTTTCTTCGTTATATAATGTCTTCTTCAGAATCAAGTCCCATATTCAGCGGGTTGCGCCTCGAGGATGGGCTCTACGGCTGAGTCGAGAGAGACTTCCCGTTGCTCTGCTTTTTATGTTGCACTTGCTTCTTTGGCTTTGGTTTTCTGAATGCATTTTCGTGAATGTTTTCGATGCTTTTCATGGCTTGCATTCTTCGAATTTCGTATTCGTATCGAACTCATTGAATAGGGAAGTGTTCTGACTAGTTTCTTATGTGATTTCAGGCGATCTCATAGATGTCGTCTAAGCGCAATTAACGGGTCTCTCGCCTCAAGCAAAATCAAGGTGAGTGGGTGACCTTTCTCCCTCATTGACCCTCTTGTTTCTTCAATAAATCGATAACATCATTGCAAATGAAATGTTAGACGCAAATTCTCGGACACATCTACTTATTCTATAGAACTGCTACATGCTTGCTATGTTATTCATGATATAGAACTGTGTTAAACAAAAGTAGACTTATTGATTAAAATGATGCCACGATAAGGCGGGACACGATGAAAATGGTTACGTTCTCATAATATAGACCATGCCTGAGTAACTAATTTAGTCTAGCACAGTCATGGACAACTTGTGCACAAGTTATAGTTTCCTCGAACGGCACCCCGGGGCCCCGGGACCGATTTGCCCTAGGGGAAGCACGGTATAGCTGTGTTGGATACTAGCACGGGTTATTCGGGGACTTTCAGCGGGGCTCGCTACTTGCGTTGAAAGGGTTCCGTCTAACAACGCTATAAGTCTAGGATGACTTGTGGTGTTAGTGACCTTCACATATACATTTACACACATTATGCTAGTAAATGAAAAAATTTGACAGAAAAGAACATAGTAAGTCTCGCACTGCAATGGCACACTCTGCCGTGGGTAAGTTCTAGCATATTTTACATTATTATGCCTATCATATGCTTGTCTACAATTCACTTGGATGACTAGAAAGATCACAAATTAAGTCATAATTTCTTGAACCAAATGAGAGCATGGAACTTAATTAGCCATACACCAGTACAAGTATAATGTATTGATCCTTGCTCTCCACAGGTATGGGCGTTCCACCTAAACTCAAGGCGATATAAGTTCATTTGAAGCCTTGTCCGTGTATCGAAGGCTTATTTTGATCTATTTGAAGACCCCATAAGTTCAGTCCAAGACAGATGGCTCGCCTCCCCACGATAGCAGGTCTTTTGAAACATTTTGCCTGTAAATGGAGATGTAATGTATGGAACTACTATTTCAACAGCGTTTATTTTGTAATCGAGTCATGTTGTAGGCCCGCGCGGCAACGATTGTAATAGAGTCTTGTAAATGATGTCTATTATCAATAAAATAAAAATTCCTTTTGTCTCAAACGTGTTGTTCAATTTCTCTGTGTACCCTATTAGATTTTCTGTTTCGGATAACCTTATGACTTTGCCTTGTGCGAGCGCAACTTAGGTTCGTACGACATTTCGCTCGGGGGACGACTATCGATTCTTCATAATCGCGACATGACAATCATGATCTAAGAGATAAAGTTATTATAGTTTTGTTTGAATTTCTTAACATCGATAACAACTTCAGGATTAAAATAGAGAGAAAACTAATTTTGTGGGAATCTCTGTTCCTGGCTAGTGTGATCCATCTTTGCTTCCTCTAGATCAATAATCTCAAAGCAAGATCCGACAAACCTGAAAACCATACAAGTTTCCTCGATACAAATTTTAACAAACTTAAAAAGTTTAACGAGGAGCAATTCAATATCTAGAAAAGGAAGATCAGTTTAATCTTCAACTCGTAAACAATAATTACGTGTTGACTTGGAGTATATCATCGATAGAGGACGAATCTTGCTTTGAGCATTGGTGGTCTTCATCACCCCAGCGAGATTATTTTTATGTTCTATTTTCTTGTCCTTCTTCCTTTTTTTTTTCTATAAACGTTCTATTTCATTATTGCAACTGTGTTTGCAAGAAAGAACTATAGAACCCTGGAGGGTGAATAGGGTAATAAAAATTACCGACTCGAATGTTCAAAGTAAATAGCAATTTTAATGAAAGAGATAAGAGATCAAAAACTCGATGTATCCTGGTATTCTTCCTTGGGGCACTCTAGTCCTGGAACTCTCTCCGGCTTTAATCCACTAGTAAGTAAATAGTATAACACGAGCAATTTGTTCGAAGACTCGTCAACTTCTTACCTACGAGTTTTTATCCGTTGGCTCGTCAACTTTAATGAGAGCTTTTATCCGAAGACTCTTCAACTTCAATACAAGAGAAAGGTTTTGATCTTCGTGAACATTTGGAAGATCTAAGTTACAACTTTTGAATACTCTAACACTTTGATAATAAGTTAAAGCTTTGTAGAATAATGGTGGAGCTCTTAGGTAGTTGAAAAAAAATTAAAGCTTAAGTGGATGGCTTTGAAAGAGAAGAAACAAAGCCCTTAAATACAACAACCATAAGAGCTAGACATTTACTGCTCTAAATAGTCGGCAACTGGTATACCGATGGTACAGACTGGTGTACCATCGGTATACCGTTTTGCAATAGTAACAATAATAAATCTAGCCGTGAAGCATTAAATATTAAATCTGACCGTTATAAAATATATTTGTAACCTGTATACCGACGGCAAGAACCAGTGTGTCGTCGGTATGCCTGTGCTGTAATAGATATCATTATATATATATATAAACCGGCATACCGGCGACATGAATCGGTGTGCCGTCGGTACGCTGGTGCGACAACAGAGAGCATTCTGTTATATTTTTCTGTAAAATATTCCTATATTTTTAAAGTATTTTTTTATATTTATTTTAACTAATAAAAGGGTAGTTTCCAAATTAAAACTTATTTTCAAGTATGTATTTATCTAAATATTTTGGGGTAATAAAATAGAGTTTTCAAATATTATAAATATTTTTCTAAAATAGTATAAGTATCTATTTTTACTCAAATTCTCTTCGATTATCATCACTGACTACGATTAATCATAATCCCTATCTCTTACAAATTATGTACTTCCTCATGTCGGCCCTAGTTAATTAAACTGTTCTGGACTCAATGGAACAGTCTATCCCATCATCATACGCCATCTTGTAAAGTTGTAACACCAAAGTCAATTCTTTGCCATTATGATCATCGCACAACACCAGGCAAGCATACCTTGTCAACTTGTACAAAATTTATGCATGTTTACTTCCACTTGTTCTTATTCACGTTTATTTTTATTGTGTTATGTCTGTCTTGTACATGCTTCATGATGTTTCTTTACTTGTTTTCAAATATGCTACTTGTTTGTTCTTTTTGTCATGTACTTGATCTATGCTACACTATACTTGTCTTTAATACTCGTATTCTTGTACACTTGACTTGACTAGATCCCGTTACTTAGACTTGACTTGACATGAGATTGACTTGACTTGTTTCCTTAGTTCCTAGACCACCGTTATTAGGCGTTGACTATATTATGACCACTCTCGATCGTGAGTACCTATTGTGTTGCAGTAGAGTTTGTTCACTTGACCACCTCGTTCGTGAGCTCCCATTGAGTGCGAATGAGCCTTACTATAGACTGGGAGTCCCTATTGTCCTACTTTCTATAGGACTGTGAGCTCCCATTGAGTTGCGGTTACCCTGATTACTTATAGTCACATTTAGTACCACACTTCTAGTATGGTATGCCAATATCTTAGCTTTTTTATGTCTTAGATTTCTTGTGTCTTAGTCATCTTGTGTCTTAGTTGATTCTTTCATAACTATTTTTTATTTTTTCTGCATATTTTATATTGTTACATTCAGCACATTTTTATGTATCTTGCTATGTCCCTCTAAGGACTGATGATCTCTCCAGGTGTGTGTATATTTTCTTGACTTTCCACAAGAGTTCTAGACATGATCGTGATCTTTTCTTTTCTATCAAAGATGGTCGTCCTAGCTGTTGTGACAAATTCTTTAAGTTGTTATTTCTTCTCAGTTAAATTGATTCTCCACCCAACAACTTGTACAATGATAATTCATATTTGACTTTATAGTATCTTTATTTTTTTATTTTATGGATGAGATTTAGTGTGCCATGGTTATACTGCATTTACATCTTACGTATATTTATTTTACGGCTGGCATGTTTACGTACCTAGTCCTATGTATTTTGGGATTAGGATGTTACATGTTTTTGTGGTGGCCCATGCAGGTCAACGAATAAATTGTTTAGTTACACAACTATACCAAGCAAGCCTGCACATAGGATTAAAGTTTATGATCTCATCCACATGCTAGATCTTCTTTCTTGATTCCATTTTTGAACTCTCATTTGACTACCTTGAATTACATCTTGCTTGATTTCTTTTCTATAGTGAGTCTTATTTCTAGTGCAATATGAGTCAAGAAGATGACACGTACTCCATATATATGCTCCCTTGTTCAATTATACTATTAGGTGAACTCTTGTAAGTTGGGTAGTGCCTCACAACCTAGCATCCCCTTTGCCCTTATGACCCATTAATGAGGTATAATTGAATGGCACTGATAGGTTTACCTAGAATCTAGAGTTTAGAGGTCCCTAACCCATTTGGTCAACCAAAGCTTTAAGACAAGAAGACAGTAGGATAAATGTAGATGCACAAACACCGGATAAGCCTTAGATTTTTGAAAAACTTGAACTATTTATACTTTCTTTTATCATAATCTCACGTACTTATATTTTTGGACTATCTTGACCGATGCTGCTATTATAGCCTAGTTTTGCAAGCTTATTTTTTATCGAGCTTGTTCAGGACATATATTTTATTGGGGACGTCCACTAATATATTGTCTAATTAGAATCAATGTATTATGCTCTAATCAATCTTAGTGCACTTGGTTCGCTCTTCATATGACTATTCTATATGGATTGAGATATGGTTGACTTAGCTTATTAGACCAATACTTGTCCTCTAGATAGATGCGAGCATATCATATTAGTTACGTAGCTATACTGATACAAGCCTGCGGATAGAAATCTACAAAAATATGATCTCATCTGCAACTACCTTGACAACTCTCTTTCGATCTATTCAAATTCCTTTGAACCCCGCATTTGTATTCGATCACGTCCTTCTTGAACTCTTTATTGACTTACGCCTTTACCTATTTCAGATAGACAAACCCTCGTGCTTGAGGGAAGATAGATATATGGGTAGTACTACGTATGGATCCCATAAGCCAACTGCATTATTAGATGGGTATCTTTTGCGGTTAAGGGGTATCGTATGTGATATAACCTATGTTAAACCTTCGAAGACTAGAGAATACTATGGAATGATTGAGGAATTATTACCTATTTTTGAGCTTACACAATTTGATGTTAGTGGTTAGCGAATTTAGACACTGATTCGGATGTCCTGTATGCAATCGTCTTCTAGACTATTCCATTTTAATTTTCTAGTTATTCAAAATTACCTGTTTTCATTAAACGTTGTTCTATCTCCATCATGTTATCGTAATAATAAAATCTATCTATCATCTCAACCCTGCCTACCCTAGTTTTTTTAATTTCGAGGACGAAATTCTTGTAAGTTGGGTAGATTGTAAATCCCCTAAATTTCACAATAGATTTATTTTTATTTTTATTTTGATATTTGTACGACGAGTACGAATAAGTATATACGAAGTATTTAATTATTTTTATACAAAAGTTTGATTATTAGATTTTTCATAAATATAAAAATAACTATTTTGTTTTGATATAATATAAAGTAAATATTTTCTATATTGTTCAAGTATAAATATGTTGTCCTGAATTTGCAAACTTATTTTTATTAAATGCTTTTTATTTGATATACAAGTATAGGTACTAATTTTAAAAATAATATTTATGTAAATAATTTGTAATATTTGCGTACGATGTACATGAAAACAAATTCTTGTATATTTTGTAAAACTTTGGTTTTAATTATTTTTGGAATTATTTTAAATTATTGGAATTATCTTTAATTTATAAAAAGATATTTTAAATTTATTTGCTGTAATCTAAATTAGGAGTAGATTTTATTGGATTAGATTTTAAATAGTTTTAAATTAAAGATGAGATTTATCTAGTTTTAAATTTGGATTAGATTTTATTGAAGTGGTTTTAAATGGATTTAAATTAATGTTAGATTTATCAAGTAGGATTTAAATCGTTCCTAATCCTTATCTAATTAGAATTTACCCTATTTATAGGGGAGCCTTTCCATTGTTTTTCTACACAAATTTTTCCACCACCATTGTGTGTGTACCGTGTAGGTGTCCACCCTCTTCGTGTCAGCTTGTGTTCGTCTCGGGTCCGATCCCGGGTCTTTTCACTATCACAATTCCTCTTTTTTGTCCAAAATACCCAAAATTACTCATAAAAATCAGCCTCAGCTGTAGCAACTTTAAAGAGCCGTAACTCCCAACTCCGGATTCCGTTTCACCTCCAGTTTTTTAAATCATATTAAGGTTAGATTCGATAATCTGTAATTTATTTTAGCAAATTCGTAATATATTTTTCTGTAAAATTATTTGAGTGCCAGTTGTCCGAAAATTGATGCGTCGCACTATTTTTGAGATTTTGGGAGATCCGAAATTCTGTTTTGCGACCCATTTGATGTTTCTGAAAGTTGACATGATGATCTATAACATAAAGTTTTTTCAGAAATTAATTTTAAAAGTTTAAATTTTATTTTGGGCTAATGTATATATTTATATTATTTCGTGGTATTTAAAATAAGCTTTTAACCTAAAAATATTATTGTAATATTTTCTACCTAATTAAATTATAGTTTTTCCTCTAAAAATAATATTCCTAGATTTTTAAAGTATTTTTATAAAATTATTTTAACTAATAAAAAGGGTACTTTCCAAATTAAAGCTTATTTTCAAGTATGTATTTATCTAAATATTTTGGGGAAATAAAATAGTGTTTTCAAGTATTAAAAATGTTTTTCTAAAATAGTATAAGTATCTATTTTTACTCAAATTCTCTTCGATTATTATAACTGATCGCGACT
Organism: Iris pallida; assembly: GCA_029216955.1. Taxonomy (NCBI): domain Eukaryota; kingdom Viridiplantae; phylum Streptophyta; class Magnoliopsida; order Asparagales; family Iridaceae; genus Iris; species Iris pallida. The sequence continues at coordinate 6,351,482 of JANAVB010026999.1, read as the reverse complement.
AATCGTAATCTCCATCTCTTGCAAATTATGTACTTCCTTATGCCGATCCTAGCTAATTTGACTGTTCTGGACTCAATGGAACAGTCTATCCCATCATCAGAGGCCATCTTGTGAAGTTGTAACACCAAAGTCAATTCTATGCCATCATGGACATCGTACCACACTAGGCGCCACACCAGACAAGTTTACTTTGCCAACTTATACAGTATTTATGCATGTTTACTTTCACTTGTTCTTATTCATGTCTATTTTTATTGTGTTATGTCTGTCTTGTACATGCTTCGTGATGTTTCTTAACTTGTTTCCATATATGCTACTTGTCTGTTCTTTTTGTCACGTACTTGATCTATGCTACATTATACTTGTCTATAATTCTCGTATTCTTGTACTCTCAACTTGACTAGATCCCGTTACTTGGACTTGACTTGACATGAGATTGATTTGACTTGTTTTCTTAGTTCCTAGATGACTGTTATTAGGCGTTGACTATATTGTGACCACTCTCAATTGTGAGTACCTATTGTGCTGCAATAGAGTTTTTTCACTTGACCACCTCGATCATGAGAGCTCCCATTGAGTGCGAATGAGCCTTACTATAGACTGGGAGTCCCCATTGGCCTACTTTTTATAGGACTTTGAGGTCCTATTGAGTTGCGGTTACCCCAATTACTTGTAGTCACGTCTAGTACCAAACTTCTAGTATGCATGCCAGTGTCTTAGCTTTCTTATGTCTTAGCCATCTTGTGTCTTAGTTGATTCTTTCACGGCTATTTCTTATATTTCATACATATTTTATACTGTTACATTCGACATATTTTTATGTATCTTGCCGTCTCCCTTTGAGGACCTGGTGGGCTCTTTAGATGTGTGTGTTTTCTTGACTTTCCACAGGAGTTTCAGCCAAGATCGTAATCTTCTGTTTCTATTGAAGATGGTCGTCCTAGCTGTTATGACAAATTCTTTAAGTTGTTATTTATTCTCATTTAAAATGATTGGTAGTAGATTTGTCTCCACCAACAACTTGTACAATAACAATTCATATTTGATTTTATACTATCTTTATTCTTTTTTTGTGGATGAGATTTAGTGTTCAATAATTATACTGCATTTACGGCTTACGTATATTTATTATACGACTGACATGTTTACATACCTAGTCATATGTATTTTAGGATTGGTGCGTTACACGTATACCGACGACACAAAACGGTGTGCTGTCGGTATGTTGGTGTGGCAACAGAGAGCATTTTATTTAAGTAAACCGGTATACCGGCGACACAAACCAGTGTACTGTTGGTATGCTGGTGCGGCAACAGAGAGCATTTTGTTATATGTAAACCAGTATACTAGCGGCATGAACCGGTGTGCTGTCTGTATGTCGATGCGGAAATAGAGAGCATTTTGTATATATATACCAGTATTCCGGTGGCACGAATCGGTACATCGTCGGTATGCCGATGCATAGTAAATGTTTGTTTTGAAAATATTTATCCAAGCTTTTGGTTTTTGTCATCCATTTCAAGTGATTCACAATTGTCCTAAATATTGCATAGACTCTAAGGACTATACCATCAGTATGCGAGCTTGATTTACTGATTCTTTTGATAACATCTCTTTAGTCTTTTTTTCACCAGTCTTTTGTAATTGCTTTAAAGAGACTGTTCGAGCTTTTAGCAGTGTATCTGAGTCTAAAAATATAGGAGAGCTAAAACACGTAGATGCAGTTAATGTGATCAAAATCAATGTACCAACAAGAATATGTATGTTTTAGATTCTTTCTGTTATGTTCAATCTGCTAATGACTACTCCTAGCTCGACTCTGATAACACAATTTTGGAAGAAGTCGATAGTTAGGCACTGGATCCTGTCAGTTTATAAATTGTGGTTAAAGATGTTTTCTTGGAGTCAGGATCTAAGTGATCAAACTATTATAGTTTTGCGTGAATCTCTTAACATCGACAACAACTTCAGAACTAAAATAGAGAGCAAACTATTTTTGTGTAAATCTCTGATTCTGGCTAATGTGATCCATCTTTGCATCCTCGAGGCTAATAGTCTCAAAGCAAGATCCAACCAAGATAGAAAATCGTACAAGTCTTCTTATACAAGTTTCATTAGATTTGAGAAGTTTTACGGAAAGCACTTCAATATCCGGAAATGGAAGTTCATTTTAAATCTTTAACTCGTAATTGTCGATTATGTATTGATTGGGAGCAGATCTTCGATTGAAGAAAAATCTACTTTGAGCAACAATGTTCTTCAACATCTAACAAGATTTTTTAATTATATCTTCTTCTCTTTCTTCTTTTTCTGTAAACATTCTATCTCATTATTGCAATTGTGTTTGTAAGGAAGAACATATATATTTTAGTTGCTTTGTATTTTATACAATTATATTGTTAGTTTGTAATTATGATTAAAGAAGTTACATTGGAGTCAGTATCTAAGGATCAAAATATTATAGTTTTGCATGAATCTCTTAACCTCGATAAAAACTTCAGGATTAAAATTGAGAGCAAACTGGTTTTGTGTGAATCTTCGTTCCTGGCTTGGGGGTCTATTTTTGCTTTTTTTTATGACTAACAATCTCAAAGCAAAATTTCACAAATATGGAAAATTGTACAAGTCTTCTCGATACAAGTTTTAACAAACTTAAGAAATTTGACGAAGAATACTTCAATATCTGAAAAAGGAAGTTCAATTTAGATTTTTAAATCATAAAAGTTGATTACATGTTGACTGGGAGCGGATCGTCGATAGAGGACGAATCTTTGAGCAACGGTGGTCTTCATTACCCTAGCAAGAATTTTTTTATTCCATCTTGTTCTCATTCTTTCTTTATTCTGTAAATGTTCTACCTCATTAATGCAACTGTGTTTGCAAGGAGGAACGTGTATGTTTTAGTTGCTTTCGGCTCTGTACAAGTGTATTATCAATTTGTAATTTTTTATTAAAGTAGTTCCGTTGGAGTCAGGATCTAAGACATTAAAATGTAATAGTTTTGCGTGAATCTCTTAACCCAACTTTAGGAATAAAACATAGAGCAAACTAGTTTTGTATGAATCTTTGTTCCTAGTTAGTGTGATCCATCTTTGCTTCCTTGGGACTAATAATCTCAAAGCAAGATCCGACAAAGATGAAAACCATACACGTCTTCTCGATACAAGTTTTAACAAATTTGAGAATTTGATGGGGGAGCACTTCAACTCATAAATGTCGATTATGTGTTGACGGATCCTGAACCAATTAATTCGAAAACTGATAATCCATGGAGGATTGCTGAAGCCGCTGTCTTGCAATCAAAGTGGAGGAGAGATAATAACCTCTGTAGGTTGTTGATCTTTAACTCGATGGATGATTCTATGGCGGAAACATATATCAAGAAGATCAATGCTAGAGGTCTGGGAGTCTACGGAGAAGTATTAAAAATCTGATAAAAAGATATCCAAGATCTCTGATCTCATCGAAAATTTTATGACTATGCAATTTGAATATGAGAAGGTCATGCTTCGATAAGTCAAAGGGTTGTTAAAATTACAACAAAAATCTAAAGAGAAAAATATGAGGCAAAAGAAAAAAAATTCACTATAGGATCCATAGTCTCCAAACTTCCTCAAGGTTGGATCAAGTTCAAGACTGATTTGAAGAGAAAGAAAATGGAGATTGAGTTGGAAGATCTTCTGTACTGGATCCATGTTGAAGATGAATCCATGAGACAACTAAAGATGGACTCTCTCCAAATAGCTTGCCAAGGCAAACATGGTATAGTCAGGGGACTCTAAGGGAAAGAAGAAAGCTTCCTACAAAATGAAGGACTTCAACCAACTAAAGGTGAAGTCGGCTTCTTTCAAGCCAAGGACCAAATTTGACATGACTTGGTACAACTGTGGCAAAATAATTGTAGAAGCATAAAAAATCTCCAAGGCCAACTAAAGTCCAAACAGTATCAAGTCATGCGGCTAAGAGACAACAAGCCTACATGCGGCTCTCCCTTGGCTCCTTAGACGTACCTTCTTCCTTTAAAGCTCCAATAGCCTCGTGTCTCGCTCCAAGTCAGCATCACAAGGCCTACATCACCTTGGTCATTATATACCAGCAAAGCAGTGCCAAGCGTGTCCCTTCCCTTTTATGAGACAGCATCCCAGAACGTCCTCATACGGCTGGAACACCATACGACTGAAGCTTCATGCGACTATGCTCCAGAAGCCATTTTCTTTCAAATCTTGGTACGTGCCACGTGTTAAGTTGGTCATGCCATCCAATTAACGGCTAAGTGATTTAAAATCCCTAATTAATAGTGTGTGTGTTATTTAACTGTAAAACCCCCTTATTTTTATTAATTATATAAATATATTGCTAATACTTTAATGAATTTTATGTTTAATAAATAGCTAATAAATAAATATATGATATTTATTTGTTCTCTAAATCAAACTAGCAAGGAAATTTAAATTTCCAGGTATATTATTTGCAAATTACATTTAGCATTTCTTAAGTTATTAGCATTTTTGAAACCTTATTATGTTATTTTGATGAAATTGATTTAAATTATTTTATTTTTTCTCGTATAAGCTTATGATTAATTTATGGGTAATATATGGCAAGTCGTTGCTATGTTATACATAAATAGATAACCTGTACCAAGAATTTCTACTTTTCTCTAAATATTTTTGCAATCTTTATTTTATTAAGTTGAGAGGAGCACATGGATATGCATATTGATACTTAATTCCTTGTATATACTCATACCTACTAATATATACATAGGTTAGAGTATACCTTAACCCTTAGTCTCACGAGATATTCGTGAGATTTACAAATTCTCACGAGTGACTTAGCTCTGTATTCTCGATCCCAGGCTGGATAAGAACTCCAGTTTGAAGAAAAAAGAAGAAGAAGAAAGCCCTCAGCCCATCTCGCGAGATGAGGCCAACTCGCATGTTGAACCCCAATTCTCCCGTAAGCCCAAACCGAAACAGAGTCGGATAAGAAGGGGGAAACAGCAGTATATATGCACTGCATTGAACCCTCGAGGAATCCCTATCATCTTCAAACACCCGACCTCAACTCCTCAACTCCGTGTGACTCTGACACCCCCGCGCACTCGCCGCATCCCCTGCAAGCACCGTTGACTGGCAAGGATCGCCAGAGCAGCAACTTCCCGACCGTGAAATAAAGTAATCTATGTTTACGAGCAACAAAGGTACTCAACTTCTCTCCAACTTTTCTCCAAATCTGCTCAATCATTTTTGAGTCTACAAATTCGTACAGAAACCCTATATAACCCTCCCTAAATCATTTTCGTGTGCTATATGCATCGAAAGGCGTATATGGATGTTGCCGACGTATGGGAACTGACGGGTCTCGATTTCGTTGTGCGTGCGCGACAAAATCAATGCGTATCCGTCAAGATACCCCCGTATCGACCTTTTGCAAACTTAGCCATAACATCGTGTACGTTCGTCGTATCGAGACAAAACTTATGCCAGCAGGACCGAATTGAAATTCTGGTCCTGTGTGCCAAGTTTGGTCCAATTCTGAGAAGGTCAACCGGAACGCCTATTTGGCGGGCCCGCGACCCGATCCAATGGGAAAAATTGTACACTGCCCACCAGAATCCAACTTTGGACATACAGTTGGGTTTGTCTCCTCAAACCAAATCCATATACATGTAGTTTGATGACTTTAGAGACCATAGAAACTGGCACGCATTTCGGTACAAAATGGGTCCAACGACGGACATCCTTTAACCCAGAATTATGATTTTTCCCCTGTTCCAGAATTGGACTTTTGGACAGGCATCTCCTAGATATATCTTTACATCGGGAACATTGTTGATGTTTATTTCAGCATCTGGAGCCGTTCGTAGATTTTGAGATTTCTTGCTAACGTGATTGATTGCTTGGAGTTGCTATTCCCGTACTGCCAGGCAAGATACCTTGCCACCTTACTCTGTGATTTACTTTATCTTATTTTCAGTTATTTATATTCAGCATTACTTATCTGTTGTTAGTATTATAACACTGTACGTCCAAGTTACATTTGGGTGCAAGCGACTATATCGGTCGTTTACTTGCTTTTGTTTTATTCTCTTGTATTGACTTAGCTTAGTGACCACCCATTGACGATGAGATATTGGTATATCTCATACGGACTTGACATATGATCATCACGAGTTGTGAGTCACATGTAGGATACGTATTCGCGTAGTCGGCCGGCCACCGATATATATGAGACGTGCAACGGTTAGGAGTAACTGCCAATAGATGTGCATGCTAGTAGACTTGGCAGTTGCTAGAGGTTCATATGAGTCATGGATGTGACCCTACTAGGCGTTGGGTGGGGAGAATAGTTCCTTAACGTATGGGCCACATATGCACTTCCCTATTCCTGATCCTGTTGGCCTCTGACATTCGATGAATGTTATGCTTTGAGGTCCCTGGTATCCTGGTAGGACCATACCTGAGTTTCCTGTACCTGTAGCCAGAGTGCCCATGCGTTGAAGGTTTGTTCTTAACTGCATTATCACTGTAGAACTGGTAGGCACCCTATTGCATGCACCCTTTTCCTTTATTTATTTTATATATCACAGTTTATATGGCATGTTCTTTATGTATCTTGTTACGTCTCTCTGAGGACCTGGTGATCTCTCCAGGTGTGTGTGCTTTACGATGTTCGCAGGCGCTCTAGCCAAGATCGCGGTCTTTTCCTTTCTATCGAGGAGGATTGCTCTTGGATCATTCATAGACATTTTTATCTACCCTTTCCTTCTATATTTTTCTTTCATTTAAATGGTTGGTAGTGGATCTGCCTCCGCGCCCAACTTTTGTACAAATAACAAATTCAGTGTTGATTTTTATCATATATTTATTCTTTTATTGTGATGAGATTTAGTTGTCATGGTTTACTGCATTTCACAGCTTATGTATACATACGAGATTTTCATATATTAGAGTATATTTCGTATATGTGTAGCTGGCATGTCTACGTACTTAGTCCTAAGTATTTTGGGACTGGGGCGTTACATTAACCTCTCCATTTAAACATAGGATTCCTTTATATCTCAGTATGTGCCATATGTCACTTTTGATCCAGCATATAATCTTGATGATTTGATCTTGTATTTATGGCGTGTGCATCATAACTATCCTATTTAACGGGTAATCTTTCCAAATAACAGTATGTGCCATGTATGATCATGATCGGGCCATACGATTAGTAGCCTTAATTGGTAAGTACATTAAACCAACTTCCATAACGGTGCCTCCAAGATTTCTATAGTGGATCTCGTCCAATCAATGCCATGTGTCAACTTTACCGGGCTTTACGACTAATCATCTATTACATATAGCTATAAACAACCAAGATTGAGTTGATCCTGTAGCTGATCACATCTTATCACCACCTCAAGAGGGCTAAAAATATGGACGTACCCCCTCTATTCCTTCAGGAAGAGAGGAAGAGACAAAAAAATACATAGAGATACACAAAGAAAGAAAAAGCATATCAAAGAGAAAGGCCTTCGCTTGTCGATCGTCAACGGAGTAAAGGAGTCACTACAGTACTCGATTTGCATTGTTACACTTCCTCAGATTTTTTTATCTTGTACTACGAATGCTCATTGTTAGGGTTCCAATTGTACTTTTTTATTTGTAATCCAAAAAAGAAAAAGCAATAAACTTTTCTTTTTATTAATTTTTGATGGCAACAAATTTGGCGACTCTACTGGGGTCTAACTCCTCCTCTAATGAGAAGACGATGATGTAATCAGACATTACAAAACTGGAATCATTCCAGAAGATGTTGGTTGTTCGATTCGACCAACATGCCTATGAAGATATGCTATCTGGGGATTCAAACCCCTCTCCAAGGCTACTAAAGCCTTAAAAGACCAGTCTGAGTGGCCAAGACCGCTATACCACCCCTGAAGATAGTGAAAGATGCGTGTCCAGTGTCTGATGATGAATCCACGTATCAATCTTCTGTATGTCCCGCATCTGCCTCTACCTCTGTGTCCATGAAGGAGATGGTTCGGTGCCCTGGTTCTAGCAGAGGAAAGCACCACGATGCTGGGAAGTTAGGGCCTGACGCCTCTTCCAAACCCTTGCAACTGCGAGCCGCTGAGAGGATCAATACCGACTCCAAAACCCCATACTGGTAGTAGGAGGTACGGAGGCACAACGTGTCTAAACCATGGTGCGCGAAGCTTCCACTGCATGCTGATGCACAAGAAGGTATATCCGGTGCTCCTCAACATAAGCGTACAAAAGAAGAAAATGGGAAATCTGTCTTCCATAGAGTTTTTGGGAGACCCATGATCCAACCTCCAGGTTATGACATGGACTCCCGTTACTATGTGCTAGTGGGCAATAGTTCAAAAAAGTCCAAGACGAGGCGGGCCATGGCACTTAAGATGATGTCCACCCCGTCAACTATCAGCATGCGCTATTGACAGCAACATGCACTTCTAATGGAAAGCTTTACAAGACTGACTTATATAACAGCCCTGGTCGTGTGCATGTTGTCTACAATGAATCAGACTCTTCTTTTGCGCCACCGTGCTCATGATTCACTCGATCGCACGTTGAAGGCATAAAAGTGAAATCTCCATCATTTGACCCCCGTAACATGATAAACCACAAATGCAAGTCAAGAAAGGCTGATGCTAAGAGTGACGAGCCTTCTATAGGACCCTACGCCAGTATCACCATCAACTGCTGCTATACTCGAGTAACAGTTAACACCAAAATGCAGTCAATATTTCAATGACTGCAACGAAGGACGAAGGATGAGCTACCTTATGCTTCATACTACTTCATCTAAAAGATCCCTTCCCTCAAAAAGAAGGCTAATTTGTCTAACCCTCCAGTCTCGACTAGCACATCAAGACCCCAACTTGGAAATCTCGCTTAGCCGTGCCCACAGAGGTGGTGTACCTAGGAACCTGGTAAAAAAATGCTTCATCACAAGGAGCCATATCTCAGAGGTACTATCTCCTCCACAGATCTATAAACTGGGGTGGAAAATCCTCCAGACCTCTCTACAGCTGGGGTTGGCAATCCTTCTCGTAAAGTTGGGGGTGGTTCTAAACATGTTCATACTATCACAGCAGCTGGAGAAGCCATTTCCTCGAGTCTGAAGACGATATGACAATGCGTACCTACCCTGGCAGTACAACTCAAGGGTCCGAATCGAAAAGCAGGGGTTCACAACCCAACAAACCTTTCCGTATGACAAGACAGTCCATATGACCGACGATGAGGCAGCGGTTAGGAAGACTAGGTCGGGTAAGACCTATCTACGAAACTATGACACGGTTCAAAAGGCGGCAACACTCCCAAAATTTTTAGTCGTTATAGTACAAGAAGCTGATTCATATAAGCATCCTGTGGTGGATAAAAATAAACTAAAAAAATCTGTTCGACAAGTCCCAAAAGATAATGCCGCATTAGGGCTTGATAGACCCTATAATTTTGACATACTAGCCTAGCTTGCCAATACACTAGCTAGTTTTTTGCTCTTTGAGCCCAGATACTCCCTCTCCTCTGGTCATCAAAATCCATATGAAGGCTACCCGACCCCTTGTGTGTAGGAATGTTGAGCACCTCTAGGAGGGGGTAAATAGAGTGCGTGTATGCAGCGGAAAGATAATCACCAAATAAAATTATTATAAGCAGTGACACATGTATGAAGTGTCGGCCCATTGGTTAATGATCACACCTAATTTTGATAATCAACGTCAACTTTGGTCGATACGCAAAATATACATACTGCTATAGGATTATAGGTTTTGAATAAGAAGAATGTCTGCATCTACGTCCTACTTCTACAAAGTACAGACATCGCGTCATCATCTAAAAATAAACGTACTGGAATCAGATCAAGTTTTTTTATATTTTATTCTGTATTTTTACTTTTATTGAGTTTAGGAATAAATATGTAAGGTTGATCAGGATTGGTACTAGCTTAGGTTTTAATTAGTCCACAAATATAAAAAGCCTACCTATCCATATTTCCAAAGTCAACCATCCAAAAGCCCCAAAACCCAATAAATTTGGTCCATTTGTTCTGACCTAACCTAGGCAGAACTCGGACATAACTCGGCCCGAGTTCAACCCGAGTTCGTCCAGGTCAGTTTGATTTTTATTTTGAAATCCCTCCAAATCTGCTTCCAACGTTCGAATGCAAGATTTTTGCATCCGAACTCAGCCCGAATTCGATCTACAAAAATACTATAAATAGAGAAGAAGTTTCCCATTTCCAAAATCACCCATTCCTTCTCTTCTCTATCTATTCTAAAGTGTTTTTTATGAGCTAAAGCTTTCAAATCAAGCCTATACCACTCTTAGCCAAAGCTAGTACAGTTCTGTTTAATCTAGAGTTTTGGTACTGAAGAGTTGTATCAGAGGTTGCATTCAGAAAATGTTCCAATTAGTAAAATTGTCCCCTGGAGTCGGTTGTGCTCGTCACCAAGCATGGTGTTGTAAGTGACTACAAGCTCTCAATTAACTTGTGCCATAGTGGATTAACATCGAACAAAGGTACTCGAGACTGGACTAGTCCTCTCAAAGGGATACCAGTACACATCGCTGTGTCACTAAGTTTGAATTCTTGACTCTTACTTTACTATATTTTATTTAATGTCTTTTACCTGCCATAGTATATAGCTGCTTATTTTTAATTGGTGATAATTTCTGCTGTACACGCACACAGTCTATTTACCCGTCTCTAGAGGTGCTCAACGGTCCTATAATTGGTATCAGAGCAGGTTATACATATATATAACCATCTCGAGTATATATATCTATGACAGCCGTTAAATTGATATTCAACGGTGAAGGGCAATCCACAAATAGACCCCCACTATTTGATGGAACAAATTACACATACTGGAAAACACAGATGAGTTTCTTTCTAAAATCTTTAGACTTCGATCTTTGGCCGATAGTTATAGATGGTTACAAGAAACTGCCTAAAATAACGATTGATGGTGTAGAGTAGACAAGCCACATGACAAATACACGGAGCATGAAAATACACAGGCTAGTCTAGATGCACGATCCATCAATGCACTATTCTGTACAATTGACAAAACCGAGTTTGATCGTGTATCAACCTGTACGACGTCTAATGAAATTTGGAGACTTCTTGAGGTAACTCATGAAAGGATTTCCCAAGTGAAGGAATCCAAAATCAGTAAACTAACACAGGAATACGAATCTTTCAAGATGAAACTCGATGAGTCAATTACACAGATGTTCTCTCGTTTTCTTGATATTACTAATCCTTTACAGTCTCTTGTAAGGATTACATCAACCATGAGAAGATCAAGAAGGTACTGCAGACTCTAACAAAGAACTGAAACCCGAAGGCCACCGCGATCATAGAAGAAAATGATCTCACCATTGTTGGCCCATTCCTAAATGGTCACACCCAATTTTGATAAATCAACAATGACTTAAGTCCATACACAAAATATACAAACTGCTGCTAACATTTTAGGTCAAGTGAAATCAATATCAAAAGTGTACTACAACATTTGCAAGCATATCAATCATCATTTCGAAGCGTTCATGTATTGGAATTTGTCTAAGTCATTTTATAATTTATTATGTATTTTTATCTTTATTAAGTCTAGGATACAAATTATAAAATTGACTGGATATTACTGGCTTAGATTATCCACAGTCCACCTATCTAAAAAGCCTGCCTATCCACCAAAATTCCTTAAACCAAAAATATTACATATCCTATGCAAACAGAATTGGACCAAACATTCCTCTAAGTACTGGATGAACTTAGACAGAACTCTGGCCGAGTTCGGTCAGTTTAAATTTAAATGTTTGTTGCCTCCAAATCTGCATGCAACGTTCGTTTGCAAAATCCTTGCATCCGAACTCTGCCCGAACTCTGTCCGAGTTCGGTTCTCAAAAACACCTATAAATAGAAGAGAATTTCTTATTTTAAATCATTCATCTTCTATTATCTCTATCTATATCCAATAGTATTTTCATTGATCTAAAGCTTTCACACTCCACCTATAAATAGAAGAGAATTTCTTATTTCAAATCATTCATCTTCTATGCAAAATTGGCGACGGAGGGCGACGAAATGTTACGTCACCAAATTAGCGACGTAGTGCGACTACTTAGCGACATTATTTCTTTTTATGTGATGACATAGCATGCCTGCCACGTCAGCAATGTAGCGACGTACAACGACCAAATTAGCGACGTCAACTCTTTACCACGTCAGCAACTGAGCGACGGATAGCGACATAACGACGCTAATTAGCAATGTCAGGATACGTCGCTATACATCGCAGATCATCGCTATACGTCGCAGATATTATAAAAAAATGTAAAAAAATATAATGTGTATTTTTGTTATGCTGTGTGTCTGTGTTTACAGTGTGTGTGAAGTGTAGTGTTCGAACCATCGATAGTTTCGCTTACTGTTCTATGTTTTATCTTGGATAAAAAGAGCAACAGTTCAGGGTGCACTTCTCAGAGCTTCCTCTTCACGTCCTTCACCTTCTCGGGATCCTTTACGACGTCCCGAGAAAGTGAAGGATGTGAAAATGAAGCTCTCAGAAGTACATCCTGAACTGTTGCTCTTTCTGTCCAAGATAAAACATACAACAGTAATCAAAACTATCGATGGTTCCGAACACTGCATTTTACATACACTGTAAACACAGACACACATCATCACAAAAATACACATTATATTTTTTAAAAATTTAGGCATTACCTCCTTTATATATCAGATCATCGCTTATAACCCAGTGTAGGTATATTTGTCATCCCCGTCGCAGATATCATCATAATTAATAGTCTTCCATCATAACAGTCTACAACTAATAGATGAATAACAGTCTTCCATTATAACAATCTACAAAGTAAATATTACAAACATATATGTCCAAGTAAATATCATACATGTACTTAATGAAAATACCAACAAAGTAAATATCACAAACATACATGTCCAACAGAGTCAAATAAGAATGAAAATCAGTGTACCAATGATTAATGGGCCCATAGGGCCAATACATACAAAGATGATAAAAAAATCTACTGGATTACTGAGGACCCCTGTTGCGCTTCTGAGATAGCATGTACTCATATTACTTATGTGTGAGCTGCACCATAGGGGCAGTAGGAGGCAGTGTAACGTCTGGAGTCGGCACCGTCGATGGACCGGGAGGACGTATCTGCTCCAGCTCTCGCAGTCGCTCAGCATGCGCAGCAAGGGTACTCACCACCCTCTGAGAACTCTCCTCAATCGAAGTTTGTATCTGAGTGAGTGAGGCAGACATGGTCCTCTGCGATCCATCCAGCTCGACCTGTCTACGCTCTATGCGCTCCGTAGACTCGATGAGCGTATGCAAGCTGGCAGCTGCAGCCTGTTGCAGACTCATCAGCTCCTGTATACTGCGCTCGACCGTATCAAATCGTCTGGTGATCATCAGATCATCGAATCGTCGCCCTGCGGTATGGTAATCAGAAATCTGCTGCTACAATTCGCGACACAGCTCGTTGATCTGACAACCAATATCCTGAGCTCGTGATGACGCCTGCGAAGCTGGAGACTGCGCACTGACAGAAGGGGCCCGGGATGACTCTAATGCCAAATAGGTGCCGTAGGATCCCGTACCGTAGTATGTACCCTTCTGAAGACCACCAACAACGGTCATCCAGAGGTCGTTCGGTGATGGAGCTGTAGGCGGCTGGAGGAAGTACCAGCCCCTCCCTCTGTTGGCGCACTAGCAGCAGCAACCGCCTCCTCTTATAGCCGAAGAAACTCGGCCTATAACATTGTTTGCTAACGTCTAAGTGTTTGCTAAAGTCTATATTGATATCTATTTTCCTGTTTTCTAAATTATAATAAATTAATATAAAGAATAGAACGTGCATATGCCTGCGTCGCCCTCTCGTCAATGAACTCCCCAGCCCTCCGATGGGTGACCAGGAAGACGGTCACCATGTTGGGGTCCTCATCCTTTTTTACTTGTTAAAATATATTATCTATTATTAGTATTAAACATTCTATCCAACTATATATAAAATAATATCCGACATAGAAAACGTACCAGACGACGAAAATGCTCCGTCATAGGAATGGAGCCACCACACCACTTACCGGCGCTCGACCGTGCCACCTTGGCCTTGTCAGACCGCTCCTGGTACCTGGCCTTGTCAGACCGCTCCTGGTACCTGGCCTCGCCGAATCTAGCCTTTATCGCAGTCCACTGCTCTGGCGTGATCCAACTATGGATCGACTTTCCGGATCGATCACGAGACTTCTGGTCGTAGATCGCATCACGGATGAGCTTGCCTGTGACGACAAAAAATTGGGCCTCGATCTTCGTCACCCGGTGTGGTGGATAGAAATAGGTCCTTTACAAGAAGGAAAATAGAAAGAGTTGTATAATATACACAAATGATTATTAAAATTTAAAAATAAACAAATTTTTTATCTTGAAGTGGGCCAACCAAAAGGCCTTCCTATCTGCGGGAGGATCTGAGTAGTTAATCTAAGGCCCACCATAGTTCTTCCTCAGAAATAACCCCAGCTGTCTCTGTACTGCAGGAGGCCGATATCTATACAATAATAAATTTCATGAATATATATGTACATATAATCATTTGAGAAATATATATTAACTAATTAACTTACTTCGTAGGCCCGTCCGTCCAAATCTCCATACGCATCTCGTCCAGGGGAGCGCATGGAGGGTCGCTCTCACCTTCTGCCTGACCAGGATCAGTCTGATCGCCGTCCTCCATATGCTCAGCATCGGCTCTCCCCATGGAGCCGTCGGCTGGAGGAATGCTGGACGCGGAAGGAATACTGGACGCGAGAGGAATGCTAGACGCGGGAGGAATGCTGGACGATGAGGGAGGAGTCACCAACCTGCTGGAACTGCCCTGTCCCGGTAATGGATCGGGAACAGAATGGTACACTGGCGTAATTCGAGATGAGGATGTGGGTACGAAATCTACATCCCCAGTCTGACGCACACGGGGCTGCCTAACATAATATCCTCCGCGTCGTCCGGGTCTAGTCATACCTGATAATAACATATGACAATAAAATAAATATACATACTTATATGATAGACATCACAGATTTTTGAAAAATATCATAGTCACAAAAGTGTCACTAAAGTGTCAAATATGATGATAAAACAAACGTACAGATTTAATCCTCTTCTGAAAATTCATCTAGTTCGTTTAGCTCATCTTCTTCATCTTCTTCCTCCTATACATCTTCACTTTCATCTGCATCTTCCTCTTCAGATAATTCTACTTCTTCTACACAATTAGATGTGTAATGAGGAACTTTCGTCGTATCCACTTCTATAATATTTGTTACAAGAGGTAGTTCATCCTCTAGATAAGCTATATCGTCAACCTCAAAGGTATTTCTAGCTTTGGTCTTGCATACTGCCCACCAGTCCGACCTTATTGTTCCCCGTTTAGGATAACTTGTGAAGTACACGAGCTGAGCCTGACTTGATAGGACAAATGGTTCATAGGCTTGATATCGACGCTGATAGTTTATATTCACAAGACCGTGCTTGTCTACTTTCCAACCTTGACCTTCAATCGGATCGAACCAATCACACTTGAATAACACAATCTTAGCAGGCTCTATTCCATAACTATATGTCAGCTCCATAATCTCCCGTAGGACGCTATAGAAATCGTTGCCCGCATCAACATCTTTGTAGTTCGAAGATCTGATACACAAATAACTGTTTTTGGTGGAATTGAGATCAACAAAGTTGTCTCTGATCGGGCAAGTTGTTGACTTGAACCTAAACCCATTCACACAGTAGCTTGGCCATATTTTTGCAGCATAAATTGGTCCCTTGGCTAGCGTTCTAATAGACTCATTCTCAAGTCTTGCGTATGGACGATCGACCTAAATACCACGAAAAAATAAATTAAGCTCATTCTCAAGTGTATATACAGAAAGGTAATTACAGAGTTCTCAAGTCTTACATATGCACTCAACCATGATGGAAAATAATGCCTCATTTCTTGTTCTAGTTCTTCTTCTGTTATGTGTAGCCTACCTGACCTCACATCATCATTAAATATGCTGAAAACAACATCGTTCAATTAATGTAATAGTATAATAATAATCAACACTATTAAAATAATGTAAACGTATTAATTACTTACCCCTCCAGCTTCTCTACTTCATCATCATCGCAGTTGAGTAATTCATACACCTGAGCAGCCCTTAGCTCATCATCGTTCAGATATCTCTTCTTTATTTTACCCGATGGCTTTCCTGGAGTATTGAATACCTTCAGTATTGTATCATTACATTCATGATCTCCGTCGTCGTTTCTGGAAGCTCTCGTTCTATTAGTTGCAACATGAGGCTTGAAATACATCGAACATAAGTTTGTAATCTCCTCGACAACATAGGCTTCACAAATAGAACCCTCGACCCGTACCTTATTTTTTACCTTTTTTAGGTGATTCAAATGTCGCTCAAATGGGTATATCCATCTATATTCGACGGGTCCACCAACATGTGCCTCATAGGATAGATGAATCGGTAAATGCTCCATAGAGTCGAAGAATCCAGGAGGAAACACCCTCTCTAGCTTGTACTGTGTTACCGTAACGTCCTTCTCTTACTTTTCTAGACGATCAATGAGCAATTTCTTAGAAGAAAGATCCCTGAAGAATATGCTAAGCTCCGTCAATGGATCCCAAACTTCCTGCGGTAAGAATTCCCAAAATGCAATCAGAATTAACCTCTCCATGAATACGTGACAATCGTGGCTCTTCATACCCGTCAATTTGTTTTCCTTCGGATCGACACATCTTCTCAGATTTGACATATATCCGTCTGGAAATTTTAGTCCCTGGATCCACCGACAAAGTCTCACTTTATCCTCCTTGTCCAGTGAGAAAATTGACTTCGGCAGGAACTATTTTCCATTTTCCTCTATCAAATGCAACGCAGGGCGTTTGCATATTTCTTCTAAGTCCAACCTGGCCTTGGTATTGTCTTTCATTTTTCCCTTTACGTCCATCACAGTATTAATTATGTTATCAAACACATTCTTCTCAATATGCATGATATCAAGATTATGTCTGATCAGATTGGTACTCCAATATGGCAGATCCCAGAATATGCTCCTCTTTGTCCAGTTATGATCTCTACCAAATCCGTCGCACTTGTACCCAGTTGTAGGATCTTCGATAGCACTTGGAAAATCTCTAACCTCCTCCCATATCGTAGCTCTGCACCACCTTGGCGGTGGATCACCCTTCTCTACAACGCCAGCATGGAATGCATTCCCTTTCCTTCTGAACGGATGCTCTTTTGGCAGAAATTGCCGATGACAATCAAAGAAGTACGGTTTTCCTCCGTGTTTCAAGCGGAAAGCCTTAGTACGATCCATGCAATACGGACATGAGAGACGGCCATGAGTGCTCCATCCAGATAACATTCCATAGGCCGAAAAGTCGTTGATGGTCAACATAAGGGTTGCCTTCATCTGAAAATTCTGCTTCCTGGAAACATCGTACGTGTTAGCGCCTACTTCCCATAACTGATTCAACTCATCTATCAAAGGCTGTAAGTACACATCAATGTTCCTCTTAGGATTATTCGGACCAGGAATTATAACGGTTAGAAACATGTACTGAGTCTTCATGCACATCCAAGGCGGTAGGTTATACGGAGTGACAATCACAGGCCAGCACGAATACTGGGATCCTGAAAGACCAAAAGTAGTAAAACCGTCAGAAGATAGCCCCAACCTGACATTACGCGAATCTGAAGCAAAATCAGGATACACTCGATCAAAGTGCTTCCACGCTTCTCCATCGGATGGGTGATCCAACACTCCTTCAATCTGTTCTCGCATGTGCCAACTCATATTTTCGACCGTCTCTTTCACCATAAATAATCTTTGCAACCGCGGCGTTAAAGGCTAGTAGTGCATTGAATCGGTCGGTCTTCTTGCACCGGTAGACCTTCCTGTACTAGTTGTCTTATAGCGATCAGCACCACAAAATCTGTACACATCTACGTCCTTGTCGTCTTTGTAGTACAGCATGCACCCATTGCGACAAGAATCAATTTTCTCGTATCCCATCCAGAGCGATCTCACCATCCTCTTAGACCGATAGAAGTCTTTAGGTAACTTAGCACCCGTCGGCAAGATCTCTATAATCAACTCCAACACTCGGTTATAGCATTCTTCCGACATGTTAAAATTTGACTTAATGCTCAACAGTCTTGTAACCACCTTCAACGGTGAATGATCCTCACAACCAGGATACAATG
The DNA here is from genome assembly GCA_029216955.1 of Iris pallida. Lineage (NCBI taxonomy): Eukaryota > Viridiplantae > Streptophyta > Magnoliopsida > Asparagales > Iridaceae > Iris > Iris pallida. Next base: position 6,333,155 of record JANAVB010026999.1, on the reverse strand, counting down.
GAGTCCTTGCATTCTTCAGCAACTCCATGAACTTTGCAGCATCGACATTCGGTGCCTTCTTAGCTGCATCATGAACGGAACTAGGCCCCGCAGCGTCGAAAACTATGTTCACGCACCCGTCGTCGTATGTACGATTATCTGAAACAAAATTAGGTCCCGCATGCATATACAGCTCAACATAAGGCTCCGGCTCTGATGCTAAAGACACAAATTCTCCGTGTGCGGTCCACTGATAGTAATTAGGCGTGAAACCCCTCGAGTACAAATGATATGTCACTTCGACTTCTGGATAATATTTCACATTATGACATTTCACACACGGACACTTAATTTTGGTGCCGTCCAAATACTAAGGGAACGCCTTAGCAAACTGCAGGAACTGCTCTACTCCCGCTATGTATTCATCCCACACACCACACATATCATCAGGACGACAATTGTACATCCATAAACGATTTCGCAAGTAGTAATTCACATCCATTTGGAAATAATTCTGCAAAGATGGACACACATGTTCAGTACAGTAACTAGTCAAACTGGGTGAAGTTGAGTTGACTTAGTCAATATCTTGGACAAACTAGTCAAACTGGGTGAAGTTGACTAAGTCTAGGCAATTATCCTTCACTAGACATAGACATGGAAAAAATACCGATATTTGCAGTGTCTGAACTTCCTAGTGTATATTACAGTAGAGAGACATGGTAACCGTGTATAGGGGTGCAACTCGGGCGGGTTGGGTCGGGCTTGAGGTCAACCCGAGCCCAACCAGATGAATCATAAGCCTAACCCGAGCCCAAGCCCGGACCGACCTCAGGTTCAACATATGAAGCCCAAGACCAAGCCCGGAGGATCGGGTTGAACTCGGGTTGGGTCGGGTCCATCGGGTAATATTGACCAACTGTTGACTTTCAGTCAACTGGTCAACTCTGGTTTGGTTTCGGGTCAATTCTAGTCACTTTTAGGCTAAGTTTGACTTTCGGTTGACTTTCGTTGACTTTTGGTCAAAATGGTCAACCGAGGTCAAAACTAGTCTAAGAGCACTAATCCTAACCATTACCAACCAAGACAATCAATTTCTAACCATATCCTAACACCTTAGACTCATATCTTAGCTTCTAGACAATTACCTTAACTTACCCTATTACCTTACCAAGGTAAACTCACTATCAAGCCCCTACCTTAGTTTCTAGGTACTTTTCTACCGCAACATGGCATCCTAATACCATGCCCTCGTATCTCGATACCATGCCATGGTATCTTGATACTCTAATTTTATATCTTGAAGTATCTTAGAACTTTACCCTTTCATAGGGTAAATCCTAATTATCTTGTGATACCATCTTGGTATCACAAGATACCTCAACCTGTCACGCCCACTCTAGCCCACATTTAACTCTAATACAAAACTTATAATATAAAACCTTACTAATATATCTTCCATAATTTCCTCACTCTCTAACACAAACTACATCCTATTACCAAACCTTTCCTTAATATATTATCTAACCTGTAAACTGATAGTGAGTTTAATATACATGTTAGGGTTCATGTATGCATAGGGATTTATGGGTTTTCGAATTGTATTTGGATTGTCAACCTGTAAACTGATTGTGTACATTGATTTCTCATGTATCACACACATGTTTACACTCACAAGCCTGTCACTGACCTGAGAATACATGTGCACTCGACTGAAAATTGATTTCCTGATATCTACACACAATTACACTAAAACCTGAGAACCTATACTACCTACTGCTGTACTGATTTCCCTATACACAAACTCATACACATGTACCCAATGAACTGAGAACACATTTACACACACACACATGTTCATGTACTGCTATACACTCATGCACACACTGACCTAAGAACCTAGGTACTGTTTACACACACACTGGTAAACCTGGACTGAAACTAGCATACTGATTTCCTATTCACACACATACACATGTACACATTACTGCTAACACCCTGTCCACTTATACACACATAAATTTTGGATATCTATACACACACATAGAGTCACTCACTCACACATGAACTCAGACATACATTCACACAAAGCTGAGAACACACACTATCTTTACTGCCACACATACCACTGTATGCTGCCACACATACACACAGACATGTGCACACATACACACACATGTATATTAAACTTCAAATATTTTAACCCAAATCCGAGCCCAAACCCGAGTATCTTCAACCCTAACCCAACCCATTAACGGGTTTATCCGATTGGGTTCGGGTTTAGCCCGCCCAAGTTGCACCCCTAACCGTGTGTCCGTGTGTGTGTGTGTGTCTCTGTGTGTGTGTGTGTGTTCGTGGGAGAGGAGGAGGAGGGAGAGGAGTTAGGTTAGGGTTTACCTGAGGAAGAAGAGAAGGAGCTCGGATTGGGGGAGGAGGAGCTCGACGAGGGGGGGTAGAGGTCGTCGGAGGGGAGGGAGTCGCCGGGGGGGGGGAAGGGGTCGTCGGGGGGAAGGGAGTCGCCGGGGGGGGGAGGGTAGAGGGTCACCGGGGGTCGAGGGGGTCGCCGGAGGGGGGGGGAGAAATTTTTTAGAAATTTTAGAAATTTTAGAAATTTTTGAGTGAGGGGGAAAAAGGAAACAGCGTGCCCTAAGTAAAAACTTTAGCGACGTCATGAGGAGACGTCGCTAAACATCGCTATCATCAAGTTGCCATGTCGCTAAATTCCCAAAAATTAGCGACGTCCTTTCATGGAGTCGCTAAATTCGTCGCAATTTTACCATATTTTGGTAGTGATATTTGTCCCGGTCGTTATGTCAACTTCACTATATTTTTTGAGTATGTCACTACATTTGAAAATCTACCTTTTCGTAATTTTTTCGAAACTGCCGACAATATATATGATAATGCCGTTCGCATGTTTTACTGTAACTTACAAGTTGTAGAGAGCGATATTTATTCATTGTTGGAGGTAGAGAAATTGAATTCAACTCTACAGATGTCGGTGAATTTTTTCACATGCCTGACGTAGGTGAAGCCCTAGTTGAAATAAATCATGTCCAATTTCCTAAGGACATGACTCTTGATTCTTTTAAGGTCGCCATGTGTCATCCTCGTCCTGTTTCTAGAAATGGCAGGGTATACTCACGGCACCTTAATCAAAATTTTTATGAGTTACATCATTTCGTGTTCTCTGCTTTGCTTTCTAAGACGGGATCTTCAGACGAGGTCATATTTTTCGAGATGTCTGCTATGTATCACCTGCACTATGGTGTCACTTTCTCTGTCTCCAAGACTTTTATTTCTTGGATAATTAGCTGTAGGAGGATGGGGCGCAACCTTTTATACCCCATGCACTTGGCTAAGATCTTTAGACGTCTTGGAGTTGATCTCTCTCAGTGTCCTTTCTTTTCTACTGCCTCTGAGCTAAGTAGATCCAGGACTTACCCCAACCCACCTCCTCTACCTGGTGCTGAACCTGCTGCTCCGGTTCACGTTGATGACCCTCAGGCTCCTGCCCCTGCTGCTCCAACCCCTGCTCCTGGTTTCGACCCAGGCTTCTATCAGCGCTTTGATGACTTTATTGCTCTCTCAGCTCAATGTCATCAGAGTTACATTGACGCTGAGTTCCGCCACATCACCCAGGCATAGGTGTTGTAGAACAGTATTGCTGACATACACTAGATTTTATCTCATGATCCTACACATCCTGTTCAGATGATCCATCACCCCAGATTTACTGGTCCGAGGTTCGATGATGAGGCTACTTTCACTCACTTCGATCGTACCACAGCCTACTTTCCACCGGATGCTCCTGGAGGTGATGACACACCGCTGTGATGTGGGACTTCAGTTGGTTTCATGGATGCTGATGCTAGATGATGATTGTAGTATTTTTTTATGTACTGGTCTAAACTGATGAGTTAGACTTTTAGACTTATTTTAGACAGTCATTTACTGTTGAGTTATGGCTGATGATGATTATGTTAGTTGCATTTTGATTGGTTTTCTACTATCAGATTTCAGTTTTTTTTAACTACGTCTCTTAGTTTACTTCTTCATGTGATTTGTTATATGTGGAAATTACTCTATCTTTGTCTTCTGGTGAACATTGTTGGCTTCACACGTTACGGGGGAGCCGAAACATTTTTGAACATGACAAAGGGGAAGAAAGAGCAATACCAAACAAAATTTGTTTCAAAAGCTTCACAGAACAAATCAGGTATTTTATTTCAATCAAATATTTTAGATATATTTTGGTATAGACTCAAGTTTGTCATTTACCAAAATGGGAGAGATTGTTGGCCCATTCCTAAATGGTGACACCCGATTTTGATAAATCAATAATGACTTAAGTCCATACACAAAATATACAAACTGCTGCTAACATTTTAGGTCAAGTAAAATCAATATCAAAAGTGTACTACAACATTTGCAAGCATGTCAATCATCATTTCGAAGCGTTCATGTATTAGAATTTATCTGAGTTATTCTACAATTTATTATGTATTTTTATCTTTATTGAGTCTAGGATACAAATTGTAAAATTGATTGGATATTACTGGCTTGGGTTATCCACAGTCCACCTATCTAAAAAGCCTGCCTATCCACTAAAATTCTTTATACCAAAAATATTACATATCCTATGCAAACAGAATTGGACCAAACATTCCTCTAAGTACTGGATGAACTTAGACCGAACTCTGGCCGCGTTCGGACCGAGTTCGGTCAGTTCAAATTCAAATGTTTGTTGCCTCCAAATTTGCATGCAATGTTCATTAACGAAATCCTTGCATCCGAACTCTGCCCGAACTCTGTCCGAGTTCGGTTCTCAAAAACACCTATAAATAGAAGTGAATTTCTCATTTCAAATCATTCATCTTCTCTCCTCTCTATCTATATCCAATAGTGTTTTCATTGATCTAAAGCTTTCATACTCCACCTATACATCTCTTAGCCAAAGCCAGTAACATCTGTTTGATTTAGAGTCTTTGGTTGTCAGAGTTGTAAAGAGGTCGTTCAAGTTCAGAACACATTTCTGTTTTCGGAGCCAGTCGTGCGCTCGTCGCCAAGCATGGTATTGTGAAGTCGGTCGTGCACTTGTCACCAAGCACGGTGTTGTAAAGAGACTGCAAGCTCTCAATTAGCCTATGAATAGTAGATTAACAGCAGGCAAGAGTACCTACGACTGGATTAGTCCTCCAAGAGGGAAACCAGTATATATCGCGGTGTCCACTGAGTTTGATTCTCTGATCTCTTGCTACATTTATTTACTGTCTCTTTAATAACTGCCATAGTTATTTGCTTTTAATTTTTAATTGGTGATTATTTTTTGCTGCACTCGTACTCACTCTATTCACCTCCCTCTAGAGGTGCTCAACGGTCCTACAACCACGATGATATTAGAGACACTGATAGGCAAGCTCATGACCCATGAGTTGGACTTACAAGAATTTGAAGAAGCAACCCCCAAAGTAAATCAATTGCCTTCAAAGCACAAGCTAGAAGTGTCTCATGCAATGACTCTGATGAAGATGATTTTGATGGTGATGAACAGGCCTTGCTGGTCAAATTTTTTAGAAAGTTCATGAAGTTTGAGAGATCAAACCGAAAGAAGAGAGACGTCCATGAAAGCAATAAAGAAGAAACAATTTGCTTCAGATGTAAGAAGTCAGGGCATAGAAAGGACTGTCCACTGTCAAAGAAAAGCAGTCCATATGACCGATCAAGGTCGAGAAGAAAAGCTACAACTGGTCGAAAGTACGCTAACACCAGCATCTGGCACAAAAGTGAGGCCAGTGAATCAGAAGAGGACAGATGGAACAACACTGCAAATGTCTGTCTAATGGCATTTGATAAGGTATCTGAAAACCCTCCGTATGATGATTTTACTTTCGATGAATTAAAAAATGCCTTTAGCGCACTACTCGAAGAACACAAAAATGTATTGGACAAGTACAAGCAATCTCGCAAAGAGATTAAGATACACACAACCAAAGTAGCTAGACTGTCTAATCTTATTAAAGACATTAAAGAGACATCTACTACAGGTAACACATAAGATATAGCCAAGATTAAATTGGAATATCGTGAGGCTATCCTCACCATAGAGAAGAAAGAAAGAGACTATGTCAAGGTACAAGAACTGTATGACGTAGAGAAGAGAAGACACTTAGTCACTGAGCAAAGACTCATAGATATGACCGTTAAATATGAGGAGTCTTGTACGATCTCTAAAAAGTTATATATCAAGTTAGGAAAATAGGTTATCCCTTTTACACGGCCTAAGGTTAGTCCTAATACCAAGCATACATCACAAAGGACTAAACCAAAGAATGCACCTAAGCAAAATGCTTCTCACAATTATGCTTTCACAGCAGGTTTCCAAGAAAGACACATAAGAATGTCAACACAGAAACAAAGAACACATTTTTAAAACTTACATGCACATATTATGGTACATACGGGCACATATCAGAATATTGTAGAGCTAGAAAGCTTGTTGACACTAATTTACTTGCCTAGATTCCTAAGACTAATAATAATATACCCTTGAAGAAATGGGTATCAAAGGATTCATCTATTCGTTTTGTAGGTGGACCCTCAACCCTCCTATGCTAAAAGCAAGTGGATACTCGATAGCGGATGTTCGCGGTATATGACTGGTGATGCATCTTTATTTCCTAAGCTATCGATGAACAAAGAAGGATATGTTTCCTTCGACAACAATCTGAGAGGTGACATTATTGGTAACGACACTGTTGGTATGTCTCCCTATCAAAAAATAAAAACGTTTGTCTAGTCACAAAATTGAAACATAACCTATTGAGCATAAGTCATTTGGTAGATAATGGTTATGACATCAACTTTGTGAAGACAACTATTCTATATATGAAATGTCTACTGGAAATCTCGTATATGAAGGGATCAGGGAAGATAATATTTATGTTTTCTTTTTAGAACGTACTAACAATGCAGGTAAGTGCCTAGTAGCCAATCATGATGAAAGCTGGCTATGGCACATGAGACTAGGACATGCAAAAATGGACACTATCTTAAGGCTATGCACTAAAAAGCTGGTAAAAGGACTCCCAGAAGTTACATTCAAGAGAGATATGGTATGTACTGCTGTGAAAAGAATAGGGCAACTAGGTCATCTTTTAAATCCATCAATGCTGTAAGCACTTCTAGACCTTTCTAGTTGATTCTTGTGGATTTGTTTGGTCCTAGTAGAGTCGTTAGTCTCGGCGATAAAATCTACGCTTTTGTAATAGTCGATGATTTCTTTCGATATACTTGGATTTTCTTTTCAAACAAAAGGGATACCATTTTTTAATTTCAAGTATTTTGCAAACATGTACAAAAAGGAAAATGCTTCATGATTAGTTGAATCCGAAGTAATCATGGTGGCGAATTCGTAAATGCTAATTTCAAAAAGTTTTGTGATGATAGTGGATATTACCATGAGTTTTCTTGTCCTAAAACTCCTCAACAGAATGGTGTTGTGGAGCGGAAGAATCGTGCTCTAAGCAATATGGCTAGAGTCATGCTGAATCAACATAATCTTCATAAATATTTTGGGCAAAATCTGTTAGTACAACTTGTCATGTTTTAAATAGGGTGTTAATTCGACCTATCTCGAAAAAAAATCCCTTATAAATTGTGGTTTGGAAGGATTCCAAACATTTCCTATTTCAAACTTTTTGGTTGTCACTGTTTTATCCTGAATACCAAGGATAACTTGGGTAAGTTCGACTCAAAGGCAAATAAAGGGATATTTCTCGGGTATGCTTCCAAGAGTAAGGGATATAAATTTTTTAATAAAAGATCTATGATTGTTGAAGAATCTATTAATATTACTTTTGATGAGCTCAATAGTCAGATATCTAGCGACAGTGGTGATGAAGATGTACAAAGCAAATCTAAAGCACCCGAAGATACTGCTACTAACGAGGGCCATCTGGAAAGTCTACCTGAGAAGATAAAGTTCATACCAGACCATCCAGAGACACTCGGATTAGGTAATATATCAAAAGCAATAGGTACGCGTTCTTCTACTAGAGATATAGCAGCAAATGTAGCCTTCATTTCTCAAGTAGAATCTAAGTCAGTGCAGATGCTTCTTCTGATGAGTTTTGGATTGATGTTATGCAAGAGTAACTTAATCAATTTGAGAGAAACCAAGTTTGGGAACTTATTTCTAAGCCTATTGGTCAATTAATAATTGGTACCAAATGGATGTTTCAAAATAAACTGAGTAAGGATGGACACGTTCTACGCAACAAAGCACGTCTAGTGGCACAAGATTATAATCAAGATGAATGGATTAATTATGATGAGACATATGCTCCGGTTGCTAGACTAGAATCCATTCGCATATTTTGTGCATTTGCATATTTTCATAATTTTAAACTTTTTCAAATAGACGTGAAAAGTGCATTTTTGAAAGGATTTTTGATGGATGAAGTTTTTGTAAAACAACCGCCTAGTTTTAAAGATTTTCGAAAACCTGATTACGTTTTCAAGCTTAGAAAAGCGCTTTATGGATTTAAACAAGCACCGCATGCTTGGTATGAATGCCTAAGTGCTTTCCTACTTGAAAATAGTTTTTCAAAAGCAAGAGTTGATAAAACCTTATTTACGAAATCTTCAGTTAATAGTATTTTACTTGTGCAAATTTACTAGATGACATTATTTTTTGTGCTAATGGAAAACTTTGTTAAGATTTTGCTAAGTGTATGCAGTGTGAGTTTGAAATGATATGATGGGAGAGCTCAACTACTTCCTAGAACTTCAGATCAAACAGCACTCGCAGGGAACATTCATTAATCAAGCCAAGTCACGAAGGATTTACTAAAGAAGTACGAATTCGACAACGTAAATACTATCAGCACACCAATGGCAACATTAACATGACTTGATACTGATGAAAGTGGCAAACCAGTCAACCACCGTAAGTATTGAGGTATGATTGGTAATTTACTTTACTTAACTGCTAGTCGTCCTGGTATAATATTTAGCATTTGCATTTGTGCACGATATCAAGCTAATCATAAGAAATCACACTTATGCGCTGTTAAACGTATCTTTCGATACCTTAAAGGAACTTCTACAGTCGACTTATGGCATCCCAAAACCACATCTTTTGACCTAATCGGTTACTCAGATGCTGATTTTACTGGATGCAAAGTAGAACATAAAAGTACCAGCGGTATGTGTCATTTTGTAGAAAAAGCTTTATTCTCTTGGTTTAGCAAGAAGCAAAACTCTATAGCGTTATCAACAAATATGGCTGAGTACATCGCCACAGGACGTTGTTGGGCTCAAATTTTGTGGATGAAGCAATGTAACACCCAGTTTTCTGAAATTGGGGTATTTTTGAAAATTATTATTTTTAATATTTATTAGTGGTATTTTAGTCATAATATGATTTTTGGGTGATTTTAGTTAAGTTAAACTATTTCTAAGTCACGACTTGTGACTTTGTGACTTTACTAGCAAAACCTTAGTGTAAACCCTAGCTATTCCTTAAACTAGGAGTTGCCATGACCATGAGAGCCTAGCCATAGGCTTAGAACACCAAATTAGTGATTTTAGCCTAAAGGGTATTTTGGTAATTTTCTAGGATTTATTTAAAATTATTTGGATTTATGTGCTTTATTGTTATTTAATTAGTTGATTAGTGTCATGTTAGTCCCTAACCTAGTTTAGCCATAATCTAGAAGTTAGCCACTAACCTAGAATGTTAGAGGATAGATATTCCAATGGTTAAAGCCATGAAAATATCTTGATATCTACTTTATGGATATTTTCCACAAAATATCCAAAATATCAACCCTTTTGCCATGAAAGTCTTTCCCTTAGCTTGGAAGCAACCCAAGGACACCCCCCATGCCATGGCCGGCCAAGGGTACCCCCCTAGCAGCCACACCTTGCTATATGATCCCATTGCATCATTCATGAACATTTTTACATGAATTTAAACCTAGAAAAATCCTTTTTCTTCAAACACCCATAACTTGATCAATTTTGATCTAAATCACCTCTAGTTTCTTGCATTGGACTCCCCTACACTAGAGGGTACTAGTTAGGGCCTGCTATCAAGGAATTTGGAAGCTTTTGGCATCACCAAGTGGAAGGAATCATACCCCTCTTTATTGATTTTTCATTAGATTTGCACAAATAGGTAAATACCCTCAAACCATGTTAATTTTGTGTTTTCTCTTCATATTTGCATGCATCTAGGTATAAGGGAACTGTGGGTCAAGTTTGGTAGGATTTAGAGTTGGTTTGGTGTCCGTATCGGACACGTATCCTAAGATAGAAACCCTCGTTTGATGAAATGCCACAAAGAATCTGTTTTTGTGTTTTTGTAAAACAAATTATGTTTTCTGGTAGCCCTAGACTTCTAGGTCACAACCCAAGTAGATTGGACACATTTCCGAGTCGTGTCCGTGTCCAAATCGGACACGAACTCACTGCACGATACACGCGCACAGTGCCCTGCTACCACACCCTTCGTGCGCACTGCACAGGCCACTAGGACACACCAAAATTGGTGGACACGAGGGGGCAATGTCTGCGAACATGCCCCCAAAGTTTCAAGACGTATCGTTTTGTATCGGATACGAAATCGGGGCCGCACTGGCCATACACGCACACAGTTTCAGTCGAAATCCGACTTGGACACGGCCTTCGTGTCGCATGGACACGAGTCGAGGACACCTCGTGTTTGCACGAGTGTGTAGCCCTATACGTGGGCTACACGTGGGCATGACCACGAGGCCCTACGTGGCTCGTGTCGTGTCCACGAGGCGCGTGAACACGTGCACGACGCGGTGCCAAACACGCGTATCAGTCGTGTTTTCATGACTGCTACGGGCTTCCCATTTGGACACGGCAACACGTGGGTACGTGTCAGGGTCCTAGGTGTGTAGCCTGACCCTAGGCGAACCTAGGGACACGAGCACGACACTTCACGTGTCCTGTGTCGTGAGCACGAGACACGTGAACACGTGCACGATGCTGTGACACTGCACAGTGTCTGTGCTTACCCGATTTCGTTTGTTGACCTCTGGACACACCGTGTCGTGTCGTAGTGGACTCCCATCGACACACACGACACGTATACCCATGGGGCATTAATTACCAACCTTGGGATTTGGGTCTCAGCTCGATTTTGTGTGTGAATTTGGAATTACCCTATCTCGAGTACACTGTTCTCAGTTTCCAGATTTTAGGATTTATTCCAGTTTTCAAAAGTGAATTTCAAACCTATTTTTATTATGTTTTGTATATGTATTAGTGTATTTTTAGTATATATATAGGTAGTATATATGTATGTGTGTGTGTGGGTGAGTTTTTAGGTTGAATACATGTATATACATGTGTATATACATGTATGTGTATATTGTGTGTGTGTGCTTTTGTGTGTGGGTGTGGGGGCCTATTTCCTGTTCTCAGGAAAACTGAGAACAACCCCCCCATTTCCTGTGTGTATGTCTCTCATTTCCATCTCTCTCTCTCTATTTTACCCTCTCTATGTATATGTATTATATATATGTTTCATATATATATATATGCATATATTGATATATATATATATATATATATATAGTGTATTAGTTTATATTTGTGTCATTATATATGGTATCTATATGTGGGTACCTATATGATATATGAGTATACTTAGTCTATAGGCCTATATAGCTATGTGTATATATAGGTTTATGTATATATATTATGTATATAAGTGGGTACTATATATACATTGGGTATTATATATATATATATATATATATATATATATATATATATTTTTATATATATATATATATATATATATATATATATATATATATGTATTGAGGTGGTTAGGTAAAGTTTGATATATATATATGGTTATGTATATATATAAATGACCTTTTAGATATAGGTTTACATAGAACGTATAAGTTATGGCCTATGGGTTATAGATACAAGCCTATGGCCTAGATTACAAGCCTATGGCACAGAGGCTAACCCTAATTGACCTAATGACCTAAACACCTACAAATTGACCCTTGTTGACTAAAGGTTGACCAAAGTCAACCTTAGGTCAAACCTTGACCTAATTAACCTAGATTGACTAGGACTAACCTAAAATGACTAGTTTAACTAGTCTGACCATGTTTGACCTAATTACCCTATTGACTAGTCTTGTTTGACCTAATTACCTTGCTGACTAGTCTTTGTTTGACCAATACCTTAGTTGGTCTAAGTTTGACCTAGACTTGACCCAGATTGATCATGTTGACTAGTATTTGACTAGTTTGATTAGAATGTTGACCAAGAGTTGACTTTAACCTAGATTTGACTAACCTTGACTTATTTGACCTTGTTTGACTTTATTTGACCTAGTTGATTTCCTGTGATCTAGTATAACTTCCTGTGACCTAGTTTGACTATTAGAGTTGACCAAGAGTTGACTTTTGACCAGATTGACCTAGAATCATGTAGTATGCATTGTATACTTTATTTTTACCATTGTGGATACATTGTGACTTGTATTGCTCTGATTAGGAGCCATATACCTCTCCTCAGACAGTATATCCTCTTCAGACATTCAGTTATCAGGCGAGTACATTCTCTGACCGTTTCATACTTGTTCAGGCTTTACTTCTCGCTCTAGATTACTTTACTTGATGCTGTCACGTTGGTAACACGGATTGGTACTATATGGATCTTTACATGAGATGTTATCCCCCTCGGGAGCATCGGGTACTTCATGTTACGTGTATTTTACTTTCATCATGTACTCCTGTGCTTCCATCATGCATGTATACTCATGTGATCATGTACTCTCATGTTTACTGAGCCCTCATGTATACTATCATGTGCACCCTTTCATGGGCCCCATGTGATATCATGTATAATAACGTAACTTGTATAGATCCTTGTGTATTGATTGGGGTAACGGGGGAGTAGAAGTGGACATGTGAATAATTCCAAAGTAGTGTAATCATGTGCAAACTCAGTAGTGTAATCATGTATAAATTCTAGCCATTCACATGCCTATCTTGTACTCTACATCACTAGTCACTTATAGTTCTCTATATACAGTAGATATTTTATTACAGCTATCTCTTTTATAGCGTATATTTCCTTTCAGCATTTCCTGTATCTTACTCTATTGCCTGTATCGTATTTCCTAACCTGTTATGAACTGTGTGAGATGTATTGTGCTCGTTCCTGTCCTGACTGGACCTGTTGAAAATATTACAGAGGATGAGGATGAGGCCCTGGTGTCTACCTATTATGGAGCAGGACTAGATGATACTTATGTTGTGGACCCTCAGCAGGATCCACCTGCAGCTGAGGATGTTGCCCAGTAGTCTAGGCTAGTTTAGCTAGACAGTCTTTTCCGTGTTATCCTTCTGTCTCACATCTGAGTTGTATTTTGAGATGTTGAGGTATATAGACTCTTGGACTTATTGTATTATGAGTTGACATTCTGGATGTTATGTATCCTAGACACTTAGACTTATTTCATCTATGCTACTGTTCTTTTGAGTTACTATCTATCTATCTGTTCTTTATTCTTCTACCTTAGATGTGTTTGAGACTGTATGTTGTGATGTTACCTCCATTCGGAGAGTATAAACTGTACAGGTACCTTTATATTGTTAGATGATTGACCTAGGACAGCGTTCTACCGCCGACACTGCGGCGTAGGCTGGGCGTTGTTACGTTCTCGTACCCTAACAGTGGGTGTGGGTCGTGACAAGCAAACCCTAGAAGACTATAATCTGTACTACACTAATATTCCTATTTATTGTGACAACTCTAACACTATTAACTTAACTGAGAACCCAGTATGCCACTCACGTACAAAGTACATAGAAATACGTCATCTTTTTTTGCGTGATCACCAACAACACAGGAATATTTGCTTAGAATTTATTGACACAGATCATCAACTAGCAGACATTTTAATCACTAGCTGAAGATCATTTTAATTATCTACGTCGCGAGTTAGGCATACTTGAATTTTTAGAGTCATAATGCATTATGATTAATAAAAATACTTAAAACTTGATATTCAGCGATTTATTAATTGAAGTTATTTTGGGTACAAGCCAAAGGGGACCTTCTGTCATACATGCATAAATAGCCTGAAGCGATACGGTGCAATAGTATTCAGACTACCGCTAGCTGGGATCCGGCCCCTACAACTAACCCAAAGTAATGATATTAATTAAATCAACGAACTAAAAGTTATTGAGTTATTTTTATCATTTATACACATAAAACAACCTAAAATTTAAGTAGCCGAACTCGGTGTTAGGATTTTATATACCAGCAGCGAACATAATCCCCCCTTTTATCCTATTCCCTCTTCTTCGTCCTCCGAACATCTGCCATTGAACACAAAACCCTAACCCTAGTTTTGTGTAAACTCCTTTCCAAGCCTCAAAACTCTATCTCCTTGGATCTAACGGCTCTAGGCAGGCATCTCTACCAAATTTCCATCTCCATTAAGGAATATCTCTCTCTTTTCCTCTAATTTCATTTCATGGCTCCTAAACTTTTAAGAGGAAGAAAAGAGATACTATTTCATCCTCTACATCGGAGTATGAACCAGTTAATGTGTTCAGTTCCGTTCGTCCCGACGAAGAAGAGGACTATGACCCTGTAGAAGCATGAAAATAAGCGCAACAATCATAGAAGCACAGATAGCAACAGACGCTGCCTATAGTTCACAAAAGCGCAGAAGATAACGATTGTCTAAAAGTATAGACCAGAACAAGTCACAACAGACGAACGAAGACATTGCATAAAGGAAAAGTTCTTTATTAAAATCATGTCTACAAAGATCTATTACAAATTCTTTATGATTACATATAAAGACTAAAATGCCTAAAATCTACAAATGGACAGCCTTCAGAAAGTGCATAGCCCTCCAAATGCGCAGCAGTGTTAGAGCGAATCACTTTCTCGTCAGAGCAAGCCACTTCCTAGCCAGGCGCGGATGAACTCCAATATGACTAATAAAGAAGCTATTGGCCCGAGCAAGAATGCATCTCCTGCTCGCGACGCTACTGCGGCTCTTGAGTAGGGCAGAGCACAACCTGTGGCTCTTTGGGTTAGCAATAAATCCAAACCCGGTAGCTTGGATCTCGAAGACCTCCAAGATGCCAAACGCTCACGTGCATCTCAAAACCCAATAGTCATTCTTCTACAAGGACACATCTTCTTTGAACGAAGAGATCCACAACCAACAGTCGACTTGTGTAAGGCCAATGGCCGTTTGAAGCTACGTCGGGATCGAGCATGACTGCGGGAATGCTAAGAGACAATGGACGTAGCTCCTCAGAAAAGCTTCCCTTTATATATAGGCTGAGTGTGGTCCAACCCCAAATGCCATGTACCATCGGTCAAAGGCCCCCAAATTAATGGGATGAACCTAGGACTCAGCATAATGAATCTCATTCAATAGGTTCATTTGACTGAATCGTAGGCCACGAACTCCTTGAGTTCCCCAAAAGACGATGGTAATTAAAGATACGTTGACTCAGCCGACACAAAGGGGCGTCATTAATCACAAAGGGCTCTCAGAAAGTCCTTAGATATTTCGTAAAAGCGTAGTGGCTTCACAAAGCTCTCAGATGTCCCTCATTTCTTCGTAAAAGCGCAGTAGCTTTACAAAATCCTACCAACAGTCTCCTCGTTGCCCAAAAATCGCAGTGACTCAGTTGTCTTCGAAACACAGTCTCCTCCTCACCTAAAAGCGCAGGGACTCAGTGGTCTTTGAGACACAGTCTCCTCATCGCCCAAAAGTACAGTAACACAGTTTTCTATGAAATACAGTCTCTTCGTCATTCAAAAGCGCAGTGATTCAGTTGTCTTTGAAACACAGTCTCTTCGTCGTCCAAAAGTGCAGTGACTCAGTTGTCTTCGAAATACAGTCTCCTCGTCGTCCAAAAGTGCAGTGACTCAATTGCCTTGGAAACACAGTCTCCTTGTCGCCCAAAAGCGTAGTGACTCCGTCGTCTTCGAAATACAGCTCGTCGCCCAAAAGTGCAGTGACTCAGTTTTCCTCGAAATACGGTCTCCTCGTCACCCAAAAGCGTAGTGACATCGAAGCCTAACCCAAAGCATAGCTCGCATAGATGCAAAGTCCTACGAGGTGGCATTGTTCCACGTATATCTTTTCAGATATTACCCAACTGGTTTGTTTAAACCACCACTCCAAAGATAAGAACGGAGTTTAGTTCTATTGATATGAGCAATATCCAATCGATTTTGTTTAAACCACCGCTCTAAAGATCAGAATTGAATTTGGTTATATTGATAAGGGCAATATCCAATCGGTTTGTTTAAACTGCTGCCCCAAAGATAGAGACAAAATCCAACTGTTTGGATAGGAGCCGAACTAGGCCGGCTTCATCTGAACAAAAAGTCTCAAGCAATAGATGCACGCCACGTGCCGTCTATTCGGTTATGCTGATAACCACCCGAGATCTTGGTAGAAGATAATCTCGATGTCTGCCACGTGTCTGCTCAGCAGCAACCCTCACCGTGCAAAGACAGTAGATTCTCTTACATCATAACGTGCAACACTCTTGCGCATCCAACAAATTTCAAGCACATCGTATATATGCAAGGCCTATAAATAGAAGGAGTTCTCCTTCATTAAAAAGGTCGGCAATTTCCTGATTGGCAACCCAGAGTTCTATTCACGAGCACGAAAAACTCAGAGCAAGTTCAATTCGTCATCAGATCGTCAACGGAGTAAATGAGTCGCTACAGTGCTCAATCTCCACCATCTTACTTCCCCAAAAATTCTTGTACTTAAATATCGTATTTAGGAGTTCTTTTTGTAACTTTTATATGTTTGAATACAAAAGTTCGTTCAACTCTTTGTCATGGCAAACAAAATGGCGACTCTGCTGGGGACTTCCTTCTCCTCCAACGAGAAGGTGGTGACGCAATCTGACAACAACTTGCTGGGATCTTCTCAAAAGATATTGGTCATACGTTTCGACCAACAAGCTTTTGAAGATCTCCTCTCTGAAGGGAAGTCGAGTCCTTCGAAGTAGTTCATAAAACTGAAGAGGACTCGACGTTCCTGGGTGTCGAAGGTTGTTGCGACAAGCAGCACGATGGAGGGGACTGCGCTCCAGAACCCCCTGAACGGCGAAGCCTCGAAGGAGATTTCGACTGCTACTGCCGTGCCGCCTCGTTCAGTCCCCGCTCCTGAAAAGCGCAGTGAGGAGTGTAACTCACCTGTTGTAGGCCTGACGAAGGCACAACACCGGAGGAAGCGTACAGTGGCACACCTGCGCACGAAGATTGCTACACTGGCAAGAACTTCTTTCTTTGACAGAACTGCCTACCCATCGGGTAAGGCTATGTTGGACTCTAACCGTTACGCACCTTCTAGAGGTAACGTGAAGAGGTCCAAGGCAGCACGTACCCTGTGCGAACAACGTGCTATGCCGATAATTATGTTGGATTCTGAATGCCATGCACCTTCCAGGGATGGCACGAAGAAATCTAAGGGAGCACACGCCCTATGCAACCAAAATTCTTTGCTGACCACTCAGTTGGACTCTGAATACTATGAACCTTCTATGGGTAGTAGGAAGAAATCTAAGGCAGAACGCGCCTTGTGCGATCAATGTGCTATGCCAACAGCTGACCAAATGCCCTCGTTGACAGTCATGCACGCAGCCGATGGAAAGCTATACAAAATTGGTTAGAGTACTTCGACGCCTCTACCAGTAAAACTTTGCTGTCACTTGAGCGCTCATGCGCACGAGTCAAGCCAGGGGGTACACACTATGGAGATAAACTCGTGTGAGCAGCGTTGCTGTAAGCATGGGGTGAGTCTACCTCATCAGCAACTCTCTGATCAGGACCTAAGCGTATCTCACGTGCAGGAACTGAGAAGAGGGAAGCTACCTTCACATCCTCATTCTTGCCTACAGCTTTTCTGCACACACGAAAAGAGTGTGGAAGCGAAGACCTCGGATCTATGCAAGACGATTTCCTACAAGCGTAAAGCGAGGGAGGAGTCCACGGCGCAGGGCGTATCTAAACCAAGTCACACCTGCACTAAGATCACCATCAACTGTTACTATTGCCAAACAGCCGCATCACCACCAAGAGGTGGCGCATCTTCCAAAGACTGCGACCGATGGCGTTCGTACATCAGAGACTTGGCGAAAGATCATCGAGTGAAGAAGAAGATGAACTCCGTATTGCTTAATACAACGCGGCACGAGGTCCTCCCTCTCTCAATAAGCTGTCTAAGAATCCTTCTCTCGCTTCGGCTAATAAATTTAAGGGCCGAACTGGGGGTAGCAAGACGACGGTGTCCAGTACGGGTGTGTTCCAACACACGTGTGCCAAATCTGGATCCTTACCGTAAGGGGATATTGCTTCAGCTGCAATATTAGCCGGGGGTAGCCAACCCTCTACCATTCATGACAATTCCTCGTTTTAATCCAATGAAGGAATATATGATATAGATGCCTTCGTGGGCACAAGCAGCCAACAAGCTAGGTGTAGCAATTATAATGAGTCCGAGGAAGATTACAATCTACTTGTTTACCCTCTAGATGACGTGACTCAGGCGTCTGAACCCGAAAGTAAAAGATCTATCATCCTTTCTATATATCCACACATGATGTCCATTTTCATGGCCGAAGGTGACAACAAGGAAGGCAGCGAAGGATCCAGTCATCAGAAACGTATAGAGGCCCTGGAAATAGGCCTGAATACGTTGAATGAAACTATGCAGGCCTTGATTTTAGTAGTCCTGGAGATTATGGAGAAATTGACATCCAATGTCTCTGCTCCTGCAAACCAAGACCCAGGGACGAATGGCGGGTCTAATGCGCCTCCCATCTTGAGTCAAGCGGTGCCGCTGTCATCTACTCCATCAACAACAGGACCTACTATGTCGAATGACATGCAACAGGCCCTCAAAGAATTCTACGGTAGCTATGACACCAGAGAAAAGTGAGAATCACTCCAAAAGATGGTAATCTTGCAACCATATCCTGCCAAGTAGGATAATGTGATATATCCTCCCAAGTACAAGCAGACGCTTGTGCCATTTGATGTAAAGGAATCTCCTTGCCGATACCTGAGGTACTTTGCCTCGGTAATAGGGCATCTTCCAAAAGACGATGCTCTGCTCACAAACGTATTCGTAGGGGCTTGCTTTGCAGGGGGTGGCCTACGAATAGTTTTGCAGTCTCCCCGAAAATTGTATTTTGTCGTTCGACGATTTGAAGCATCTCTTCCTTGCTTGATTCTATGAAGGAGGAATGGACATGACGATGTATACTCTTATGGACATTGTCCAGAAAGAAAAAGAGCCTGCGTGCTTATATTGAGCGCTTCTGCAAGACAGCTTTGGGACTACCACCTGGTGTACCCGAACCCATTCTAATGGATTCATGCCGCAAGAACATGCTCCATGCAGTTAAATTATGGCACAGTGCTCCTAGCATAGAGTAAACACCCTTCATCACCGAGGCAGATGTAGCCGAGAGAAAGGCCCGGGATGCACAACTGCTGGGGTTGAGTTTTCTCCCACTTGAATACAAAGGGAAGTGCTCATCTAGTAATAACTCCGTCCCCAAGGATGGTAAAGGGAAGCAAGCCATGACCATCAACATATCTAAAGGTTCAGTAACAATGAACTAGAAGTCGGCTGAAACACCGAGGCCGATAGAGACCTACTCCTTTAACGACGAAGACACACTAGAACTCTTCGATATATTGACAAAGGGTGGCAAGATTCAACTTATGCCTCCAAAGCGCCCGAATGAAGTGGGAAAGGTGGACATTCCAAAATACTGCCACTACCACCAATATGTCCACCATTCAATACGCGATTGCTATATATTTGAAAAGGTAGATCCAGCGCCTCATCGACGCCAAGGTCATTTCACTCGACTACGAGGAAAAGACTATCACTGCCAATATGGTCACCCGCCATTTCGAACGTTTTCCAAGGACAGAGGCTCAAGACGGTGTCGTCCCCATCCCCAGGGCAAAAAAAAATAGTAAATCTTCTACCAGCCCGTCATAATGATCAAGGCCTTATCCCATTTACAACGCCGCGAGGCAAAGTTATGTGGATCCACCCAGATCTCTCCCCAGACATGATGATGCCTGTAGCATGCTCTGTTAAGGGGAAGAAAGTCAAGTCATGTTACGTGGTTTCTACATCGACTGATGACACCTGGTTACCACTCGCTCGGCTCACCAGCGGGAGGAGCACCAGGCTGTGGAAGACGAAGTACCTCCATCCGTTGCTACAACACCTGATGCGTCAGAAGCAGGACCATTCTAACCTCCTGCAGTAAATAAACAGAAGCAGAAGGAGATCCGCTTTGACAAACCATTAAGAAAAGATTTGGTAGTAGGATCGATCAAGCCCTACAACTTTGATATATTGGCACAGCTTGCCATTACTCCGGCTCGACTGTCACTCTTTGAGCTCCTTCGTCTCTCCAAAGTGACTCGAGACACCCTCAGCGAAGCTTTACAGAATGCTGACTCCTTCCTCACCCAGGTGCAACCACCCAAGGAAGATACTTCTGTGTGCCCACATTGTCATAGTGTGGTCGAAGTGATTCCTAACATCATTTTCACTCAACAGGACATGCTACTAAAGAACAACCGGCACAATAGGACTCTGTACTATATGGGATATGTTGGTGCCATTAAGGTCGATCACATCCACATCGACCATGGCTCTTTTCTCAGCATTATCCCTCGGAGTTTACTCCAAACTTTGGGGATCTCAATGCATCAGTTGACCGCCTCGAACACTGTAATTAGTGGCTTCAACGCTGGAAAGAGTGAGCCCCTGGGCAAGATTCGCCTAAAATGCTAGATAGGTGATCTCCAGACAGACGTGACTTGCTACGTCATCGATGCTGATATAAACTACAACATGCTATTGGGTCGACCATGGATTTATGAATACATAATCGTACCTTCTACTCTCCATCAATGCATGAAGTATGTAGCCAGCGACGGGACTATCAAGATCGAGTTCGCTAACATCGACCCACCCAATTCGAAGACTTGAAGCATACTATATGGATGCTGATCTGTACAAGTCAGTCCCATGGGATGATGATGCCAATGATGCCGACAATGAGGCAGATACTGTATCAGAAAACGCGGCTATGGCCAAAGAACTACTAAGGGTTTGATTGAGGGAGAAGCCTCCCCAAACATCAGCTCCTCTTCTCATCAAACTTCGAGGAAAGGCTCCTGCCCATTCGCCCCCGACGGTATCAGCCGTTAGCCAGGAGCCTATGCAAATAAGGCTCTCCCAAGGGCTTTGAAGGCATATTCGAGATCGCAGGAACCTCCAACTCTTGCCCCCTTGGTAGTCAAGTTGAAGTGGAAGCCTCCTCTACCTTCTCCCACGGTAGCTCTAGTTCTCACGGATGAGGAATTGGGAGACTACATATGTGCCAATACTGAGGCATATTCTTTAGATGATGTAATCCCTCGGGATAAAATTTCGCATTTTATTAATAGAAAGTTGTCTTTGAATTACTCTTGTGCACACTGGAACACTAAGCATTTATTAGACAATGCTCTATATATGTTACAAACGTAAGTCACAACTGCTAATCTTGCTAGCCAAGTTGTCTCTTCCCGAGGCGCCTACTTCATGGTTCCAACAAGAAGGAAGGAAGAGGAATCCATCATCTTCGATCGATTGGAGCACCATCAGCGGCTGACTCCGTCAGAAACAGAACTCGATAATGGCAGGATGCAACTCTATCGTTACACTGCTCAAGCTAAACACCTTATTCATAAGATGGGTTACGACTTAAATAGTGATAGAGGACTGAACTATGACAAAGGTCGGCGCCTTCCCTTACGACTTTGTTCTCCAAAGGGAAAGTCTCAGAATTGCTATTAGTGTACCCGCCGAGGGTTGGGTTATGTTACACCCATAACAACTTCGGAGAGCTCAGAGCCAGAGGCCATGATGCATTCACACTCCTCCGATTCCTTAACCTGGGACTCTGATACCAGAATCGGCCAAGCCTTGAAACATATATTGTCCGTCAATATGGTCTCTACAGATCCCCCACTCGAAGATGAAGACCAGATGCTCGAATTCTTTAAAGATAAACCATGGGATCAATACCTAGGATCCCAATGGGAATGGTGCTTCAAACAACGAGAATCTCCTACGGAAGATGAGGTCGTCCAAGTCGAACTAGGAGATGAGGCTTCACCTAAACCCATCTTCATTAGCAAAAGCTTGACCGAAGAAGACAAAAAGTCCCTGATATACCTTATCCGAGATTACATCGATGTCTTCGCTTGGAGCTATGAGGACATACCGGGTTTAGACCCGCAAGTCGCCATGTACCGTCTCAACATCTTGCCCGATGCTAAGCATGTCAAATAGCAACAGTGTCATTTTTGCCACAATATCATGGATGCTATCGAGAAAGAAGTCGACAAACTCATAGAGAGTGACTTCATTCGCGATGAGCAACATCCAGATTGGGTGGCCAACATTATCCTAGTCACTAAGAAGAACCAGAAGATTCAAATCTGCATAGACTTCATGGATCTCAACTCAGCCCATCCAAAAGACAAGTTTTCTCTCCCGATCACGGACATGATGATTGAAAACACTTGTGGCTTCAAGCGTTTGTCCTTGATGGACGGGTTCTCAGGCTACAACCAAATCAAGATGTTCCCTGAGGATGAAAATCATACTTCATTCCACACTCCAAAAGGAATCTACTGTTACACAGTGATGCCCTTCGGGTTGAAGAATACGGAAGCAACATACCAGCGGGCTATGAGTACCATATTCCGTAAATACCTCCGAAAAATGATAGAATGTTATGTTGATGACATTGCCGTTAAAAGCATAAGAAAATCCAGCCATTTGGATGACTTGAGGATGGTGTTCGACTTGATGCGGGCACACCGACTAAAGATGAACCCAACCAAGTCTTTCCTGGGGGTTTCCAGTGGCAAGTTCTTAGGATTTATCTTTACGGCCAAGGGTATTCATATTGACCCTGAGAAGATTAAGGCGACCTTAGACATGGCTCGCCCGAAGAATCTCTGTGAACTTCGAGGCCTACAAGGACGCTTGACATACATCAGAAGATTCATAGCAAATCTCTCTGGTCGCTGCCAACCCTTCACCAAACTAATAAAGAAAGGGGTTTCGTATGTCTAGACCGAAGAATGCCAGCGTGCGTTCGATGACATCAAGAAGTACCTCACTAGTCCTCTAGTACTGGTGGTACAGGTCGTGGGGAGGCCCTTTCTGCTATACGTCCGAGCTATAGACCATTCTCTTGGCACTTTGCTAGCCCAGAGAAACAATGAAGGCCACAAATAGGCAATCTACTATCTTAGTAGGACCATGATTGGTGCTGAACATCGGTATAATCCTGTAGAGAAGGAGTGTTTCGCTCTACTCTTTTCCATTCAAAAGACGTGCCATTGTGTGGCTGGACAAACAATCTACGTCATCTCCCGAGTCAATCCCCTCAGAGTCCTTATGACCAAGCCAGGGGCCCTAAACTCGCGATAAGCCACATGGGCAATACTTTTGACTCCTTATGACATGATTTTTGTCTCACAAAAGATAATTGAAAGACAAGCATTGGCCGATTTCTTGGCTGCACATCCTGTACCGGAGACTTCAAAACTCTACAACGATATCCGGAATAAAGTCCTGGAGTGCAATACAGTCTTAGACAGTCCTGTTTGGCGTATGTTCTTTGACGGTGCTTCAAGAACAAGACCCAAGGGTGAGATCATCGCAGGAGTCGGAGTGGTTCTTATCACTCCTGACGGTCCGGTCATCTACCGTGCATACTCTCTCATGGAGTCATGCACCAATAACGTTGCTGAGTACAATGCTCTCATCATTGGCCTCCAGTTCGCTAAACAGTTGGGGGTAGACTACATCGAGGCCTATGATGACTCGAAGCCGATTATCAACTAGGTTCGAGGGCAATATAAGGTTCGGCACGAAGATCTGTTTCCTTACCACCAGACAGCAATCGATGTCATTTCCACCTTCACATGGTTCTTTATAGAACATGTACCTAGATTGCACAAATTAGAGACCGACGCACTCGCTGGCCTCTCCACACCTTAGGCAGCTCATGCCGGAAACCAATATACCGTTATGGTGATGGAACGAGAGCTGGTTTACCCGAAGAATAATCTACATATGCATCTGAGTTACTCAGTATAAATAGACACTAAGGTTGACATTCGGGACTGGCAATTTTTGTTCATAGACTACGCAGTCTACGGAGTCCTGCCCGAAGACCCGAAGGAAGCAACTTCTATCAAAAGGCGCTCGCTCCGATTCTTCTATAACACAGCTACCAAAATGCTGTATCATCGTTCATACCACGGACTCCTCCTGCGATGTCTATCCAAAACTAAAGCACAAGATGCACTCCGATAGGCAAACGATGGTACCTGCGGGGCTCACCAGCCTGGTCCTAAGTTATATGACCGACTGCGTCGCATGGGATACTACTGGCCCACTATGATGGCATATACCATTGATTAAGCAAAGAAGTGTAGGGTATGTCAGTTGCATGCTGACTTTATCCACCAACCTTCGGTGTTCCTACATCCCACGGTAGCCGTCTGGCCATTTGAAGCATGGGGAATGGACATCATTGGGATGATCATCCCACCGTCCTCTAAAGGACACCGGTTCATCCTTACTATCACCGACTACTTTTCTAAGTGGGTAGAAGCAGTACCGCTGGCGGAGGTAAAAATCTCGTACGTGATTAACTTTGTTAAGCAACACGTCATATACCGCTTCGGAGTTCCCAAAAAGATTATCCATGACAATGGCCCTCAGTTCACGAGCCATGCATTCCATCGGTTCAGTGATAAGAATCGAATATAGAATGTTAAGTCAACGGCTTAAAATCCTGCAGCAAATGGACTAGTCGAAGCATTCAATAAGACTATTGTCAAGCTGCTCAAGAAAGTCATTTCTTCTAATAAGTGCGACTGGAATGACAAGCTTGGCGAATGTCTGTGGGCTTACCGTACAACCGTTCGAACAAAAACCCACGGGCAATACACCATTCTCTCTTGTTTAAAGTAAGGCAGTGCTTCCTTTAGAGATCCGGATCCCATCTTTACAGGTAGCTATCACCAATCAGCTGACTGACGAAGATAATCAACGTCGGCGGCTACATGAGTTGGAAGCATTGGACGAGAAGCGTCTGCTAGCTCAACAACGAATCGAGATCTATCAAGCTCAAATTTTTGGGGCCTTCAACAATAAGGTCCGGGAAAGAACACTCCAAGTGGGCGACCTCGTCTTATCAGTTCGAAGGCCGATGGTGATGACTCACAAGACGGCTGGGAAGTTCGAACCCAAGTGGGAAGGACCATTCGTCATAGAGACGGTCTACTCCAATGGTGCTTGCCGACTGGCCAAACCTAACGGTAATTTGCTAATGATGTCGATCAATAGCAAATTCCTGAAGAAATACTATGTCTGAGGTCTAAACCGGCATATATTTCCAATCCCCTATGGGTGTTCATGAATTCTATTAACTAGTTCATCTCTTTCATAATTCTCCAGTAGAAAAGTATTTCACATCCATATTACCTCTGCGTTGTTATTCTACACCCAGTGAAGATCGTGTCGACCATGTCCATATACCTTTGAGTAGATATTTTTTCCATGACAAACCCCCGTGATTGTCCTAATTATCTCTAGAACCTTTCACATCCATATTACCTCTGAATCGTTTTATACATCCGTAGAGTCTATCCTTGCCATGTCCATATAACCTCTGAGTAAGGAAAATTCTACCACCAAAAATTCCGTGTTTATCATGTCCATATTACCTCTGAGTAGACACCCTATCCCCAGCAGAGTTACATCCATCCCCTCATGTCATACTACCTCTGAGGGAATTCTCATTATTTTATAAGAATGATCACAACAAATGGACAAGCAAAGAAACAAAATTAAAATTTTTTATTCATGAAATGGGAAGGTTTTTCTTTCTTTGCCATAAAAGGGTCTTTCAAAAAGAGAGAGACAAAAAGACAAAAATGTCATCAGCATTGTGATGACCGATTCAGGACTTCTTCCAGTCGACTCCTCAAAAGAACAACTTGGGACCCAACCAATTCTTTGGCTCGATGCTCTACGGCCTGACGTCAAGTGGCCTCAAGCTAGGATAAGTTCTGGCATACAAGGTCCAACTCTGCTTGACGAACGCCAATACTTTCCCTCTTCCGAGCCAGGGTTTTCGATCGTTGGCGATGGACCTCCTGCTGGTCCTTTGACTTATCCAACTCACTATCGGCGAGGGCCAACGTCTCTTCTAGCTGCCAAATCTACTCCCGGAGGGTTTCACACTGTTCCTCTAAGGCTGTACGATGACAGACCTGAACCTCTTCGGCATCGGTCACTTCTTTAATTTTGGCCTCAACCTCAGCAAGTCTGTCAGTCAGGGCCTGATGTTTCTGCTCGTATTGAGAAAGTTTGAAGGCTATCTTCTCTAATTCTGCAGCGGCCAAGGATGAAAGACCGCATTCAAAATTTTAAAGCTTTGAGACGGTGGCTTCCAATTCTGCCATGAAAGCCACTATCACATCCGTCTTCGCCTCATACCCTGGATAGTCGCACAATACCACCAATTGGGCCATTACTGCAAACTGAGCACGTCTAAGCGATTGGTTGTCTCGCAAGATGTGCTCTATACCGTGCTTCAAGGCATGATGAACGGTGCCCAGAATGAGGACGACATAATACGCATTGTCAGCCAAACCCATTAGGGTCAGCAGAGATGCCGCTATAGAAGGTCCCGGAGCAGCAGCGGCATCCAATATGCATCTAGGTATTGCAGCTAGAGCAGGTGGTAACTAGACTAGAATGGAGGTCATCGGCGGTGCAGAGATAGTGTAAGCCAACGCTATCTGAAGCATAGCCGACTCTTCAACTGGCTCCCTCCCCGGTTCTTCTGTAACTGAAGCTGTGTGAATTGGCGCTCGAATAATCTCACTGACCGACTTCTCGACGGTCGCTGTGACCAACTCCTCAGCGGTCTTCTTAATCAGTACCTCAACAGCCGGCTCGTCAACGATCTTCTTGACCAAGCCCATAGTAGTTGGCTCGATGGCAGCCTCTTCAAACAATTCTGTAGTGACTGTATTAAAAGGCCCTTCAACAACCGATTCCTCAATGGTCTTCTCGACCGATTCTTCTCCAGTCTCCTTGGCCGGGCTTTTAATGGTTTCATCGGCAGGCTCATCAGTAGCACCATCGATCACCATCTTAGTGGCCACCTCGGCTGGAACCTCAATAATCGGCTCGTCAATGGCCGCATCAACTGGTTCTGCATTAGTCTCCTTGGTCATTTCTCCAAGGACTATATCAGCCAACTCCTCAAAAGCCTCCTGGGCCGTTTTCATAATGACCTCATCGACTAACTGCTCGATAGTCATCTTGACTGGCTCTTCAACAGCTCAGCTACTTAGCTCGTCAACAGTTTCCACCATTAATCCTCTAGCATCCTCTTCAACTACCTCTTGAGGACGAGGTCTGATGTACGCCAGGGATAATTCTTCAATCACTATTTCCTTCTCGTATCCCTGGAGAGAAGGCTTACTGGGAGAACCAGCGACAATGCCTTCAGCACCCTCGACCAAATAACCCATCTCAGGTCGAGGTTCCCGAACTACGCCTTCATGAAACGCAGGGCCAACCCGGGTATCACTACGGAAGCTAGTTTTTGGTACGAGGCCATAAGCTCCAAAAAGTCCCGAGTCTCATAATCAAACGAGACAGACGACAAAACTTCTTCTGGCCGAACCACCTCAGCTGTTGTAGCTGACGGATCCTCCTCATGGAACTCCCTGAGAGTTTCCGAATGCCCCGACTTCTCCTTTGCCTGTGCCAGTAAAACGAAGATAAAGCAAAAAGTCACGGGTAAAAATTTGAATAAAAAGGGAACTGAGATGTACTTGTGAAGACGATGCCACAGGCGGTGCACTCTACTGCAGCAAAGCACGATGCTTGGATGCCACCCATTTGATCTTCTTGGTAGGAGGAGGACTCGTCGCTGGAGAAGCTCGACATTTTGGCAGGGAATTTAGGGGGCGCCGCATCCTCCCTTCGCTCCCGAGAGGCGCTCACTACAAAAATATTGGTATTTAGCGACGGACATTTCCGTCGCTAAATACCTATTTTTTGTCGCTAAATATGTTTATCGACGGATTATCGACGGAAACTGGACGTTGATAAACTTGACGTTGCTATAACAAATACGTGACAGAATCACCGACTAAATATAGCGACGGATTAGCAATGAACTATAAACGTCGGCAAACACAGCGACGGATTATTGACATTTTTTAGTGAGCCAAAATACCAAATTTTCCAGAAGCTCAGCGATGGAAATTTCCGTCTCTGACTCGTCTGATACGCTTTTGGTGTCAGACAGAAAGTTAGAGACGAAAATATCCGTCACTAAACCGTCGCTAACCTGAAAATATTTCCAGATTTTTGTCGCAAATTAGTCGGTAATCAGTCGCTAACCTGCAAATTTTCCAGACTTTCGTCGCTAATCCGTCGCTGGTTAGTCGCTAAATTTCTCATTATTGCCAGGCTAAATTGTTCCAATTTTGCTCATACCTGTGAATATAGATATACATTATTCAAATGATATACATTAAATATAACCCCAATATATACAAAAATTAACCCAAGCACCAATATATACATTACATTGAACTCCAATTGCCTATCCAAACAACTCAAACAGATACAAACTCGTCCAGCAGTCACAATATAGTACATATACACAAATATGTTCAACAATACATATACTTATCGTTCAAACCCCTAAAGTTCATACAAACTCATCGTCAAATACAACAAAAAAAACAAAAATTAAACTGACGGTGGAGGAGGTGGCGGAGGCATAGCCGGCCGTCCTCATGCATATAACTTGTCACAACCCGCACCCTTTTTGTTTTTCCAGATACGAGGTGTGTCCAAGCCAGCTTGCGCCGCAGAGTCGGCGGTAGAACGCTGTATAGCCACAATGCTCAAATCACAAGTAATGCTCATTCATAAAATTAATTTAAACTTACAATATTCCCAAGTTTTACATTTGCAGAAAAATATAAACTTGTACAAATATTGGAATGACTACAACTCAGCTATCTAGCTAGTCTCTAGGCTTTTGTCTGGAAGTACACTCGTAACTCCCCATGCTAAGTTAATCCACGGCTAACCTGAAAAATATTTGTTTCCAGTCAGGAATGGAACGAGTACAATTCACTGAATGCAGTTTCAATAATACAAATGACTATACAACAGAGATTAGACTTTAGACATATGATTCATAAAACAAATGAAGAAAAATAGAATAAACTAATTACCAAAAACAGTAAATAAAAAACAAAAAAATACTCACCGACTGACAGACTGAAATACCTTTGATATGTAATCGGTCTCGGGATATTTACACGATACTGTCTACACTGTCTAAAGTTACACTGTCTATATTGTATAAATTATACTGTCTACAGTTACACTGCCTACATTGTATAAATTACACTATCTATACTGAATAATGCAATAGAAATCATTGTCTACATTGTCTAAGGTCAGATTACATATCTTCGGTACTTCACCTCCCCCGACACCACAAGAATAAAAATAACATAAAGACTGAAATCACATCTATATCGACTAACAATGATGCATAGTAAAGATCAATACTAAAAACAGATAATAAACTGTACTCGCCTGTGGTCCTTTGCTGGTAAAATCGATAATCCAAACCACTCGGTGTACCACAATAGTCAAAACTCGTACAACAGTCTTCGGATGCTGAAATAAACATTACCAATGTTCTCAGAATAGTCAAATTAGCTAGAATTGCCTGTCCTTAAGTCCAATTCTGGACACAAGGGCAAAACGGTAATTTTGGGTCAAAACGGTGTCCGCCATTGGACCCGCTTTGCACCGAAAAGCATGCCAGAGTCAATGGTCTCTAACGTCGTCAAACTATATGTCTATGAATGTTTTTTGAGGATACGAACCCAATGGTTTGTCCAATTTTGAATTCCGGTGGGCTGTGCACAAAATCGCCCGTTGAATCGGACCGCGGGGCCCACAAAACGGCGATCCGGTCAACTATCTCAGAATTGGACCAAACTTGGCATACAAGACCATAAAAATGATACGGTCCTGTTAGCACAAGTTTCATCTCGATCTAACGAGCATCACAAAGTAATTGAGAAATTTGTACAGGGGCCGATACGGTGAATTTCGACAGATACGCATCAAATTTGTCGTGCACACGCGACCAATTTGAATTCCGTCAAATCCCACACGTCCACGAAGCCGATACGCACATTTCGATGCTTTCGGTTCGTGACCACGTCGCCTGGATTGGCTGGACGCAAGTCGTGTCGAAGAGTTTTTCAATATTTTAAAAAAGGTTTTTATCCGTTTTGGACGTCCGATTTCTCGACGCACAGTCGACGAAATCCGATTCTACAAGAAGGATTTCGAAGCCCTATAGGTTGTCTATGAGATTGTTCGATTAGGTTTTCAAGTCGACCGTCGGTTTGACAGAAATTTGAGTTCAAACATGGGGTCTGTAACTATTAGACTGTTTATTCTTGAACAGGTTTTTTGCCAATTTTGGTTTCGATTTACGATGCTAATACTATAAACCAATTAGATCTATTTGAATAAGGTTACAGAGGGTTACATTGGCTTCGTACCTGCAAAACCCGTTCGTGAAATGGATGATCGGGTAAGCGGGAATCTCTACGCGAAGTGGGGCTCGCGGTCGCTTCCCGCGGCTATGTTCTGCTGTTGCCGCTCGTTGGTGTGCGGCCACGCCGGCCGACGGTCGATCCCCGGCCAGCCTGCGGCGGCATGCACAAGGGAGGGGCACACGTGGGTGGTGGCACGGGAATTAGGGTTTTGTTTTTGTTGCGGCTTCGATTTCCTTCTCTCAGTCTCGCTCTATTTATATATACAAACGTATATATATATATATCTCTCGGTTCTGAGTTTATTTGGGTCGGCTTTACGGGATGCTTTGCGAAAACTTGGTTCTGTTGCTGTGGGGTTAACACACGCAGGTTTTTGGGTCCACTGTTCCCGCAAGGGAACAGTGTTGATATATTCCTTTTTTTTATAACTAAACATATATATATATATATATATATATATATATATATATATTTTATATATATATATATATATATATATATATATATATATATATATATATATATATATATATATATATATATATATATATATATATATAATATCTCCATAAAATCTAAATAAACCCCAATATTATCCATTCCTAGTGTATGCCCTATTTATATATATATGTATGACTATCTATATTAATATTTAATTAACAAAAATAATATAACCAATAATAATAAAATAATATCATATATATAATAACCTCAATAAAATAATAATAAATATAACGAAATTTAATAAAACAATAATGGTGTATATATACCATTATGCGCAGTCTAATAATCCCAAAATGCACAAAGACCCATTTTATACAAAAGTCACTGAATATCAATTAATAATGACAATTATAATATTTAATTACGAATACTAGAAAATATTCATTAAATCATTAAAAATGAAATACAATACCCTCATACCAAATTCACCAACACGAATGTCATTGGACGTGCCGCATGACTACATGGGCTTGGGCTCAGTTCGGGTTCAGTCCGAACTAAAATGGTATAACCGGTTTCCCTAAAATTCAATAATATAATTAATAAATAAATAAATCTTTGGTAAGGGTTAAGTCGCAACTTGGTCTAGTTTTCTTAGTTAGGACTTCACTATGGCTCGGCCTTTCCTACCAGGGCTAATACACTAGTAAAAGCACGCCATGGCACTATCCATGCCATGCTTTCTAGTCATCTTGTACTCCAAAACTCCGCCATGGTTAAAGTCATCTACCGTAATAATTAACTAAGTAATTTTTTATAAAAATTCTAAAAAATACTATTTAATTCAAATAAATAAATAAAATATATTATCGAATTTTTGGGAAGAGGGGTTACAAATCTACCCACATTAAAAATAATTTCATCATCGAAATTTAAAGGAAGAGTCCACCAGCTATGATAGAAGACGGTTTCCATTAGCTATCATCTATTCTCATGGTCATTTCATACTACGAATCCTTGAGAGTTTCTACCCACCTTTGCTTACACTACTCCCTCAAAGGTATGTTCCTACAACTTTATAATCATCCAACTAATTGCTATAATTTCTGCCAATAGATATCTACTGTATATGGCACCTATAAACCTCTCCTATCTATCAAGCAATCCAAAATTTAACAATCAACACATTTACATAAGTAGCTAAGAAATATTGGTAAATTCTAATAAGCATGACCATTCGTCGCTCTGTAATAGGAAGGACAAGAAGATAAGGAATAATAATCGAGAGAAATTATGAAGTTTCAAAAGCGGTAGCGAGTATCCAGTGATGCAGATAGAATGAAAGTCTATGAACCATTGACCTATTTTGCTAGATTGGGCTGCTCTAGTCCAGTCACTTGCTAAGTTTCTTAGAGGTCTTGCAATCCGTGCAATACAGAAGTTCCGTTCGTGAAGTTAATCTAAACAAGGTTCCATAATAGAACGGAATTTGGGAAATCAAGATTGTGATCTTTTTCGTGGTTATTTAAACACACAAACAAGGGATATAAATGTAATATAATATCGTATCGCGACTTCTAGGTAGATGGAATAAGGGTTACGAATGACTTCACATTCTAAGAGATGGAGACTACCTAATAGGTATAGGGACCTATTTCAAATAGTTCGGTTTTATAGTCCAAATGTGGTGGTATGTATGGATGGGTTTTACTGGGTCTTAATGGGTTCCCTGATTGGACACCAATCGTTAGTTGGATGAACCCTGGATTTCAATCTATATGGAGTGGACCAGATCCCAATGGTAAAACTATTTTTACTCGGTTAGGGTAACCTAGAATAGGTTTCCACCCAAGTGGTTGAGCTAGTTGCCCGTCAGGTTGGTTAGCTAGGTCCCTAAAGCCTAAAAATGTGTCTCCCGTGACTTTTGTGTTTACGTAGCACGAAAAGACACAATTGCGTGGCACACTAGTGACGTGTGCATAGTGGGTTTGAGTAGATCACAACCATATATTGGGTCGAACGGTTTGAGTCAAGGTTGAGTCTCTAATTGTGTTCGGGAAGTTTATCAGTATTAAGGTAAGGGTTATAGCTAGTCCTTTTTACCTGAAAGTCGTACCATAAAAATAGAGTACAATAGGGCAGGTTTGAGTAGGACATGATATACCTAGATGAAAGTGGACTCGTCAAGATTTTGCATATGAAATTTGTTGGAAGGTAATAGCTTGTCTCGTGCTCCGAATATTAATGACATGGCCAGGGACACAAAATGATCTAAATGAAAAGTGGGAATCCATGGGGCACTAATCATCATCTTAATGGAAATTATTCTAATAAATCGGTAACCCTCGTATATCGTAAAATTTTAGAAGGCTTACAGTCTACCCACCTTAGGAGCTAGGATATGGTTTAGGAATAATGAGGTTTGAAGAATTCCAAAGTCCATTATCGTGCCTCGACTCTTGTTAATAAGAATAAGGCACGGCGTAACGAAATACGGTAGATAAAAGTCAAGTCACTGATTGTTCCTTAATAAATGGAAAACGAGTGTGTACAATGACCCATGGTCGATAAAATAGAATGACATACTCGTCCACAGTATACAAGAGTTATCGACGGGGTAACCAACTCTAAGACACATCGCATGAAGAGGTTTCTAACAACTGAGTCGTGAATCTCTACTGGCGTCAAGCCTGCCAGACTATCGTCACAAGAGTTATAGTGATCATGCATTGCTGTTGACAATTGGTAGACCATAATATGACAGGGTATTTAAGCTATGATATTGACTAAGCTAGTAACTGTGGCATTCCGATACTAGTTAGGTCTTAACAAATTTACATAACTAGGGCAATATTTGTTGGAACCAATCTCGGGATGAGTGTCTACCACAGTCACGGTAAATGATTGTCCTTACCTTTCTCTACACATCTCATGTCTAAACTATGGGCTTTGGTCGAGGAAAGGTTGAGTTAAGGCTTAAGGTTGCTTGTTACGGCAAGCTCAAGCAAATAATTAGAGACTCACAATAATTGGTTCTTGAGAAGAGGCAGTCTCCGAGATTGGCATTTTTGCTAAGGGTAAAACCCTAATCATTCTCGGACTCTAATGACTAGAGGATCATGATAGTAGCTTTAGGGTCGAGGGAAGGGCAAGTAACTCGAGGCAAGGTTGTAGTCACATGGCTGGCCGATGGTAGCTACACTTGTGTATACAACTATCGTATCCATGGGGATACTTCATATCTCTCTTACCAATTACGAGATTTTGTCTTTCCAAATTAGTGAAGGACAAAAACCATAAAGAGTTCAAGGAAGATGTCACTGAATACAATTACGTGATTCAAAGGCGGACGTATAGTTCAAGAGGAATTGTCAATACAGTTGCGGATGAGATCCTAGAGACATCTACATCTCAATCCATGTAGGTTATTCAGAGGAAGAGCGAACCGGGTGCACTACGGTTGATCAGACCATAATATATCGATTCTGATTAGATAATATGTTAGTAGGCGTCCCTACTAAACATATGTCTTGAATCAAGCTCGAAAATAGAGTGAGCTTGCAAAACTAGGCTGTGATAGCAACATTGGTCAAAATAGTCAATTTACAAGTATATAAGATTTTTGAAAGAAGGCACAAGTAGTTCAAGTTTTGTGAGAATCAAACTTCATCTGGTGTTCTTGCTTATACGGTCATCCTACTATCTTCTTATTCATAAGACCTTGGTCAACCAATGGGTTATGGACTTCTAAATTCCATATTCCAGGTAAACCTATTAGTGTCAGTCAATTATCTCGTCAATAAGTCACAAGGACTACGGAATGCTAGGTCGGGAGACATGCTACCCAACTTACAAAACTTCCACTAATATTGGCTTTGGATCTTATGGGACATACATGGCATTGTCCTATCCTCCACAGTATCCTAAACTTGTAATCACGTCTGAAATCATTTCACCGAGGATTATGTCCCGCCCGTATACTCTGGCTGTGGTAAACCCTTGGTTTCGTGATTCAGATGTGATATGCTATCCAATACTCTACCTTATATTGACACAAGGGTGACAACGGTCAAAGAGGACCACTAGCCATAGTTTTTAGTAACATTCTATAACCTATATTTCCTTAAACAAATTTCAACTCTAGGAGTCGTGTCTCGCCAGTGCGCTGCTGGCTATAGTGAATCCATAGTCTCCGTAATTCAAATAAATGGCAACAGTGCGCTGCTGTCCTGCCATTATGAGTTAACTAACATACCTTTAACTATATTTGTAAAAATTCTTGAGCTTCTAGAGATTCACACAGGTTGACAATGAGATAAAGCGTAGGTATCTATCAGTCACAACCCTTAAAATAAAAGATGAACAAGAAGAAAATAACTGAAGACAAAGAAATACAAACATTCTAACTATTCCATGTGTATTCAAGCCTTTGAGGAAAAACTTGAATCGAAATAACTCGAGGCCCGTATATGGATAACCTATAAAAATAATAATTCTTAGGGCAAAATAGGAACTGAATAGGCAATTCTGATTAAGATATGAGGATGATATCTCAAGGGCAAAGAGAAGGAATTGAACAATTTATCAAGGTTAGATCCTTAATTCTATAAAGCCCTGTCCCACTAAGTGAATAATCTATCCACATTAGATCATATCATCATATCAAGAGGTAATAGTGTACCTATGGGGATCTGACAACTATCAAAATTAATAACTCTTTATCTAAATTGCATGGCCTAGATTACCCCTCGGTAAATTTGTATAAGGGACTCCTACTCCTAGTTATTCTCTTAAATTAAATTAATCCCTAATTCGTGAATGAGCATTTCTTAGTCGCAGGCTCGCAATAGTACAACTAACTTAGGTACTATCACGAGTTCGCATGATTTGCGAAAACAGACCTGCATGGGCCACCACAAAAACTTATCACGACCCGCACCCATTTTTTTTTCGGATACGAGGCGTGTCTAAGCCAACCTACGCCGCAGAGTCGACGGTAGAACGCTGTATAGCCACAATACTCAAATCACAAGTAATGCTCATTCACAAAATTAATTTAAACTTACAATATTCCCAAGTTTTATATTTGCAAAAAATATAAACTTGTACAAATATTGGAATGACTACAACTCAGCTATCTAGCTGGTCTCTAGGCTTTTGTCTATAAGTACACCCGTAACTCCCCTTGCTAAGTGAATCCACGACTAACCTGAAAAATATTGGT
This sequence comes from Iris pallida, assembly GCA_029216955.1. Taxonomy (NCBI): domain Eukaryota; kingdom Viridiplantae; phylum Streptophyta; class Magnoliopsida; order Asparagales; family Iridaceae; genus Iris; species Iris pallida. Next base: position 6,296,701 of record JANAVB010026999.1, on the reverse strand, counting down.
TTCCAGTGAGGAATGGAACGAGTACAATTCACTGAATGCAGTTTCGATAATGAAAATGACTATACAACAGAGATTAGCCTTTAGACATATGATTCATAAAATAAATAAAGAAAATAGAATAAACTAAATACCGAAAACAGTAAATAAAAAATAGAAAAATACTCACCGACTGACAGACTGAAATACCTTTGATATGTGATCGATCTCGAGACATTTACACGACAATGTCTACACTGTCTAAAGTTACACTGTCTTATTGTATAAATTATACTGTCTACAGTTACACTGTCTACATTGTATAAATTACACTGTCTACACTAAATAATGCAATAGAAATCACTGTCTACACTGTCTAAGGTCAGATCACATATCTTCGGTACTTCACCTCCCCCGATACCACAAGAATAAAAACAACATAAAGACTAAAATCACATCTCTATCGACTAAAAATGATGCATAGTAAAGATCAATACTGAAAACAGACAATAAACTATACTCGTCTGTGGTCCTTTGCTGGTGAAACCGATAATCCAAACCACTCGGTGTGCCACAATAGTCAAAACTCGTACAACAGACTTCGGATGCTGAAATAAATATTACCAATGTTCTCAGAATAGTCAAATTAGCTAGGGTTGCATGTCCTTAAGTCCAATTCTGGACACAGGGGCAAAACGGTAATTTCGGGTCAAAACGGTGTCTACCGTTGGACCCGCTTTATACCGAAAAGTGTGCCAGAGTCAATTGTCTTTAAAGTCATCAAACTATATGTCTATGAATTCGTTTTAATGATACCAACCCAACGGTATGTCCAATTTTGGATTCCAGTGGGCTGTGCACAAAATCGTCCGTTGAATCGGACCGTGGGGCCCGCCAAACGGCGATCCGATCAACTGTCTCAGAATTGGACCAAACATGGCATACAGGACCAGAAAAATGATACGGTCCTGCTAGCGGAAGTTTTATCTTGATCTGACGAGCGTGCACAAAGTAATTAAGAAATTTGCACATGGGCCGATACGGCAAATTTTGACGAATACACATCAAATTCGTCGCACACACGTGACCAATTTGAATTTCGTCAAAGCCCACACGTACACGAAGCTGATACGCACATTTCAATGCTTTCGGTTTGTGACCACGTCGCCCGGATTGGCGGGACGCACGTCATGTCGAAGAGTTTTTCAATATTTTAAAACAAGTTTTTATCCGTTTTGGACGTCCGACTTCTCGATGCACAGTTGACGAAATCCGATTCTACAAGAAGGGATTCGAAGCCCTATAGGTTGTTTATGAGATTGTTCAATTAGGTTTTCAAGTCGACCGTCGGTTTGACAGAAATCTGACTTCAAACATGGGGTCTGTAACTATTAGAATGTTCATTCTTGAACAGATTTTTCGCCAATTTTGGTTTCAATTTGCGACGCGAATACTATAAACCAATTAGATCTATTTGAATGAAGTTATAGAGGGTTACATTGGCTTCGTACCTGCGAAACCCGTTCGTGAAACGAATGATCGGGTAAGCGGGAATCTCTACGCGAAGTGGGGCTCGCGGTCGCTTCCCGCGGCTGTGTTCTGCTGTTGCCGCTCGTTGGTGTGCGGCTACGCCGGCCGACGGTCGATCCACGGCCAGCCTGCGGCAGCGTACGCAAGGGAGGGGCGCACGTGGGTGGCGGCACAGGAGTTAGGGTTTTGTTTTTGTCGCGGCTTCGATTTCCTTCTCTCAGTCTCGCTCTATTTATATATACAGACGTATATATATCTCTCGGTTCTGAGTTTATTTGGGTCGGCTTTAGGGAATGCTTTGCGGAAACTTGGTTCTGTTGCTGTGGGGTTTACACACGCAGGTTTTTGGGTCCACTGTTCCCGCAAGGGAACAATGTTGATTCCTTTTTTTATAACTAAACATATATATATATATATATATATATATATATATATATATATATATATATATATATATATATATATATATATATATATATATATATATATATACCAAAACTACCATTTTATTGATCCAGAACTAAAGAGTACCCATCGGGTTACAAAAGAGCTTCAGGAAAATCAATGAAGCTATGAGAAAAGCAGAAAACATCGAAACTAAAGTAATGGATCATCAGTGTGAGAGCAGCGAATCAAGACTTTCTTCACCTGTCGTCTAACTTCAGATATCAACTCTGGAGGGGAATAAGTGTAAGCTTCGTAACGCCATTTATTTCGATTTTTCCACAAAACCCAACAAATGGCTCCGACAATCACCTGTTTAGCATGTTTCTGTCGCTTCCTCCACCAATTCTGGAATCGCTGTAGCATGTCTCCCCTTCTTGAGCGAACTCCTAGAATAGATTGGTAATGCCTCCAAACCAAAGAAGCCATATCTCCATCCCCAAAGAGATGTACAACTGTTTCTTCATTCAGGATAGCACAGCAATGACATGCCGAAGCCATAGAAAAGCCAAGCTTTTGTATATTATATATATATATATATATATATATATATATATATATATATATATATACACACACACACATATATAGATATACTAATATATATACACACACACACATATATACACACACACACATATATATATATATATATATATATATATATATATATATATATATATATATATATATATATATACACACACACATATATATATATGCAAATGACCTCTAGCCTAGTGGTTAAGAGAGATGCATGCGGCCCAAGTGGTCGGGAGTTCGAGCCTCAGTGGAGGCGAGTTCGCCACAAGTACCCATTGCTTCAAAAAAAAAAAAAAAAAAAAAAAAAAAATATATATATATATATATATATATATATATATATATATATATATATATATATATATATATACACACACACACATATATAGATATACTAATATAATATCTCTATAAAATCTAAATAAACCCCAATATTATCAATTCCTAGTGTAGGCCCTATTTATTTATATATGTATGACTATCTATATTAATATTTAATTGACAAAAATAATATAACCAATAATAATAAAATAATATCATATATATAATAACCTCAATAAAATAATAATAAATATAACAAAATTCAATAAAACAATAATGATGTATATATATCATTATGCACAGTTTAATAATCCCAAAATGCACAAAGACCCATTTTATACAAAATTCACTGAATATCAATTAATAATGATAATTATAATATTTAATTACGAATACTAGAAAATATTCATTAAATTATTAAAAACGAAATACAACACCCTCATACCAAATTCCATCAACACAAATGTCATTGGACGTGCCGCATGACTACATGGGCTTGGGCTCAGTTCGGGTCCAGTTCAGACTAAAATGGTATAACCGGTTTACCTAAAATTCAATAATATAATTAATAAATAAATAAACCTTCGGTAAGGGTTAGGTCGCAACTTGGCCTGGTTTTCCTAGTTAGGACTTCACTATGGCTCAGACTTTCCTACTAGGGCTAACACACTAGTCAAAGCACGCCATGGCACTATCCGTGCCACGCTTTCTAGTCACCTTGTACTCCAAAACTCCACCATGGTTAAAGTCATCTACCGTAATAATTAACTAATTAATTATTTATAAAAATTCTAAAAATCACTATTTAATTCAAATAAGTAAATAAAATATATTATCGAATTTTCGGGAAGAGGGGTTACATAACTGCCCCATGACCAAAGTTACGATCCGCTGTACGTCCTGGGCAGGAACTTCTGGAAGAATCGACGGCACGACAAGAGACATTGTGGTCGGAGGAGGAGCCAGTGTAGTAGGCGCTGTGATCGGAGGTGCAGTCGTTGCCTGAGGCGCTGAGGTCGAGGCTGGAGCTGGTGCAGTGGCAGCAGGAATTAAACCTACTGTGCTTAGAACTCTGCTCATCTGGCTCACCTGATCCTGTAGGCCCACCAAAATCTGTGTAATCTGTCGCAAAGTGTAGGCATCGGCAGTATCGTCGGTCTGTGGAGGTGGAGGTGAAACTAGAGGAGCTATGGAATAAATGGATGGCTGGGATGCCAATGATCCGGTATCGTACACGCTGCCCCCTTTTCCTCTATCGACAGCTCGTATCCACAAGTCATTTCTCACTACTGACGTCGGTGGATGACTAGTCCCAGCTCCCCCCTCGGCAGTCCCTCCCTCACCGACTCGACTCTCTAAAGTCTCGTACGTCTCCTATATTTATATAGGTGAATAGATTTAGAGTTAATATTGATATTTTAGTTACTATTAAGTATTGTTATGGTTATGTTCTTATACGTCTCCTATACTATTCTTTGATTTATAATGCTACTTAGGGTTATGATTCATAAATATAGTTAAGTACGTAAAGACAAAGAAGAAATGTAATTAGATATAGGACTTGGAAAACATACATAGGCTTTGGTCGCCCGATCATCTACGAGCTTCCCATCCTTCTTTCGTTTATGGGTATGCTCGAAAACTTTAAGAAAGTCCACGGCGTTCGGTTCTCCGCCTCCCCTGGCGACCTCCTCGTACTGTAACAATTAAACATCAATTTATAACTATACATTAAAATTAAACAATCGAAGAAATAACAAATAAGAATACTCACCAGCCGTCGATAATGCTCTGAAATTAGGTTGGATCCACCCGTGTGGTGACCACCCTTAGCACGGGAAGCCTTTACTTTCTCACACTTGGCCTTATAGGCCGGAGTGTCCATCTTCTTCTTTATCTCCTCCCAGAATTTCTCCTTCAACCACTCCTTACGAAGAGCACTATTTAGTAGAGCCAACGCCTTCTGGTCGTTGACCATATCCCTCAACCTCTTGCTGGCAACGGACTTGTAGCACTTTCGTATCGCCTGATCTCTGTGCGCCGGCCACCAGTACAACTTCTACAAATAAGGACAAATAAAAACAAATGAGCAAATATTAGAGTATATGTTGCAAATAAAGACGATATTATTTAGACATACCTCAAGCATCTCGAGCCAAATTAATCGTCTATCAAGTGGGATGTCCCCGAAGTTCAGATAGGGACCATGGAATTGACGACGAATCAACTCCTCCAAATCCCTACCAGCCTGGACCAAAAAGAACCTGGAATAAACAAAACAATGTACAATTAGATAATAAATAGAGTATGAATAAATGTGTCTACTAACACTTATATACTTACATCGTTCCATCGACCCACAGCTCGGGACGAGTGATGTTGGCTAGCCGCTCTGGCAGAGTAGGAGGGTCTACAAATCCTGGTCGACGTATGTACACTCCACGGTTGACCAAAAGGCCAGGATATGGGTTCGCCACAGTCGGAGCGACGTGTGTAGTCTCCGGCGTAGAAGACGGGGCACCAACACCGGTAGGAGTAGATGCTGAAGGAATATCAGGGCCAGCTCTGTCGACCGAAAAAACGAGTGAACGACGGAGATAAGCCACCCTCCTCATCAACCAAATCGTCCTCGCTAACTCCTCTGCGATCTGAAGCCAGAGTACTAGGAAGAGTAGAAGCAGGAGGACGGATCGACCTAGATCCTCGAAGTCGATGTGTACGGCCTCGTCCCGCCATATATAAATCTAAAAGAAATAAAAAAAATGATATGATGATACAAATATTCAATGCAAATCTAATAGAAATTAAATAACGGTGTGTTGATACAAATAATCAATGCAAATCTAATAGGTAAAACGTACTAATCTTTTTCATCTTCTTCGTTATCCGAATCTTCTTCATTTTTACTATTACTTCCACTTTCACCTTTATCTTCAAATTCTTCCTCCTCATCCGATACGCCCATTTCAGACTCCTCCTCTACATAAGGTAAGTCCTCTATGTCAAGCACTTCGTCAATTATATCATCCTCTACAGTAACGTCAACATCCATGTCGTCAATGCCGGCTAAACTCATATATGTTGGTTGAGGCATGACTACCTCATCCTCCTGGTATGTTTGATACCACCAATCACGAGTACTGCATCGTCGAATAGGATAACTCGTGTGGTACACTTGGACCGTTTGACTAGCCAACGCAAACGGTTCAAAACCTATATATCTTTTTTCGTATTTTATATCAACAAATCCAAACTGTTTGTCAATTATTCATCCTTGCTTGGATGTTGTGTCGAACCAATCGCATTTGAACAACACAATTTGGGTATCAAAAGAGTAATCCAGCTCTACAATATCTCTTAGAACACCGTAATAGTTAAATTCTGGATCGGTGTCGTAGACTGAACCCCTTACACTAACTACGGAATTCTTTGTGTAATTAGCCTCCTCATCAAAAAATAAGTGATTGATAGGCTTATCAGCGATTCTAAATTTGAAGCCATTAATGGTATATCCATCCCAACATTTTGCCTTCTTACTTGGTCCAATTGCTAGTGCTCGAAGTCTTTCGTCGGTCAATTGTGTGCCAGGACAAAATACCTAAAACATCACGTGTCATAACATCATTAGGAAAAAAGCCCTTTCGTCGTTCAATTGAATTTAGAATAGTTAAAATTTACTAATCCTTACATAGTTATGGAACCACGATAATTTTTTTTTGTCAACCTCTCTAGCAAGATCATCATCATCAATGCTAGGTCTCTCCATTTTTATCTCAGCTCTAAAAATCCTATGATAGAAATGAGAAAAGTTAGAGAAATTTTTACAAGTGTATCATAAAATTGGAGTATAACGTAGTAAAATTTTGTCTCTTACTTCTCTATATCTTCCATCTCCTCTATACCACTATTTAGGCAGATATACCGATGAGCGGCTTCAAACTCATCGTCCTCCAACCACCGTAACTTAGAAGTACTTGTAGGCTTGCCACCAACATTGATGATAGTACCGATTCCATGATTCAGTTCATCGACCTCACCTTCATCATTTCTTGGTGCTCTATTCCAGTTTGTTCTAACATGAGTATCAAAGTAGATTGAGCAGAAGTTTGAGACCTCCTCAATAATTTATGCTTCGCATATCGAAGCTTCTACGTGGGCTTTATTGCCCACCTTTTTCTTCAGGTGATGTAGATATCTGTAAATAATATATTCAATATTAGATCTATTTGAGTAGAATAATTATAAGTACTAGATAATTAAATATTTTATACCTCTCAAATGGATACATCCATCAATGATGGACGGAAGCACCGATACGTGCTTCGTATGCAAGATGAATCGGTAAATATTCCATATTATCAAAAAAGCCGGAAGGAAACAACTTTTTTAACTTGCACAATGTCAATACAATCTTCTCCTCAAGTTCAAACATATGTTGCACCGTCAACTTACTTGAACACAAAGCTCTAAAGAATATAGATAACTCGGTAAGCGGACACCACACTTGAGAAGGCAGCATCTCTCTCAGATCGATAGGAAGTAAACGTTCCATGAACATGTGGCAATCATGAATCTTCATCCCTATCAGCTTGCATTCGTTGAGATTGACACATCTTGTCAAATTTTACACGTAACCATCAGGGAATCTCAATTTTGTAATCCAATTGCATATTATCAATTTATCATCCCTACTTAGTATAAATGGTGCTGAGGGCTTAACACAGTTACCATTAGATCTTCGTGTTAGATGCAACTCTGGACGCCTGCAAATAATTTCCATGTCCTTTCTTGCTTTGGTATTGTCTTCCATTTTTTCTTGATATCCATCACCGTATTAAAGACGTTGTCGAATACTTTTTTTCAATATGCATGACATCAAGATTGTTTCTTATGAGATTCTCCTTCTAATAAGGTAAGTCCAGAAAGATACTCCGCTTCGTCCAATTATGGCTATGCCTGAATCCTTCTAAGTGATGGCCCGAATTCGGATCTTCCTTTACAGTCGACAAATCTTCTACCTCTGCCCAAACGATATCTCCAGTCAATCTCAATGGGGGAGGATTTAGTTCCTGTTTACCAGCTCTAAAGGTGACCCTGTTCCTTCTCCATGGATGCGACATTGGAAGGAACTGACGATGGCAATCAAAAAAACAAGCTTTTTCTCCATTCTGAAGGCAAAATGCCTTACTCTTTTCCATTCATATCGGACAAGACATAATACCATGAGCACTCCACCCAGATAACATTCCGTATGCTGGGAAATCAATGATGGTCCACATAAACATCGCTCTCATCTGAAAGTTCTGCTCCATCGATATATCGTACGTCTAAACGCCGAACTGCCACAAATGTTTCAACTTGTCCACCAACGGTTGCAAGTAGATATCGATGTTCTTATTTGGATTTTTGGACCGGGTATGATAAGTGCCAAGAACATATAAGGAGTCTTCTTGCACATTCATGGTAGAAGATTGTAAGGGGTTAAAATCACCGACCAATAAGAGTACCGAGGCTCCGACTGTCTGAAAGGAGTGAATCCATCTGAACATAAAGCCAACCGAACATTCCTAAGCACCGCAGCAAATCCAGGATGACATTGATCAAAATGTTTCCATGCCTCTCCATCGGATGGATGAGATAATCCACCTTCATCCGTCTTCCGTTCTTTACTGTGCCATGTCATGTGTTTTACAGTATTCGAGGACGTATACATCCTCTGTAGCCTCTTTGTGATCGACAAAAATTACATGTATTTGTAGGGCGCAACCTTGCTCGTGCAGTTGATTTTCCTTTGCCCAAAATGGGCTTGTACCGGTCCTCGTGACAAAAAATATATTTGTCTTTATTATTGTTCTCCTTGTAGTGCAACATGCAGCCGTTTCGGCAACAATCTATCTTTTTGTAGCCTAATCCGAGTTTTTGTATCATCATCTTCGACTTGTAAAATTTTTCTGGCAAGTCCTTCGCTCCTTTTGGCAGTAACTCTCTAACAAACTGAATTATCCGATCGTAGCATGCTTACGGTAAGTTAAAATCAGACTTGAGGTTCAACAACCGCATCACCACTGACAGGACAGAATGAGAATCACAACCCGGATATAACAGAGGACTGATATTGCTAAACCAAAGGTTCTGTAAACCCCAAAATTTTTAATTCTATTACTACTACTTTTATTTCACAGTTTTATAATAAGTTGAATTAGTACTATGAATTTTGTTAATATCAAGGGTAGTAATTAAAAGGCTACATTATATGTATCATAAGTAAATGGTACAAATTTTAGTACTAAATATTTTAAGAAAATATTTTATTATTTTTGGAAATTTTTCGGAAATTTTTATTATTTTATTCACAATCATTTCTTAATTTTGAGTAGCTTTGGATTTTATTAATACCTTTTAACAAAGGTTGCAATTAATATGCTACATTAAATATAATAGGCCTATTGTACAAGTAAATATTTAGAAAATTATTTTTAGAAAATCTTTTATATCAGGAGATAAATTTTTTGAGAATGTATTAATAGAGTATAGTACATGTATTTAGGAGCTATATACAATTGTATATATATTTATAGTAAAAAAAAACCCAAAGCCAAATACTCGCGAGATTATCTAAATCTCGCGAGTCAACCTTTCAAAGAAGTTTGGGGGGAAATTTGGGTTTGGTGAAAAATTTGAGAATGGGAAAAAAGTGCCGTCGTTTAACTTTTACAGCAGCTCAGCGACGAAAATTTCTGTCGCTAAGTAGTTTCTAATTATTAGCGACTAACTACCGACAAATCTAGCGGCAATTATTTTTAGTATATTTTACATAAAAAATCAGTCGCTAGTTAGTCACTCATCCGTCGATAAATAGCGACGTTTTATTTTCCGTCGGTAAGTTCCGTCGGTAAATTACAGTTTTTTTTGTAGTAGCTAGAACCATCCGAGGACTTGCCGCCCACAGCTTCGAACTCTCGAGGGGTCCGCAGTGGCCTCTCAAACTTCGTGCCCACGATGAAACTCCGCTCTCGGTCATAACCTGAAGAGAAATTGTTCACCAAGCAGTGAAACTTTATGATAGAATATAAGATACAGGTCTTCCCGTGCATTTTTGGGACCGTAAATGATGCCCCAGGACATCCGGCATTATAATAGCACCAGGCCCGGGCGCCATCCAATATACTTCCTTCATAATTAGGTGGGAGCTCGGGTTGCCTATCATAGTCTGGTTATAACCGAACTGACGCGCGAATCGGCTCGACAAATAAGGATCCAGGTAGACCTGTCAATTGGGTCGGGCCGGCCCAGCCCAGTACGAGCCCGGCCCGAAAAAATGGCCAATGTGTCGGCCCAACCCGATTAATCGTGGGCTCGGCCCGGCCCGGCCCCGTATATTGGGTCGTGCCGGGCCACATATATCGGCCCATAAGATAGGCCCGGCCGGCCCTGCCGGCCCAGCCTGGCTTACCCAAATAAATAATAAATAAGTGTCAAAGAAGTCATATTCATATCTGACAGAATCAATTAATGGAAAATAGGATGAGCCTAAGTTCCAAAAAGTTATAGTCATATCTGATGGAAGTGTCAACGAAGTACCATATTCAATACATGTCAGATACGGATATGGGCATGGATACGGTCCTCGCGAGGAGTATTCGTGCAACACAGGTCATTGTCCTTGGCCCAAGCCGACGAGAAGAAAAAAAAATGCAAGAGAGCATATCAGGTCACTCAATTGTCCATAGACCATTTTCTATTTTTCTAGTCAGATAAAGCTTTCCCTTGAATAGTTCTCAAGTCAGTTGCACAAACAAATGGTGTTGCCAACTAGTGGAGATTATTATGTGACAAAATTGCATGCAATCAAAGATACTATTCGTGGTCTCTAAAGAAACAAATAGGCCAAGAAGAGAGGCCATTAGCCAAGGCAGTTGCACAATCAAATATTCTTGTCCAAATTTTACGTACCAATCAAGACCCGGCACGGCCCAGCCTGACCCGACCCGACCCGACCCGAAGCCCACTGTGTCGTGGGTCACGTGCCAGGCTGGGCCGAGATTTTCAACACTTGTCCCGATCGACACGCTACAGTTTATGGGTCCAAGAGGCCTGGGCCCGTCCCGACCCGGCACACCCAAATTTTGTGCCAGCCCGGCCCGGCCTGGCCCACTTGACAGCTCTAGCTCCAGGTACACCCGGTTCTGGTTTTGTTACACAAAATAGGAAGGACTGATGGACTGCAACCAGTGGAAAGCACTGAGAGTTAAATCACTCTCCACTAACACGTCATCTGCAAGGTAACCCTTGTATGTAGGCGAAACTCTGTTGAAATTATAGCCGTTTAAACGGCCTAACATCCACCTACAGACAGGGACGCCCTGATGGAGCTATTTCGCTCGATGATAGTTACACAACGTCTCATCTCCTTCCTCGTAACCATCGAGAGTGCTGGGGACTATCAAACTCGGGCGGTGTAATGCCAACCAGCCAATCAAGTAATGATTAGGGAGTTCAACCAGAGGTGAAGACGGGATATGACATCTTGCAAGGCATGTGCGATATGTCATACACCATAGCCTTGCAAGATGTCATTACCATAGCCGGGAGCTATCAAATAAGTTCCCGACAGATCTGCCCCACGAATCAAGAGCCTTCTGGAACTACGGCTTTCCGCAGCCATATCATCAGAAAAATGGCCAATGCCGCTTTCGGACTTAAAGAGTCAGGTTCTGACAAAAGTATTTATGAACAGTAGAGATGGGTTTTCCCTCGGCATCTACTGAGGGAGCAGGTACCCCTGCTTCAGCCATCAGATCTTCTACCTCGTCAGCAGTATATGACCTGTGCGTAGTAAAATGAATCGTCCTCGGCTTCGACTAATGCTTTGTGAAGATATAAGCCACCCAGGCTTTGATATGAGGTTGAGCATTTGTCCCGCCCTGGTGTATGCATACTTTATGGTGGCAAAGCAGTTCTTTGTACACGGCCATCATTTCAGGATATTTTTTCTCCAACACTAAAAACTCTTCCTTGTAAGGGGTATATTCCTCATATGGCTCATCACCCCTCGACAGCTTCGAGATGGCGTGCATCTCATGGAGGGCTAAACCCATCTCTCCATGTGAAGTGAAGAAAGTCCTAGTATTTTGGTTGTATAGTTCCCACAAGGCTATGAACAAAGACTAATTGATCTCTATACCATGCTCGGTAGCCCTAATGGCACGACGCAAGCCCGTACCTTACAAGTCCTCCTTGAACCTACCCAATACCCATTGGGTTAGTTTGCACCATTCTGCACTAGGATGAATCCAACCTTCGACTCGAAAGACCTTCTTCGGGTATGTACATCCAGTAGCCAGATGCCTATTGGCAAAAAGAGAGGCCCAGAATGGATGCACCTCCGTGGTAAAGTCGCTGAGCAGACGATCGGGGAGTAACACATGCAGCGTATATGAGGGACCATCGTGCGTACTCTTAAATGTATCCCTCCTCTTAGATTATTTATCCACCTAGATATGGCCGGTCATTAAACCCCTTTGCTCTGTGGTCAGATCCCATTTCATGAGACGCTTCTCAGCAAAGCAAAAGAAAATCTAGAGTGGAAGGCGCCGATTGACTGACGGAATGTCCAAAGAGAGACCGTTATTTTTGAAGTACCAATTTTTATTTATCTCCAAGAGCTCGGTCTCTTCCAGAACCAGCTGATCGCCAAATAAAAACTAGGGTTTCAGCATCTCGAAGGCATCCGAAGGGGGAGACAACTTGCCTCGATCCATCATACGATAAAAATATACAGGCTGTTGATCCTATAACATTGCTAGTCGCCCTTTCGTTTGACCTTCGGCAATCAATTGTTTGGCAGAATAAACGAGCGCCTCGTTAACGTTTACGTCTAAGGCATAGACCGTCGATTCAAAAAGGATATCCCCAAAGAGAGGCGTGGACACAAAAACTGCACATAAACAAAGTGTGTCAGAAAAACATAAAGTATCTTCTATAAAATAGAGTGCGAAGGCACTACGCCATAGTAAGAAAGCATCCGCATAGTCATTGTACGAGCAGCTGCGCAGGCACTAGCAAAGTTGTACCGCGTGTCAGCAAGACGACATCCACACAGGTACTACTTTGTAGTACTACAAGAGGGCATCCGTGCAGGCACTGTATAGTAATCCTGCGTGTCAGCAAAAACTTCAGCACATCTCATAGTCGTTACTTCGTAAAAAGTAACGACTATGCACTGCGGGTGATAAAGCTTTAGCACATCTTCAGAACGCCACTCCGAGGAATGGCGCCCATGCACATCAGCGGTGAAAGCATTAGATATCTGCGAGACGATGCCCCTAAAAGTCAATGCTCATATGCATCAGCAAACTATGGTGTCAATGATAATCGGATACCTACTTGCAATAGGTGGCCGCACGTCCCCGTATACTACGACTCCTACGACCGGAACTTGCTCGACGACGATGGCTTTTGAGGCTAACTACTTCCCTTTAGCCTGTCGAGTGCTCGTGGTGGCCTCTCTAACTTTTTTTGTCATGGATGCTCTAGTCTATCTCGTACTCGTCGTAGCTCCCCTAGCCAGTCTTGGGCTAGCCTCTGCCCCTCTGGCCTTCTTTGAGCTCGCCATATGAGCTTTATGGGTTCCCGATTTCTTGGGAGCCATGGTAGGAATGCTAGGATTTGAAGGAAGAAGAGAGCTCTGACAAAAGCTTTGATTGGAAGAAAGGACAAAGAGAGAAAGTTTTCTCTCTCCGAATAGTTTCCTACTTATAAGAGGAAGCCACGTCAGCAAAAAACTTCGTATTCGATAAGACTCTTCGAACGTCGTGGGAATTAAGAGTTGAGATCATGATGACCGTTCCCTAAAAACGAGGAGTTGTCATCAACTTTCAATGAAACGACGGCTCAAAGAATTTAATGCTGAAGGCTAAGCATGATGACAGCCTGTTAGCAAACGTGTTGAGCATTATTTTTGCAAAGAACACGTGTCATGCTTTTGTTCAAAGTATTTCGAGCTTGATTCAAGTTCGAAAAACTTTGAAGGGGGTATTGTAGAAGCATGAAAATAAACGCAGCAATCACAGAAACGCTGATAGCAACAGACGCTTCCTATACTTCACAAAAGCACAGAAGATAACGATTGTCTAAAGCGCAGACAAGAACAAGTCACAACAGACGAATGAAGACGGATAGAAGTGTCAAAGAAGTACCATATTCAATACATGTCGGATACGGATATGGGCTTGGATACGGTCCTCGCGAGGAGTATTCGTACAAAATAGGTCATTGTCCTTGGCCCAAGCCGACGAGAAGAAAGAAAAATGCAAGAGAGCATATCAGGTCACTCAATTGTCCATAGACCAATTTCTATTTTTCTAGTCAGACAAAGCTTTCCCTTGAATAGTTCTCAAGTCAGTTACACGAACAAATGGTATTGCCAACTAGTGGAGATTATTATGTGACAAAATTACATACAATAAAAGATACTATTCGTGGTCTCCGAAGAAACAAATAGGCCAAGAAGAGAGGCCATTAGCTAAGGAAGTTGCACAATCAAATAGTGTTGTCCAAATTTCACGTGCCAATCAAGACCCGGTACGGCCCAGCCCGGCCCGGCCTAGCCCGGCCCGGCCCGACCCGACCCGAAGCCACTGTGCCGTGGGTCACGTGCCGGGCTGGGTCGAGATTTTCAACCCTTGGCCCGATCAGCCCGCTACAGTTTGTGGGTCCAGGAAGCCCGGGCCCGTCCCGACCCGGCGCACCCAAATTTCGTGTCAGCCTGGCCCGGCCTGGCCCACTTGACAGCTCTAGCTCCAGGTACACCCAATTCTGGTTTCGATACACCAAATGGGAAGGACGGATGGACTGTAACTAGTAGAAAGCACTGAGAGTTAAATCACTGTCCACTAACACGTCAACTGTAAGGTAACCCTTGTACGTAGGCGAAACCCTGTTGAAATCATAGCCGTTTAAACGGCCTAACATCCACCTACAGATAGGGACGCCCTGATGGAGCCATATCGCTCGATGATAGTTACAGAACGTCTCATCTCCTTCCTCGTAACCATCGAGAGTGCTAGGGACTATCAAACTTTGGTAATGTAATGCCAACCAGCCAATCAAGTAATGATAAGAGAGTTCAACAAGAGGGGGAGACGGGATATGACATCTTGCAAGGTTTGTGCGAGATGTCATATACCATAGCCTTGCAAGATGTCATATACCATAGCCGGGAGCTATCAAATAAGTTCCCGACTGATCCACCCCACGGATCAAAAGCCTTCTGGAACTACAACTTTTCGCAGCCATATCATCAGAAAAATGGCCAATGTCGCTTTCGGACTTAAAGAGTCAGGTTCTGACAAAAGTATTTATGAATAGTAGAGGTGGGTTTTCCCTCGACATCTACTGAGGGTACAGATACCCCTGCTTCAGCCATCAGATCTTCTACCTCGTCAGCAGTATACGACCTGCACGTGGTGAAATGAATCGTCCCCGGCTTCGACGGATGCTTTGTGAAGATATAAGCCATCCAGGCTTTGATATGAGGTTGAGCATTTGTCCCGCCCTGGCGTATGCATACTTGATGGTGGCAAAGCAGTTCTTTGTACACGGCCATCATTTCGGGATATTTTTTCTCCAACACCAAAAACTCGTCCTTGCAAGGAGTATATTCCTCATATGGCTCATCACCCCTCGGCAGCTTCGAGATGGCTCACATCTCATGGAGGGATAAACCCATCTCTACATGTAAAGTGAAGAAAGTCTCGATATTTTGGTTGTATTGTTCCAACAAGGCTAAGAACAAAGACTGATTGATCTCTATACCATGCTCCGTAGCCCTAATGGCACGACGCAAGCCTATACCTTGAAAGTCCTCCTTGAACCAACCCAATACCCATTGGGTTAGTTTGTGACATTCTGCACTAGGATGAATCCAACCTTTGACTCGGAAGACCTTCTTCAGGTATGTACATCCAGTGGCCAGAAGCCTATTAGCAAAAAGAGAGGCCCAGAATGGATGTACCTCCGTGGTAAAGTCGCTGAGCAGACGACCGGGGAGTAACACATACAGCGTATATGAGGGACCATCGTGTGCACTCTTGAAAGTATCCCACCTCTTAGATTATCTATCCACCTAGATATGGCCGGTCATTAAACCCCCTTGCTCTGTGGTCAGATCTCGTTTCATGAGATGCTTCTCAGCAAAGCAAAAGAAAATCGAGAGCGGGAGGCGCCGATTGACTGACGGAATGTCCAAAGAGAGACCGTTATTTTTGAAGTGCCAGTTTTTATTTATCTCTAAGAGCTCGGTCTCTTCCAGAACCAGCTGATCGCCAAATAAAAACTAGGGTTTCAGCATCTCGACGGCATCCGAAGGGGGAGACAACTTTCCTTGATCCATCATACGACAAAAATATATAGGCTGTTGATCCCGTATCATTGCCAGTCGCCCTTTCGATTGACCTTGGACAATCAATTGCTTGGCATAATTAACAAGTGCCTCGTTGACGTTTACGCCTAAGGCACAGACCGTCGATTCAAAAAGGATATCCCCGAAGAGAGGCGTGGACACAGAAACTGCACATGAACAAAGTGTGTCAAAAAAACGTAAAATATCTTCTATAAAATAGAGTGCGAAGGCACTGCGCCATAGTAAGAAAGTATCCGCACAGTCATTGTACGAGCAGCCGCGCAGGCACTAGCAAAGTTGCACCGCGTGTCAGCAAGACGACATCCGTACAGGTACTACTTTGTAGTACTGCGAGAGGGTATCCATGCAGGCACTGTATAGTAATCTTGTACGTCAGCAAAAACTTTAGCACATCTTATAGTCGTTACTTCGTAAAAAGTAACGACTATGCACTGCGGGTGATAAAGCTTTAGCACATCTTCAGAACGCCACTCCGAGGAATGGCGCCCATAAGCATCAGCGGTGAAAGCATTAGATATCTGCGAGACCATGCTCATAAAAGTCAACGCTCATATGCATCAGCAAACTATGGTGTCAATGATAATCGGATACCTACTTGCAACAGGTAGCCGCACGTCCCCGTGTACTACGACTCCTAGGACCGGAACTTGCTCGACGATGACGGCTTTTGAGGCTAACTGCTTTCCTTTAGCCTGTCAAGTGCTCGCGGTGGCCTCTCCAACTTTCCTTGTGATGGATGCTCTAGTCTGTCGTGTACTCATCGTAGCTCCCCTAGCCGGTCTAGGGCTAGTCGCTGCCCCTCTGGCCTTCTTTGAGCTCGCCACATGAGCTTTCTGGGTTCTTGATTTTTTAGGAGCCATGGCGGGAAAGCTAGGATTTGAAGGAAGAAGATAGCTCTGACAAAAGCTTCGATTGGAAGAAAGGACAAAGAGAGAAAGTTTTCTCTCTCCGAACAGTCTCCTACTTATAAGAGGAAGCCACGTCAGCAAAACACTTCGTATTCGACGAGGCTCTTCGAACGTCGTGGGAATTAAGAGTTGAGATCATGATGACCGTTCCCTAAAAACGAGGAGTTGTCATCAACTTTCAATGAAACGACGGCTCAAAGCATTTAATGCAGAAGGCTAAGCATGACGACAGCATGTCAGCAAGCGTGTTGAGCATTATTTTTGCAAACAACACGTGTCATGCTTTTGTTCAAAGTATTTCGAGCTTGATTCAAGTTCGAAAAACTTTGAAAGGGGTATTGTAGAAGCATGAAAATAAATGCAGCAATCACAGAAACGCTGATGGCAACAGATGCTTCCTATAGTTCATAAAAGCACAGAAGATAACGATTGTCTAAAGCACAGACAAGAACAAGTCACAACAGACGAATGAAGACGGATAGAAGTGTCAAAGAAGTACCATATTCAATACATGTCGGATACGGATATGGGCTTGGATACGGTCCTCGCGAGGAGTATTCGTACAACATAGGTCATTGTCCTTGGCCCAAGCCGACGAGAAAAAAGAAAAATGCAAGAGAGCATATCAGGTCACTCAATTGTCCATAGACCATTTTCTATTTTTCTAGTCAGACAAAGCTTTCCCTTGAATAGTTTTCAAGTCAGTTGCACAAACAAATGGTGTTGCCAACTAGTGGAGATTATTATGTGACAAAATTGCATGCAATCAAAGATACTATTCGTGGTCTCTAAAGAAACAAATAGACCAAGAAGAGAGGCCATTAGCCAAGGCAGTTGCACAATCAAATAGTGTTGTCCAAATTTCACGTGCCAATCAAGACCCGGCACGGCCCAGTCCGACCCGACCCGACCCGACCCGACCCGAAGCCCACTGAGCCGTGGGTCACGTGCCAGGCAGGGCCGAGATTTTCAACCCTTGGCCCAATCGGCCCGCTACAGTTCATGGGTCCAAGAGGCCCTCTAGCTCCAGGTACACCCGGTTCTGGTTTTGATACACCAAATGGGAAGGACGGATGGACTGCAACCAGTGAAAAGCACTGAGAGTTAAATCACTCTCCAGTAACACATTATCTGCAAGGTAATCCTTGTACGTAGGCGAAACCCTGTTGAAATCATAGCCGTTTAAACGGCCTAATATCCACCTACAGACAGGGACGCCCGGATGGAGCCATTTCGCTCGATGATAGTTACACAACGTCTCATCTCCTTCCTCGTAACCATCGAGAGTGCTGGGGACTATCAAACCGGGGCGGTGTAATGCCAACCAGCCATTCAAGTAATGATAAGGGAGTTCAACAAGAGAGGGAGACGGAATATGACATCTTGCAAGGCTTGTGCGAGATGTCATATACCACATCCTTGTAAGATGTCATATACCATAGTCGGGAGCTAACAAATAAGTTTCCGACTGATCCGCCCCACGGATCAAGAGCCTTTTGGAACTACGACTTTTCGTAGCCATATCTTCAGAAAAATGGCCAATGCCGCTTTCGAACTTAAAGAGTCAGGTTCTGACAAAAGTATTTATGAACAGTAGAGCTGGGTTTTCCCTCGACATCCATTGAGGGAGCAGATACCCCTGCTTCAGCCATCAGATCTTCTACCTCGTCAGCAGTATATGACCTGCGCGTGGTAAAATGAATCATCCTCGGCTTCGACGGATGCTTTGTGAAGATATAAGCCAGCCATGCTTTGATATAAGGCTGAGCATTTGTCCCGCCCTGGCGTATGCATACTTGATGGTGGCAAAGCAGTTCTTTGCACACGGCCATTATTTCAGGATATTTTTCTCCAACACTAAAAACTCTTCCTTGCAAGGGGTATATTCCTTATATGGCTCATCACCCCTCGGCAGCTTCGAGATGGCACGCATCTCATGGAGGGCTAAACCCATCTCTCCATGTAAAGTAAAGAAAGTCCCGGTATTTTGGTTGTATAGTTCCAACAAGGCTATGAACAAAGACTGATTGATCTCTATACCATGCTCGGTAGCCCTGATGGCACGACGCAAGCCCGTACCTTACAAGTCCCCTTGAACCTACCCAATACCCATTGGGTTAGTTTGCGCCATTCTGTACTAGGATGAATCCAACCTTCAACTCGGAAGACCTTCTTCGGGAATGTACATCCAGTGGCCAGAAGCCTATTTACAAAAAGAGAGGCCCAGAATGGATGCACCTCCGTGGTAATGTTGCTGAGCAGACGACCGGGGAGTAACACACGCAGCATATATGAGGGACCATCGTGTGCACTCTTGAAAGTTTCCCTCCTCTTAGATTATCTATCCACCTAGATATGGCCGGTCATTAAACCCCCTTGCTCTGTGGTCAGATCCTATTTCATGAGACGCTTCTCAGCAAAGCAAAAGAAAATCGAGAGCGGGAGGCGCCGATTGACTGACGGAATGTCCAAAGAGAGACTGTCATTTTTGAATTGCCAGTTTTTATTTATCTCCAAGAGCTCGGTCTCTTCCAAAACCAGCTGATCTCCAAATAAAAACCAGGGTTTTAGCATCTCGACGGCATCCGAAGAGGGAGACAACTTTTCTTGATCCATCATACGACGAAAATATATAGGCTGTTGATCCCGTATCATTGCCAGTTGCCATTTCGATTGACCTTGGGCAATCAATTGCTTGGCAGAATTAACGAGCGCCTCGTTGACGTTTACGCCTAAGGCACAGACCGTCGATTCAAAAAGGATATCCCCGAAGAGAGGCGTGGACACAAAAGCTGCACATGAACAAAGTGTGTCAAAAAAACGTAAAGTATCTTATATAAAATAGAGTGCGAAGGCACTGCGCCATAGTAAGAAAGCATCCACATAGTCATTGTACGAGTATCCGCGCAGGCACTAGTAAAGTTGTACCGTGTGTCAGCAAGACGACATCCGCACAGATACTACTTTGTAGTACTGCGAGAGGGCATCCGTACAGGCACTGTATTGTAATCTTGTGCGTCAGCAAAAACTTCAGTACATCTCATAGTCGTTACTTCGTAAAATATAACGACTATGCACTGCGGGTGATAAAGCTTTAGTACATCTTCATAACGCCACTCCGAGGAATGGTGCCCATGCATATCAGCGTGAAAGCATTAGATATCTACGAGACGATGCTCCTAAAAGTCAATGCTCATATGCATCAGCAAACTATGGTGTCAATGATAATCGGATACCTACTTGCAATTGGTGGCCGCACGTCCCTGTGTACTACGACTCCTACGACCGGAACTTGCTCGACGACGACGGCTTTTGAGGATAACTGCTTCCCTTTAGCCTATCGAGTGCTCGTGGTGGCCTCTCCAACTTTTCTTGTCATGGATGCTCTAGTCGGTCTCGTACTCGTCGTAGCTTCCTAGCCAGTCTAGGGCTAGCTGCTGCCCCTCTGGCCTTCTTTGAGCTCGCCACATAAGCTTTTTGGGTTCTTAATTTCTTGGGAGCCATGGCGGGAAAGCTAAGATTTGATATAAGAAAAGAGCTCTGACAAAAGCTTCGATTGGAAAAAAGGACAAAGAGAGAAAGTTTTCTCTCTTCGAACAGTCTCCTACTTATAAGAGGAAGCCACGTCAGCATAACACTTCGTATTCAATGAGACTTTTCGAATGTCATGGGAATTAAGAGTTGAGATCATGATGACCGTTCCCTAAAAATGAGGAGTTGTCATCAACTTTCAATGAAATGATGGCTCAAAGCATTTAATGCTGAAGGCTAAGCATGACGACAGCCGTTCAGCAAGCGTATTGAGCATTAGTTTTGCAAAGGACACGTGTCATACTTTTGTTCAAAGTATTTCGAGCTTGATTCAAGTTTGAAAAACTTTGAAAGGGGTCTTGTAGAAGCATGAAAATAAACGCAGCAATCACAGAAGCGTAGATAGCAACAGACGCTTCCTATAGTTCACAAAAGCACAGAAGATAACAATTGTGTAAAGCACAGACAAAAACAAGTCACAACAGACGAATAAATACAGTACATGATAGAAAAGTTCTTTATTAAAATCATGTCTACAAATATCTATTTAGATTTTTCATGATAACATATAAAGACTAAAACGCCTAAAGTCTACAAATGGGCAGTCTTCAGAAAGTGCGCAGCCCTCCAAATGCGCAACAGTGTCAGAGCAAATCACTTCCTCGTCAGAGCAAGCCACTTCCTAGCCAGGCGCGGAGGAACTCCACTATGACTAATAAAGCAGCTATTGGCCCGAGCAAGAATGCAGCTTCTGCTCGCTACGCTACTGTGGCTCTTGAGCAGGGCAGAGCACAACCTGTGGCTCTTCGGGTTGGAAATAAATCCAAACCCGATAGCTTGGATCTTGAAGACCTCCAAGACGCCAAACGCTCAAGTGCATCTCAAAACCCAATAGTTGTTCTTCTACAAGGACACAGCTTTTTTGAACGAAGAGATCTACAACCAACAGTCGACTTGTGCTAGGCTAACGACCGTTTGAAGCTAAGTCGGGATCGAGCATGACTGCGGGAATGCTAAAAGATAATGGACGAAGCTCCTCAGAAAATCTTTCCTTTATATATAGGCTGAGTACCATCGGTCAAAGGCCCCTAAATTAATAGGATGAACCTAGGACTTAGCACAATGAATCTCATTCAATAGGTTCAATTGACTGAATCCTAGGCCACGAACTCCTTAAATTCTCCAAAAGACGGCGGTAATTAAAGATACGTTGACTCAGCAGACACAAATGGGCGTCATTAATCACAAAGAGCTCTCAGAAAGTCCTTAGACTGTAGAAGCATGGAAAATAACAAGAAAAGTCTATGCGGCTAAGATAGAAAGAGCCTCATGCGGCTCAGGAATCCGTTAGACATTCATGCGGTTCAAAATTCCTTTAAAGCCTCATGCGGCTCGGATAGCTCCATGCGGCTCAGGAAGGAGCCATGTGACCCTCAGCAGTTCGCCTTTACAGCTGGTCATAAAGCAACTGCTTCATTAAATGCCCTGACGGCAGCTCTGACAGAAAGGCGAAGTGACAACTTTGACATAAAGCTGAAAAGATTGCTCTGACATGATGGCATGCTCCTAGGAAAAAGAAGAAAATCTTTTATAGCTGGCATGATCCGCCAAGTCCAAAGCATCCTATGCGGCTGCCACTCCTATGCGGCTGTCACCCCTATGCGGTTGCTCTCTTCATGCGGTTGCTCTCTTCATGCAGCTGCCTCCTTCATGCGGCTGCCCCCTTCATGCGTCTGCCACCTTCATGTGGCTGCCACCTTCATGTGGCTTCCTCCTTCGTGCGGCTGCCACCTTCATGCGACTGTCTCCTTCATGCGGTTGCCTCCTTCGTGCGACTGCCACCTTCATGCGGCTGCCTCCTTCATGCTGCCGCCACCCTCATGCGGCTGCTACTTTCATGTGGCTAGGATCGTGGGGGGCACCCGTATGCGGTTTACTTAGAGACCGCACTCATGCAGCTCTGACAGGACGTCCCACTCACGATATTTGAGACACATGGCGGTCCTCGTGACAGTTGAGACACGTGGCTGTCTTATCCCCTCGGAGTTATGGCTGCTAAATTTAGTACAATCACCATAATTACCCGGATCAAATCGGATTTATTTCAATCAAGAAGATTAAACACGTGGCAGGAGATCCAAGCTTGTCATGACAAATTATGAAGATTCATTGCAATCAGCATTAATTGCCCATACGGATTTGGCACAATAAAAAATTAACTGCCCAGATGTGATGCAATCAAGATTAATGGTCCAGATTATCGGCCGTAGACTTTTCAAGGGGCAATCATTGCAAACCCTAATGATCACACCCCCACTTCTATAAATGTTAAGGTGCCATTCCCTTACAAACAGAGGAGAGAGAAAAAAAAAAGAACAGAGAGGAGAATTCCAAAGAGACTCTCTCCACCCGGCTGGACACACAGTGAGACAAAGGCACGCACAGAAGAGTCTTTCCACACATCTCGAGAGCATTTTTTTCATCAGAGCCAAGGCTACGTCCGATCGTCCAAGGAGTAAGGTAGAGCTGCCGTCGCTTTTCCGAGCCTCTATCGTCACTCCCTAGAATCAAAAATAAACAATCGTACTTAGATTGCTGTACCTAGGTTTTCATTCCTAGGATTTTTTTGTATGAACGAGTTTGTATTATGAGTCTAAGTTCAGTCCTCCTATAAAATTGTTCTGTACTTTTATAATCAATGGCAAATACGATGGCGACTCTGCTGGGGACTAACTTCTCCACGGCTGAGGAGTTGGTGACGCAATCGGATGCAGCCAAACTTGGCTCCACTCAACAAATGCTGGTCGTCCGGTTCGACCAACAGGCGTTTGAAGAAATGCTCTCCGACGGGAGCGCTGGCCCGGTCCAGCGGTGAGCCCGCACAAAGAAGGCCTGCAGGTAGTGGAGGCCCAAATCATTCGTTTCTCCCCAAACTCTCGAAGAAGTACTCTCTGTTGCTCAAGATGGCGGGGAAGACTCTCATGCGGCCCCACTTCAGGCCATAGAGGACTCTGCTGTCCCCAAGTCCAGCAGAAGAAAATACTATGATGCTGGACTTGTAGGGGCAAATATGAACTCTATGCGGTCCAAGCCGCACAAGGGTGCCAGCCGCATGGAGAAGGCTCATGCGGCCGCAACCGCCAGCCGCATGGAGAAGACTCATGCGGCTACAGAAGTCAGCCACATGCAGAAAGCTCATGCGGCCAAAACTGCCAGCCGTATCTAGGCAGCCAGCACGGTTATGACTTCCAGCTGTATCCCAAAGATTCATACGGCCACCGCTCCTAGCCGCATACAGAAGGTTTATGCGGCCACAAAAGATAGCCGTATGCAGACAGCCTGTACGGCCATCGATCCCAGCCGCATACCATCTGTCCCATGCGGCTCACGGTCAGTCTTTGACCGCCTCTCATGCGGTCCTGACCTTGGAGGCTCTCTGGAGTATATGCCAGGCTCTGTTGTGGCCAACTTGGACTCTTCCTATTATGCACTCTCGGGTGCCAAAGGGAAGAAGCCTCGGTCAGCACAGGCTCGTCGAGCTCAGTCGGCCGTCCCAACTTCTGACTATCAGGGCATCCCGCTTACTATTATGCGGGCCCTGATGAAAAGTTGTACAGAACTACCCGTGTCCAGCCCCCGGCGGCCAACGAACGAGATAGTTATCAAGAATCTCCCTACAATGATCAGGGGTAAGTACTCGTACTACCCCCACATCAGGGAGCAGGCAAGATGCCAACACACTCATGTGCTCAAAATTCCCGGGCCCACAAAACGGGTGACTTGCGCAACGTGATTCTTCACAAACGCAAGGAAAGAGACGAAGACTTGGTGCGCAGAGAGTCCTGTCAGGGACATCAATGCACCCAAGTCATTGTCAACTGCTGTTGCAACAAGGCGACAGTACAAGAAGACCGGCGGTCCGTCTTCCAATGGCTGCAACACCCAAGCTCAGAAGATGAGGCGCTTCTCGTCGCCTCCTGCAATTCTGCTCTGAAGATTCCTGACAGTGGTAGAGGAAAGAAAACAAATATCTCCAGTCCAAAAATCTCGACCGGCATAACCAAAAAACTCTCTTCTAAGCAGTTGTCTACCACCGTTACAGGAGGAGTTTACCAAGGTACCCGCTCAAAGACGAAATCTGCCACACTTGGAGATTCGTCGTCCACATCTCTGGGAGGCACTGGAGCCAGGGGTAGCACTCCCCCAAATATCCATGACAACCCGGTTTTCCAAGAAGATAATCCAGGGGAAACGGTTCACCCAACAGATGCAGCAGATCCCGACGTCCCCGAGGACATCCCCAACTATGAAGACGAGGTAAGCTCTGAAGCTGGGGGTACCATTCTTTCTGAGTCTGAACCAGAGGAGAACATTCCCACATACCCTAACGACTTCTCTGTACAAGGGTGTGACTCAGAGGGCACGTCCTCTACCGTTCCTTTCGTCTCTCCTCATGTGAGGACGGTATTCATGACGGACAGCAACCAAGACGGTCCCAGTGATCGCCAATGCATCGACACTCT
This sequence comes from Iris pallida, assembly GCA_029216955.1. Classification (NCBI taxonomy): domain Eukaryota; kingdom Viridiplantae; phylum Streptophyta; class Magnoliopsida; order Asparagales; family Iridaceae; genus Iris; species Iris pallida. Next base: position 6,271,502 of record JANAVB010026999.1, on the reverse strand, counting down.
GGAGGCCATAGTGCATGCCTTGGTCAAGTCTGTGGACGAGATCAAAGCAGCCCTCCCAACTCTGCAAGGAAAAATGCCTGGCCAAACAAGCTTGGGTCCCACGGTCAATGCGGACTCAAGCTCAGCTACACCAAACCCGGGTGATAATCCTCCTGAAATATCGGCCCCCACCGCTGCAGACGAGGCCAGGGAGGCAAGAAGAGAGGTCTAGGAGCTCCGGGCCATGTTTTACGCTCGAGAAACTTACCAGGACCTCAGGATACGATAACCGTATCCTGCTGCGTGGAGAGATGTTCCCTTCCCACCAAAATATAAACTATTCCACATCAATCCATATGTTGGGAAGACATCTGCAAGTAGGTACATCACCTACTTTGAAGTCACAATCGACCATCTGCCTCATGACGATGCCATCGTTACGCGGTTGTTCATTGGAGCATTGGAAGGGGTCGCCTTCGACTGGTACCGCAACTTGCCGGACAACTACATCATTCCTTCGCTGGCTTCAAACGTACTTTCCTGGAGAGTTTCTACGAAGTAGGACAAGATATGACAATGTCCACCCTCATGGACGTTGTCCAGGAAGAAAAAGAGCTGTCAAGGAACTATATCGAGCGGTTTCGTCAAACCGCAATGAAGTTGCCTTTCGGTAACCCTGATTCCTCCTTAATTGAGATTTACCAAAAGAGGCTGCTTCCCACAATCAGCCTCTGGATGGGCAAAACTCAGTTTAAGGATTGGAAGATGTTCATCATCAGTGCCACTAGAGCAGAAGACAAATTGAAGAAAGCTTGCCAATTGGGATTACACGTCTCAGAAGGGGATGGCAAGGGCAAACGCCCTAGCACCAACAGTAATAATGGTGGTAACCACTCCAACAATCGAGACAACAAGGGCAAACAGGCTATGGTGGCCGACACAGCGCCGAAGCCTGAACCGAAGCCAGTAGAGAAGCAGTGGCCTCAGATGACCTATTCTTTCGAGAACGGCCATGTCAAGCCCATCTTGGACATGCTCATACAAGGAGGTCGAATTCAACTCCCTCCTCTAAGGCGTGAACCTCGACCTACAGAAATGGAGAGCCCCAAGTACTGCCACTACCACTGCTATGTCCACCATGCTACGCAAGACTGCTACCAACTGAAGCGATACATCCAGCATCTCATCGATTCTAAGGCCTTGGCCATCGATTTCGAAGAGGTGACCGTAGAAGCCAACATGGTGTCAGTACAATTCGGTTGCTTCCCCCCGACAAAAACTCAAGATGGAGTAGTGCCGTCCCCAGAGCAAGGATGGAGGTCGCCAACCTTCCACCTCCCCGATACCAGGCTGCTGATCTAGTGCCCCTTACCACATCACGGAAGGAGATCATGTGGGTCCATCCGGACTTGGTACCTAAGGTAACTCAGTCCGCACCTCCCTCCACCAGCGAGAAGAAGAGTGGGAAAGTCAAATCATGTCGCACAATCTCGGCAGAGTTCGAAGAAGCTACTACTGTTGTTACCCGCTACGGTGCACAAACCCAACCTCCACCGGGTAACTCAGCTGAAGACCATCAGCCGACAGCTACTGATGCTCCAGGACCTTCGCAGCCTTCGATAACCGACAAGCCTAGGCCGAAGGAGACTCGCTTCGACAAACTGCTCCGAAGAGAGACGCCTCATGGGCTGGAGAGGCCCTACAACTTTGACATCTTGGCACAATTGGCCAACACACCGACCAAATTGTCGCTATATGAACTCCTGAGGCTCTCTAAGGATGTTCGCGTCACATTAAGCGAGGCACTCCAGAATGCCGACGTATATCTGGCTCAGTCGAATCTCACTGGGGAAAACTCGCCTGCAGATCTCCAAGATAGCGCTTGCATGGGTTCAATGCCGAACATTGTCTTTAATCCGCAGGATATGCTTATCAAGACCAACCTGCACGATCGTTCTCTGTATTATACTGGGTACATTGGCGATATCAAGGTGGATCAGATGCATATTGATTCCGGTTCTTCCATAAGCATCCTCTCGAAGAGCCTACTACACCATCTGCGCATCCCAATGCATTGCCTGACGCCGACAAGCACCGCCATCAGCGGTTTCAATTCAGGCAGAAGCTATCCGATCGGAAAGATTCGCTTGAAGTACCAAATCGGTGACCTTCAGTCAGAAGTGACCTGTTATGTCATAGATGTGGATACTTCCTACAACATTCTCCTGGGGCATCCTTGGATACACGATTACATGAACGTGCCCTCCACACTGTACCAGTGCTTCAAGTACGTCGACAAGCATGGCTTCGTAAGGACAGAATTTGCCGACATCGATCCCTTCAAAGGGGTCGAATCCTACTACTCAGATTCATGCTTGTACGAGAAGCCGAAAAAGCACCTGGCCGAAGGAGATACTTAAGCTCAAACTGAGATGGCAACTGGATCGGAAGAACCTTTGACAATCCACCTTCAAGCCCGCAAACCTTGCAAAACTGCACCACTTACAGCCACTCTGCGTAAAGACGCAATCAGCTTCACTGCACAGGAGGAGCAGATGATAATTCGACTGCCAAGGTCTGGCCAAGTGCCAAGACCTACGATAGAGCCACTGACAATCAGACTGCCTAGAGCTAGTCAATAACAAATATAGAAGCTCAATTCCTTTGTCAAGACGATGACGATTCGTCTTCCCAGAATGAATCGGCAGCCGAGCGCTAAGTCGGGGACTACTAGCCAGCCAACAACTCCCCGCCCAGCACCGAGCACCAAACTGGGGGTAGCTAGTATGCCAACGACTCCACGTTCTGCTCTACCCATAGAGCCCCTGATGATTAAGCTGCCCAAGTCATCCTCTCAGTCTTCATTTACACAGGGGGTAGCTGAAGAAGAGTCAGAACTGGCCAAGTATGTGGCTGCTTACACTGATGTGCCATCCGCAGATGATGTAATCCCAGTGGAAAAGATACCTTACTTCATCAATAAAGGGCTATCTTTGAATTATCTCAAGCTTAATAAGCTTTGTACAATGTATGCTATGGAACACGGTATAGGCACTCACCTGCAGACACAGGTAACAAATGTCTACACCGCAAACCAACTTACTCCAGTGGAAGACACTTACCGCATAATTAAGGAAGATGATCATCCAATCATCTTCGGCCGAAAGAATGATCCACAACCCTTCAGGACGGAAGAAGTTGATCTCGAACCTGACACCGGAAGATTGCTCCTTTATCTGTATAGTTCACAATCTAAGTACCTCATACTACACCAGGCTTAAACTACGGCACTAGACGGCGATTACCCTTACTACTGCCGGTCCCGGCTGGTAAACCACGAGACTATTACAACAAAACCAGATGTGGGCTAGGTTATGTTACACCGGCAACGACCCCTGAAAGCTCAAACGAGGAATGCGACTAGCATTCACACTCAACCGGATCACCCACTTCCGATTCGGATGTCAGCATCGAGGACATGCTCAGGCAAGTCTGGTCCGTCAATATGGCATTTGTCGACGCCTACGAAGAAGATGAAGACATTCCGAAACTTCTTCAGTTAGAGCCGTGGGCACAACAACTAGCTGCGCAATAGGAGAAGCGGTTCGAATAAAGAGAGCCTCCCACCAAGGATGAGGTTGTACAAGTCGATCTCGGTGATGAGTCCTCCTAAAGCCCATCTTCGTCAGCAAAAATTTGACAGACGAAGAGCGAGAATCGCTACTACAACTTGTCAGAGAATACATCGACGTGTTCGCCTGGAGCTACGAAGATATGCCAGGACTGAACCCCGAGGTTGCACTTCACAAACTCAACATTCGTCCGGACGCAAAACCAATCAAGCAACAGCAACGACGGTTCCGTCCAGACATCATGAATTCTATTGAAGCTAAGGTCAATAAACTGATAGCCAACGGCTTCATCCGTGAGGAACAGCATCCAGACTGGGTCGCCAACATAGTACCAGTCCTTAAGAAGAATGGAAAGATTCTAATCTGCATCGACTTTCGTAATCTGAATGAGGCGTGTCCTAAGGATGAGTTTCCCCTCCCTATCACAGACATCATGATTGACAACACCTGCGGCTTTGAGCATATGTCATTCATGGATGGTTTCTCGGGATACAACCAAATCAAGATGTTCCTTGATAACGAAAAGCATATATCATTCCGAACGCCAATTGGCACATACTGCTACACAGTCATGCCTTTCGGTTTAAAGAACGCTGGCGCCACCTATCAAAGAGCTATGAGCATTGTCTTCAGAGACCACCTGCGCAAGACAGTGGAATGCTACGTCGATGACATCGCCGTCAAAAGCCGCTCTAAGAAAGATCATCTGAATGATTTGAGGACAGTCTTCGACCTGATGCGAGCGCACAATTTGAAGATGAATCCCACAAAATTCTTCTTGGGCATATCCAGCGGGAAGTTCTTGGGTTTCATCATTACTTCCCAGGGTATCCACATAGACCCTGAGAAGACAAAGGCAATCATGGAGATGGGTCCCCCGAGAAATCTCCGTGAACTCCGAGGCCTTCAAGGGAGGCTGGCCTACATCAGGAGGTTTATCTCTAACCTCTCCGGACGATGTCAACCATTCACCCACCTCATGAAGAAGGGCGTTTGATTTGTATGGAATGAAGAATGCCAGCGTGCCTTCGACAGTATCAAAGAATATCTGACGAACTCCAGTCCTGGTAGCCCCGGTTGCTGGAAGACCCTTCCTGCTCTATGTAAGAGCGATGGAATATTCTCTCGGCGCTCTGCTAGCGCAAAATAATAATGTCGGCCATGAGCAGGCTATATATTACCTCAGCCGAATGATGATGGGGCCGGACCATCGATACACTGCCGTGGAGAAAGAGTGCATTGCTCTGGTTTTTGCCATTCAGAAGACGCGACACTACGTCACGGGATAAACCATCCATGTCATATCAAGAGTCAACCCCCTTAGGGTCCTCATGACCAAGCCAGGAGCACTCAGCTCTCGTCTCGCTACCTGGGCGATATTAGTATCCCCCTACCATATGATCTTCGTCCCACAAAAGGCTGTTAAGGGTCAAGCTCTGGCAAACTTTTTAGCAGCTCATCCAGGATCAGAGTCAACCAGAATAGATGAAGAGATTCCAGATGAGGTCGCCAATTCAAATATGGCCTCTCACGATACTGTATGGCGAATGTTCTTCGACGACGCTTCTAGAACTGGGCCCAAGGGCAATATCGTCGCTGGATTCGGAGTAGTGCTGATTTCTCCCTCCGGGCTGGTGATCAATCAGGCTTATTCCCTCACGGAGCCCTGCTCAAACAATATGGCCGAGTACCATGCTTTGGTCATTGGCCTCCGACTTACGAAGGAGCTGGAGGTAGAGTACCTTGAAGCATACGGCGACTCGCAGCTAATCGTTAACCAGATCAGGGGCTTATACGAAGTGCGTCATGAAGACATGATCCTCTATCACAAAATAGCGATTGACATCATCTCCTCCTTGAAAGGGTTCTTCGTAGAACACGTTCCCAGGCTCCAGAACATTGAAGCCGATGCCCTAGCAGGTCTCGCCGCTTCCTTAGAAGTTCTAAATTATGCTCACCACTTTGTTGACATAATAGGCCGTGAATTGGTCTGTCCCAAGGACAATGTTCAATGTGTTGAGAGTTACTCCGCTCTGACCATCGACGAAGCACCAGACTGGAGAAAACCATTCATCGACTTTGTTGTCTACGACATCCTGCCGGAAAATCCGAAGGAAGCCACTTCTATCAGAAGGCGTTCCCTCAGATTCTACTATAATACAGAGATGAAAATGCTATATCGACAATCATACGATGGATTAATGCTTCAGTGTCTGTCAAATACAGAAGCCAAAGAAGCCGTGCGCGAAGCTCATGATGGCATCTGTGGGGCCCATCAGCCTGGTCCGAAACTACAAGATCGCCTTCGTCGAATGGGCTATTACTGGCCCACGATGGTTGCAGATGCAATAGACTATGCACAAAAATGCAAAGCCTGTCAAGTCCACGCAGATTTCATCCACCAGTCATCCGAGTTTCTACATCTGACGGTGGCATCCTGGCCATTCAAAGAATAGGGAATGGACATCATTAGTCCGATCACTCTGCCATCGTCCAGAGGACATCGTTTCATACTTGCAATCACGGATTACTTCTCCAAATGGGAGGAGGCTGTTCCGCTGGCAGAAGTGAAGACTTCAAACGTGATCAGCTTCCTCAAGCATTACATCATCTATCGCCTTGGACTGCCCCGAAGGATCATCCATGATAATGGTCCGTAGTTCGCAAGCCACGCTTTCTATCGATTTTGCGACAAACACCGAATCCAGAATATTGCTTCAACACCGTACAACCCGGCGGCTAATGGTCTAGCTGAGGCATTCAACAAAACAATCATCAAGCTTCTCAAGAAGTTCGTGTCTTCAAACAAACGCGACTGGAATAAAAAGCTTGGCGAATCCTTATGGGCATACCGTACTACAGTACGGACGGCCACTGGGAACACACCATTCTCTCTGGTATATAGGAGTGAGACAGTTCTCCCATTGGAGACTCAAATCCCCTCACTCTGCGTGGCTCTCACCTATCGATTGACGACAGATGATAATCACCATTGCCGACTACAAGAGTTGGAGGCCCTAGATGAAAATTGCTTGTTAGCTCAACAACGAATCGAGCTGTACCAAGCCCGTATCTCCGGAACCTTCAATAAGAAGGTTAAAATCAGAACATTCCAAGTAGGCGATCTCGTTCTGGCAGTTCGGAGGACGATGGTTATGACTCACAAAATCGCCGGCAAGTTCCAGCCAAAGTGGGAAGGCCCGTTCATCATCGATGCTGTATTCTCCAATGGAGCTTACCGTCTCGTAAAACAAAATGAAGACTTGCTCATGTTGTCCATCAACGGCAAGTTCCTAAAGAAGTATTACGTCTAAAACGACATCCTATAAATTTTCCAGATTGACGAGTTATGTACCCCCTGGTACCGCTGAACTCGCATTTCGACTACAAATTTCCTAGAATGATGAGTTACGTACCCCCTGGTACTGCTGAACTCACATTCCAAATCCAAATATCCCTGATTGATGGGTTATGTTCCCCCTGGTGCCGCTAAACTCGCATTTCGACTACAAATTTCCCATAATGACGAGTTACGTACCCCCGGTACCGCTGAACTCACATTCCAAATCCAAATATCCCTGATTGATGGGTTATGTACCCTCTGGTACCGCTGAACTTACATTCTGACTCCAAATTTCCCAAAATATTGAGTTACGTACCCTCTCGTACCGCTGAACTTACATTCTGACTCCAAATTTCCCAGAATGTTGAGTTAGGTACCCTCACGTACCACTGAACCTACATTCTGATCCCAAATCTCCAGATTGTCGAGTTATGTACCCGTAGGTATTGCTGAACTCACACTATGGTCACTACAGATAAATCTATATCGCATCTTTTAGGTAGTAAGTCATGTATGATCATACCTCTAAACTTTTCTCCTAAAAGAGCTCCCTACTTATGATCCAATACCCGCACTTTCAGTGCACAAAAAGGGTAACAGATCCATAGATTTTCTGAAACAACCACGTCGATGTTACCTCTGAGTTGTTTCCCTTCCATCAAAAACAAACCGCCCCTCACATAGAACTTCCACGTCCTCATTATCTCTGAGTTGTTCTATGTACCCTTCATGGAGCCCACTCCTGCCATGTCCTCAATACCTCTGAGTGGGAAGGCTCCATCGAAGAAACCCTCATATTTACCACGTCCTCATTTCCTCTGAGTAAGTATGTTGGTTCTCTTCCAACTTATTATCCGTATCCAGTACCAGGGTACGCCAAGGATAATAGGTCCACAAAAAGTCTCCTATTGGGGCAGCTACTACAAGCAAAGAATAAAGCGAATGTATTTTGTTCATTCAAAATCAGTTACATTCACATGACTACATCTCATGAGCAAGCTCGAAAAGTTCTCTATCATTTCATTCTGACAAGAAGGAAGAAGGTTACATTGATGTCCAAAAAAAGCAAAACACAAAATGCAGCTAAAGACAAACAGAAATATCAAGACAAAAGACAGACATTTATGAGCGCCTACGAATCCTAATTGCGGGGGCGCATATACCAATCCCTCAACCATTTTTTATATGAAGGATCTACTTGAGCAAGATCCTCGTCCGGAGCAGGAGCCACGTGACCCTAAGCAGTTTGCCTTTACAGCTGGCCATAAAACAACTGCTTCATTAAATGCCCTGACGGCAGCTCTGACAGAAAGGCGAAGTGACAACTTTGACATAAAGCTGAAAAGAAAGCTCTGACATGATGGCGTGCTCCTAGGAAAAAGAAGAAAATCTTTTATAGCTGGCATGATCCGCCAAGTCCAAAGCTTCCTGTCACGCCCCAGAACCAGAATACTGGAGAGCGGGGGCAGACATAGCCAGCTACGTATATTGAAGTACAACCCACCTCGCTATACGGTCACGGCTGTCTAGATACATGAGGGTTTAACTACAAGCCAGCAGTCTCCTAAGGTCATGAACAAGCCTATTGTCTCAATCACAAGCAAGTAAGTAAATGTTACAAGTTGTATGATCATTAAATATACAATAGTAAGGCGTCCCAAACATTACATATTCAGCTGATCATGAAGCTAGTCGTTACAAAATGTTAGGACTAGCAAGAGTTTAGTCATACATGATCAACCTTAGGATTTGTTAATCATGTTACAGCCCGTAGGCAGACAGTAAGTAAAGTACAATCGAGCTAAACAGGTGCTCGTCGGCTAAACGTCTCAAAAGAATATTTTTACAATAAAGTGGGAGATCAAAATAAACCCACTCGTTGCCAGGGTTCCGTCTAGTGGCCACCATCTGGCTGGAAGGTCGGTAGATCCTCCGGAGCTGCTCCAAAATCTGGCTATACAAAACCAGCTGGGTCAGACCCCAGAAGGAGCAAGTGCCATAAAGGAAGATTCACTTAGGAACTAAAACCAGCAATCAGCACAAGAGTATAAATAAAAGTGAGAACTAGAAATAAAGAAAATACATCAGGATGATATACGACGAGATACCATGGAACTATTCAGATAACCAGGTTACAACCCGTAAACCAACAAGGACCGGGGTTGTAACCCTTCGTCTGAACAGAACTTAGAATTCTCACCATTTATCGGTAAAATAAATACAAGCATTCTGGTCATTCAATAATCTGGAACAGGATCGGGGCAAGACTAGACTAGTTAGACTCCATCCAATCATTTCACGGCCAAGCAAGAACTACGACTTGATACTTTAACTAACTAGGGTTGTCACAAGCCTAATTACTAACAAGATGCAGTGAGAATCTTCCACAGCCACAAGCCCTGCAGTCTATCCAGGTTACCCGGGTTAAAGAATTAGAGTTGAATTTCAGGTGGGTACATCGTCCAGGAAACGAATGTACCCTTAGGTAGCTTGAAGGGTGCAACACATGACAGTGTGCTGGAAATGTGCCCTACTCGACGACAGGCTACAGATCCCAAGGCGTGCCCAGGTAACGGGATTGCCTGTAGCTGGGAGATCTCTTCATGACTAATGTATTAATCGAGTTATTAGCCTTAGTCCATTTCAATGGGTACTCCTGACCGTGGTACTCAGGAGTCCCCTCCTAGACATGATGCAAGACAGGACTGGATTATTTGTACAAGCACAATCGCCTACGGTGCCCAGGTAATTATACAAGTCATGTCATGTCAGGTAGCCGTCGTAACAGCTTATCAGATATATCATGCCAGGTTTATCATATCAAGTGTACTAGTCAGGAGTACGCCACGACGGGCCACTATCAGGTCATGTCAGGTTATTATGTCAGGAGTGCACCACTACGGGTCACTATCACGTCATGCTCAATTATCAATTCCAAACATATCAAATGAATTCATGATTTCAAGTTCAAGACAAAAGGCGTAAGGATATAAAATGGACGTTAAATATCTAATAAAATATCAATATACAGGGCTATAGAAGAGCCATGCGGCTAAGAAGGAGTTCAGGTCCATGCGGCTGGGTATAGAAGGAGGCGCATGCGGCTTATAGAAGCCCATGCGGCTGGGTCAACATGGCTGCTTATGCGACAGGGAGTGAAGGGTGCATATGCGGCTGATAAGGGACTCAACCTCATGCGGCCAAGAGAAGGGCAAGACACACGCGGCTCAATTAGATGAGCGCATGCGGCTCGGGTCACTGGAACCCATGCGGCCAAGACAAGAGGGGCGCATGCGGTTCAGTAGAAGCCCATGCGGCTCAGGAAATAAAGGATGCATATGCGGTTGGGATTAATCAGGGTCATACGGCCCGGATTAAGAAGTCCATACGGCTGGGTCTGGGGGTTCTCATGCGGCTCGAAGATCAGGGCCTATGCGGTCCGCAAGTGGTAGAGTTCATGCGGCTTAAGGAGATGGGCACATATGCAGCCGATGGGGAATGATCCCATGCGGCTCAGGAAGTGAGATCCAGCCTATGCGGCTGAGAGTCTCATGCGGCCGAATCACTTGTCGCATGAATTGTCATGCGGTCAAGTCAAGTCTAAGCACAGTTCATCTTCTCTAAATTTCTGAGAGGAAGAACACCATGAGAGCCAAGTTCTCAAGCTCCACAACTCCTTCATCCGGAGCCCAAATCCGAACTTCTATAGGTCAAAATGGGGTAGAACGAAATTCTCTACAACATGGAACCATCAAAACATAAAAATAACAAGATTAAGTAGATCAAAACCCAAGAAATCCGAAAATAAAGTAAATATAGATCTACAAGAATCTAGCCATGGAAAGTGAAAATGCCAAGTTCTAAAGTTAGTTAAAATGCTGTAAAGAAGAGAATGTAGCAGTAAAATTGGAGTTCCTCCATGAAGCAAGTTGCACTTGCCTAGACCTCTCTCTTCTCTCTCTGGTAGGTAAGGAAGTAAATGAGGAAGAAGAAGATGATAAATGAAGAGAGAGAGAGAGAGGAAAAGGGGGTAATAAATATGAATGGTGGTGGTAGGTAGGGGGTTCATCCATGGGTTCATCATGAACCAATAGCAAATCCTAAACCGAACCAAGCCAACCCAAACCAAGAATAAACCAAGCCCAGGGAGGAAATTAAGCAAGGAAATCATGCAATACAAGAATAAATACGTACACGTATTCCAGAGATACGTAATACGAACCACAGGCATTACACTCCCTATGCGGCTGCCACTCCTATGTGGCTGTCACCCCTATGCGGTTGCTCTCTTCAAGCGGTTGCTCTCTTTATGCGTTGCTCTCTTCATGTGGCTGCCTCCTTCATGCGGCTGCCCCCTTCATGCGGCTGCCTCCTTCATGCGGCTGCCACCTTCATGCGGCTGCCTCCTTCATGCGGCTGCCACCTTCATGCGGCTGCCTCCTTCATGCGGCCGCCACCCTCATGCGGCTGCTACTTTCATGCGGCTAGGATCGTGGGGGGTACCCGTACACGGTTCACTTAGAGACCGCACTCATGCGGCTCTGACAGGACGTCCCACTCATGACAGTTGAGACACGTAGCGGTCCTCATGACAGTTGAGACACGTGGCTGTCTTATCCCCTCGAAGTTATGGCTGCTAGATTTAGTGCAATCACCATAATTACCCGAATCAAATCGGATTTATTGCAATCAAGTAGATTAAACACGTGGCAGGAGATCCGAGCTTGTCATGACAAATTATGAAGATTCATTGCAATCAGCATTAATTGCCCATACGGATTTAGCACAATCAAAAATTAACTGCCCAGATGTGATGCAATCAAGATTAATGGTCCAGACTATTGGCCGCCGACTTTTCAAGGGGCAATCAATGCAAACCCTAATGATCATACCCCCACTTCTATAAATAGCAAGGTGTCATTCCCTTGCAAACATAGGAGAGAAAAAAGAGAGAACAGAGAGGAGAATTCCAAAGAGACTCTCTCCACCCGGCTGGACACACAGAGAGACAAAGGCACGCACAGAAGAGTCTTCCCACACATCCCGAGAGTATTTCTTCATCAGAGCCAAGGCTACGTCCAATCGTCCAAGGAGTAAGGCAGAGCTGCCGTCGCTTTTCTGAGCCTCTATCGTCACCCCCAGAATCAAAAATAAACAATCGTACTTAGATTGTTGTACCTAGGTTTTCATTCCTAGGCTTTCTTTGTACGAGCAAGTTTGTATTGTGAGTCTAAGTTCAGTCCTCCTATAAAATTATTCTGTACTTTTACAATCAATGGCAAACATAGACATTTTGTAAAAGTGCAGTGGCTTCACCAAGCTCTCAAAAGTCCCTCAATTCTTCGTAAAAGTGCAGTAGCTTCATAGAACCCCACCAACAGTCTCCTCGTCGCCCAAAAAGTACAGTGACTCAGTTGTCTTTGAAACACAATCTTCTCGTCGCCCAAAAGCACAGTGACTCAGTGGACTTCGAGACACGGTCTCTTTGCCGCCCAAAAGCACAGTGACTCAATTGTCTTCGAATCACAGTCTCCTCGTCGCCGAAAAGTACAGTGACTCAATTGTCTTCAAAACACAGTCTCCTCGTCGCCCAAAAGCGCAGTGACTCAGTTGTCTTTGCAACACAGTCTCCTCGTCACCCAAAAGTACAGTAACTCAGTTGCCTTCAAAATACAGCCCCCTTGTTGCCCAAAAGTATAGTGACTCCGTCGTCTTCGAAATAAAGTACATGAAGGAAACTCTAGGGGGGAGGTGAATAGAGTTTGTGTCAATAATGACCAATAAAAATAACTCTGTGCTAAGTCTAGAAATAACTACTAAGATAATATATATGATCAGAGATAAATAATGCAAAGAGTTCAGAGAAGCTAACTCAAACACAACAATTTTAACCTAGTTTCCTTCGTGGAGGACTAGTCCAAGCCTGAGAACTCTTGCTCATGATTAAAATCTACTACTTGTGAAATAGCGTACACCACGTGCCTTTAGTCCGAAGAGCTCACAAACTTCTTTATAAAACACGAGCTGTTAGATCGAAGAGTTCGAACACTTCAACTTCGCGGAAAGTGAAACTTGGAATTTTCTAAGTGACTTTTCTTTCACTCTTTCACACAACTTCTAGCTGATATCGCACTGAGCACCTTAGGCTAAGGAGAGTTGTGGCTTAGGAGATATAGAAGAATAAGGCTTGGAGTAGTAGAGCTTAGAAAGCTTGAATATTTGAAGGTAAGAGATTATTTGAAATGAGAGAATTCAAGCTCTATTTATACTACTCTGGGAGATAGAGTTCGGCCCGAATTCTGTTCCAAGAATTCAAATTTTTGAACGTTGGACAGCTTGTATCAAGCAGGCCCTAAAAATTAGGGTGCTGAAATTCGGGGGGCAGAGTTCGGCCCGAACTCTGTCTCCCTTGGGACAGAAGTTCTCAATGGGCTATAATGGTTTGGTTTGGTTTAGGAATTGGTCTATTTGTATGGTAGAACTTGGAGAGATATGTCTAGGGGTTGAGATGACACAGTGTGACTCAACTTACACATTCTTCTAGACTTAATAAATTGAAAATTACAGACTTAGAACAAATAGGAAAACGAAGAGCCCTTTGATGACGCCTTTCTTCTGAAATTTGAGCAGACCTGAAGGTTTCCTTTTCCTTGACATTAGTCATCCAAAGATATACAGATCTAGAAATTTGAATACCTTTTGGGGGCTTTTCCCCCGAACTCCCACGGGGGGGGGGGGGTGCTGCCCCCTCGACCCCTGTCTGCTGACCGGTCATCGAAACCCCCGATGTGAGGCCCCGGATAGGTCGCTAGGCGGTTTAGAGAAACCTTCTTGTATGACGTCGTCTTTGGTCCATCATTAATTCTCTATTGTATATGTCCTGGTTTGATCATGCTTACTGCATGTCCACTAATACATGTTAGGTGAGCAAAATAATATTTGCAGTACGATACAAGCATGGCAATATGATATAGAACAATTATGACAATGCTAAGTTTAAGTAGCAACATAATAGTGAGTATATGAATATTAGTGACATCATTATGTTAAACTTAATTGATTAGCCATATTCAAAAACACGATGTAATCATTGGGCTAACAATCTCCCCTTTTTTGATTATGGCAAATCGGTTAAATTTAAGACAGATACGATAGATGCATGTATCACTAATAAACACATATTGTGTGCCAACTTAAACTTATTTCTTCCCCTTTGACATGATAAAAAAATAAGCTCCCCCGTAATAAGAGATAAAACGAACTCAAGCATAAGTAAAGGAGGAAGGCATAGACAATCGTGATCAAGATATACTAAATAAGGAATAATGGAAGAAGTGTGTAAAGACTAGTATAGAAACTACATACCAAATGTATAGTGCTAAATAGAAAATAGCTTGTCAAAACACAAATAGTTGGTAAAACTAAAAGAATTTGAAAATAATCAATAAATAATTTACCAACATGAAATCCAAGAAAGACATCCAAAAATATAGTATGATATGAAATATTGCTCTAGTTTTGGAAGAGAATTATGAAATAAAGGATTTCAGTCAAAATTCATGGGGATTAGATAATTGTAAATAATAGATATCAAAGAAGAAAGATACAAATTGAGATACTAAAATATATAAACTTGATATCAATTGAAATATATAAACTTGAAACATTGATCAATGAAACTATGATAGTCACAATTGTCCACAGATAAATAGTGGAACAAAATAAAGGAATGATCAATGTAAAATAGAGCAATTGATATAAAATGATCTCATTATTTACAAATCTATTTACTTATCCAAATTCATACATTTGAACTCAATTACCTCATCATACTATATGAATACCCTTTAGATAAACATGAAGGTAAAGGAGAAAAAATACTTGAGAAGGAGAAATTCAATCGACTTGAATGCTCCCCTTAAAGTAGTACCAATGTTGATACAAATCATGAGTTTTGAGTAAGTCCTCAAAAAGCCGAATCAATTAAGCATACTAGGAAAGCCAAATCAATGAAAGCACAATAGTCATCAAGTTAAGATACAAAAGTTAATATTAACAAGATGATCTATTTAACCCGTATAAAAGAGAGATAATATGATGAAAACAATTTCATATACTCTCATAAACCTTTTCCGAAATAACATTATCATGACCTCAATCACTAAGATATAAATATTGATAAAATATGGGTCTAAGATGAATTATGTATACGACATATTAAAGGGTATAAATGAATTGGACAAATTAATGTGCTCCCCCTCAAACTATGCGTATCTAGTTATAAAGCACTTATAGCATAAAAATGATAACTTCAAGATCTAGGTGTAAATCAACTATGGATTTCTCCTACTAGCTCAATGCATATAAGGCTATAAAATTGTCATAAAATGAATAATATCATCTTTAGTTAAGAAAAAATATCCAATTAATAGCCACTAAAGATGAATGATGAAAATAATATTTTAATTAAGCACATTTAATCAAAAGATGACATACATTAGCCTATATAGAAGAATCTCATATTTAAATATGATATATCAATGCATGTTACCTTTTGAGAAGAAGATCATCATGAAAAGAAATAAGGTCTATTAAAACAATCATGATGAGAACCACAATAAGCTCAAAAAAATAAAACTCAAAAAATCATGTCCATGATTATCTAATTAAGAACGAATCAACCAATTTATTACTTTGCATGGACTATGTATATTTTACCACATATGTACCCATCAACGGGTAATAATCCAACCTTACTAATACTAAAAGAGAAGCCAATGAAGTTCAAATATCAAAGAGCATATGTGATAATTCATGAGTAGTCAAAGTAGAGTAATAAATTAACTTGATCACCACATAATTAGATAATATAGGACTATTCAACCATTAGGATTATTTATCAATAAAAGTAAACATGATCCAACGAATCTCATCAAGAGAAAATACCTAATCCATATTTATAATAAAATCTTACAAATCGATAAAAAAATATGGGAAAAGAATCAATCTCATTTAAATTATTACAGATTTAATCTAAAGAGATGTAATATGATAATACGATAAAATTATGACTCAAAGATGAGAGAAATTTAAGAGATGCTTACCAATGACTAGTATGGAATGAAGTTAAAGCGATGAATCACAAATCTCAATAGAAACAAGATTAAATAAAAAATTTGTCAAACTAATTTTAAAGACCAAACATATGTATCTAAAATGGAATACAAATCTCACCAAGTAAATTCATAAATCTTGTTTTTGTAAACTAGCATATCACATATAGATTAAAATTCAAGAAGATAGCTAGATGAGTGAAATTGAACCAAAATTATGTAGCTTAACAATACATTGCAAATAAGCAAGCTACATAACTAATTAATGATGTAGGCCATTAACAAGATAAATGTGCTCATTAAATCTTAAGTCACTAACACTAAAGATACATTGTCACCCCCCGATCCTGATATATGTATTCTTCATGGGTTCCGTATACGGTATCTGTATTTAGCATGTGTATAATTTCGTATATTTATTAATGGTGGCATGTAGCTTTTTTAGCATTGTCATTAGTGGAGTGATTAAGGATTAGGGTTTTCTTAAACCAACCCAACCCCTATTTAATATCCTCTTCCTCACTCTCTTTCCTCATTCACGCCTCCATTTATTTCCCTCAACCACCACCACCACCCATAGGCAAGTACAACTTGCTCAAAAAGAGGAGATTTTGTGCATTTTATATTCTTGATTCTTCTTTGATATTATTTGTCTATTTTTATCTTCTCTCCATTCTCAACAAGTTTAGTTCTTAAGCTTTTAATTTTGATGGCTAGATTTGGATAGATCTAAGTTCCTAAAAACTAGGGTTTCATGGGTTTTCATGGTCTTGATCTATCATACTTGACTATTTTCGAAAACTACTGGTCCTATGTTGTAGGAAATTTGATTCTACTCAGTTTTAACCTTTGGAAAGTTAGATTTTGACTTGTTTGGAGGAAGTTATGGCCGAAGCAATATTTGGGTTTCTCTGAGGTTCGCCTACGCTGGCTCTGGCAAGAAGAACAGTTCGCAACCGCATGGCATTTTCAGCGGCATAAAGTTTTGCAGCTGCATGTGTATTTCTCAGCCGCATAAGCAAGGCAGCCGTATGAGCATGTGCTGCCACAAAGGCAAGTGCAGCCGCATATGTACTCTCAGCTGCATAAGCAAGGTAGCCGCATAAGTTCTTTGAGCCGCATAAGCATAGCTGCCGTAGGAATTTCCTCAGCCATATATGCTCGCGTTAACCAGTCGCATGCACCCTGACCATTTTCCAGTCGCATGGTACTGGCATCTTTCAGCCTTATAAGCTTATGAGCCGTATGAACTTGTTCATCCTGGCCGCATGAACCCGGTTCTTCCTGAGCCGTATGAGTAATTTGAGTCATTTTTCCCTTCATTAGCCGTATGAACCTTGTCGCTTATGTTTACTGGTTCTTGGCCGCATGCACCCCGCTTACTCTCCAGCCGCATATGTCTGCTATCCTGAGCCGCATGCGTCCCGCGGTATCCAGCCGCATGAGCTCGTTCCCCTGGCCGCATGGCGCATGGCTGTTGGCTGTATGAGCTTTAGCAGCCATAAGAGCCCGCTTTCTCGAGCCGCATGAAGTCATGCAGACTTCATTTCTTGGCCGCATATAGTGAGGCCGCACGAGCCTCAGCCGAAGGTTCCTGTGTGTACTAGTTCTCATTGCTAATCTGACTCCCTATGTGAGGACTGGATATTCCCATATGTGTACCGAGGTACTAATCTATGTGAGCATCGAGGTGCAATCCTATGCGCTAAGTGTTCCTAGGTCATACCTGTCAGTACTCCCAAGAGTCCAGCATTTACATAAGTAATGGTCGGTAGCAATGACGTGGTATATGATGTGTGTTGTATTATACCAAGAAGAGGGAAATATACGTATGACTACAGGAGCCAGTATGGATTCTTTCTTGGGGTACTGTTATAATATACGACATCTAGAGGAGTGAACTTGTGACCACGATATGTGAACTCTGTGAACAACCTAGGGACTAACTAGGCAACTAACCTGGTAGATGCATTGGGTGAGAAGAATCCCGAGATCAAGCCATACTAGTCGCCCCAGGTCCAGACCTGACGTGTTGGGTTGGCCGCCACGGATATGGTTTCATTCATTGATAGCGAATAGCTATATCCGACTCCTACGAGCTATGTGTTATACGTGTTAGCACGGTAGCCCTCCGGGGGACTGGTGCATATTCAATGTGTTATATGTTTTATGGTTTGGCTAGTCCTGCTGGGTTAACATGATCTGAGGATTCCTTTTTAATCAGTATATCGGGGATAACCCCATCAAATATAGAAAGCCGTAGGATTGAATGGCCGCTTGAAAAATGACTTGACTGTGCTTGAGCCTTCCGTTAGTAGTCGAGGGACATGGACTGTCATGGTACGTGGTCCAACCCATGTCCTTGTTTGGTTATTGGGTTGGTCTATCGTGCTTGGATAGGCTGTAGACTGAGGTTACGACCAGAAGCCTATTATTACTTCTATTTTATGCATGGGTTTTATCTCACTCTTTTGTGCTCCCTTGTGGTACTTGCTATTCGGGGCTGACCCCGCTGGTTTTGTTTGGCCAGATCATGTAGCAGAGCCTGAGGATCCGAACTTCTTCTCTGACGTCAATGGTGCATACTAGGAGCATGGCAGGCGGGGGACTCGAGTGGGTTTCTTCTCCACCACTCTAGTATCTTCACTTATGTCGTGGTGTTTGGTCGCCGGTACCTATTTAGCCGGCTAATCTAGATATTTTGTCTTTGCATAATTGTAATTAAATCCGACTGCAGCTGAATACAATTTTGTACCTTATGACTTTCTGGGCTAGCTAACTTATAAAGCTAGACCCCCATGATCATTTTGATGAAGCGTCAGGAACGCCTTACTGCTTTATCTTATATGTTCATTAATTGATGTTTTTTTGCTTTGAATGATTGAGACATAGATGTTCTGTGTGACCATAGGAGACTTGAATGTAGCATATACCCCCTTGTCTCTCGACAGCCACGATCAATATATGACATTTGTATACCTCATATGGAGTAGCTGGCCTAGTCCGTCTCCGTATTTCGGTACTGGTCGTGACAAGCTTTTATTGGTGGCCCATGCAGGTCTGATTATCAGACTTATGGGGTGTAACTATTATAGAAGTCTCAATCAAAACTTGTTCCCTTTGAATCTCTTGCCTCACCTTGATTGATAACCTGAATTGCATCCTCGAATCCTCCTCGTCCTGATAATTAATATCATGTACCTTTCTATAGGGGTGCTTCTTTCTCAATAGCTGGTGAGGCCAACATGGAGGAACAACCGGCAGAGCATGGCTCGACGGGGCAGCAACCGGAAGGAGAACATTCTCCTGATCAAATCCGAGTAGAAGTGATATCAGAGCCAGTAGAACCGCAGGTTCTAGAAACTCCTGCACCCCCAACGGTGTCAGCAGCAACGACAGTGCCTGATGCTGCAGCACGTTTGGAGGTCATCCGAGGATTTCTGGCCACTCAGCAACGTCAAGTGGAAGCCCGTCAACAACAACAGACCCAGCAGCAAGAACATAATGTGCTATTGAATCAGGGGTTACAATTAGCCCTCGAGAGAAGTGTCAGGAATAATTTGGGAGCGTCGGGAAGGTTTTGTCGACTCAACCCAAAATATTTTGATGGCACAGAGGATGCCATCACGGCGGATGCATGGCTTCAGGATACTGAGGCCATCTTGACTGTAGCGAAGGTTCCAGCAGAAGAGAAGGTCGACCAGGTCAGACTGATACTTCAGGTTCTCGCCCGCAATTGGTGGGCATCAGAAGAGGTTGGACTAAGACGTCATGTTCCCTGGGATAGCTTCCGTACCAGATTCAAGGCCAAGTACTTTGGCGTGGTAGCGCGGTATGAGCTACAGCAGAGGTTTATCAGTCTCAAGAAGGTTGGGAAGACGGTGGATGGATATGCAGCAGAGTTCTGTAGACTGAGTCGGTTTGTACCGACGATGGTAGCTACAGAGACGGAGAAGGCGATAAGGTTCCAGCAGGGACTTTATTTAGAAATTCTACAGCTAGTAGAAGGGCACGACTATCAGACTATTGATGCCGTTTTAACGGCAGCACGGAGGCATGAACTCACCCAACGGAGGTTGGTGACAAGACATGGGGGCCAGAAGAGGTCTCATTCCCAGAGCAGGGGCGGAGGAGCAGCGAACATCGGCGCCAGCATCCGGCATCCGTATTCATGAGTCAGGAGCACCGCGAAGGACGGCGGTATCAGAAATAACCGCACCAGTTCAGCATCAGCAGCAGCGCCGGGGGCGTCCATTGGATGTACTTACTGTGGTAAGGGAGGACACACTAGGGATATGTGTCGTTCAGCTAATAGGTTATGCATGAGGTGTGGCAGTCCAGACCATAGGATTGCCAATTGTCCTATGATGCGGAGGCCAGGAGGGCCAGTTCATCAATTTTTGACATGGCCAGCTTTAGGGGCAGCACTGAACAGAGGACCAGCATTGGCCGTCAGGCCGCTAGCCCAGCGTCTATCTATGCAGGCTCAGATGTTTCGCCAGGCACAGAACGAGAAAGGCCCGCAGAGGCCGCAGCGACAGCATGGTCGAAGAAGGCAGCAGAAGGGAGCTCAGCAAGGCCAGGGCCAGGCCTTCACCTTATCCCTGGAGGATGCGCTAGCTTCAGGTGACATGGTTGTAGGTAATATTTCTATTACCTCTTTTCTTGCAGTAGCATTGTTTGATTCGGGGACTACCCACTCTTTTATATCTGCACGATTTGTGATACGTATTGGATTGGAGTTCGAGGCATTGCTAGAGAGGATGAATATACTCACTGGTAATGGGCTCGTAGGAGTTAGCAGAGTATGCTTAGCGTGTCCAGTTATAGTTAGTGGGCGATTATTGCCCGCATCTTTGATTGAGTTCCCCGTGTGCAACTTTGATGTTGTCCTAGGCATGGACTGGTTGAGAGACAGTCATGCGACGATAGATTGTCGGGGAGGTAGGACAGTATTTAATGTACCTGGCATTGAGGAGTTCATCTTTGTTCGATCATTGGAGGATCGACCCAAGGGCATCGTTGCAGAAGTATTGGCAGAGCAGGAGCAGATTCCAAGGGTGTTCAGAGAGTTTGCTGATGTATTTCCAGATGAGCTTCCAGGTTTACCGCCAGTGAGAGATGTAGAGTTTTGCATTGAGCTGAATCCTGGAACAGAGCCTAAAGTCGGCAGAGTTTACAGGATGTCACAATCAAAGTTGGATAAGTTGTACCAGCATAAAGAAGAATTGAAGGCAAAGCAGTTTATCCGAGACAGTAATTTGCCCTGGGCAGCACCGATAATTTTGGTACCCAAGAAGGATGGATCAACGCGGATGTGCATTGATTACCGGCAGTTGAATGCAGTAACAGTGAAGAACAAGTATCCGTTACCAAGGATTGATGACTTGTTTGATCAATTGAGTAAGGCTTGCATTTTCTCTAAGATTGATCTTCGATCTGGATATTATCAAGTGAGGGTCCGGGAGCAGGACATACCCAAGACAACATTTAGATCACGGTATGGGCATTATGAGTTTATGGTGATGCCATTTGGACTGACTAATGCCCCAGCAGTATTCATGGATTTGATGAACCGCATCTTTTTACCCTATTTGGATAAGTTTGTAGTAGTATTTATAGATGATATCTACGTCTATTCCAGTAGTGAGGAGGAACATGAGAAACATCTTCGGACAGTTTTGCAGACCTTGAGGGAGCATCAACTTTATGCGAAGCTTAATAAATGTGAGTTTTGGTTGAATCATATTTCGTTCTTGGGACACATCATTTCGGGAGCAGGAGTGTCGGTATATCCGAAGAAGGTAGAGGCAGTAGAGAATAGGCCAATTTCGAAGACGGTAGCAGAAGTGCATAGTTTTTTGGGATTGACAGGTTACTACCGGAGGTTCGTGGCAGACTTCGCCAGGATTTCGGCACCCTTGACGCGTTTAACACATAAGGATGTAGTGTTTGTTTGGTCTGCAGCGTGTTAGACATCGTTTGAAGAGTTGAAGAAGAGATTAATCTCAGCCCCGATCTTAACCCTTCCAGTAGGATCGGGAGGGTTTACAGTGTATTGTGACGCATCCGGGAAGGGACTTGGATGTGTATTGATGCAACTTGGTAAGGTGATAGCATATGCATCTCGACAGCTTCAAGATCATGAGAAGAACTATCCGACTCACGACCTAGAATTAGCAGCCGTAGTGTTTTCACTTAAGTTATGGAGGCACTATTTATATGGGGATCGAGTGGAGATTTACACTGATCATAAGAGTTTAAAGTATGTGTTTACCCAGAGGGATATGAACATGAGACAGAGGAGATGGTTGGAATTGTTGAAGGACTTTGATATAAATCTTCAGTATCATCCAGGCAAGGCGAATGTGGTAGCAGATGCCTTGAGCAGGAGAGGTGGTGCATTCATTCTAGCCACGCAGAGGCACATTTTGGAAGATCTTCATGAAATGGGAGTTGAAGTGATCTTGCCGCAAGATACGGGAGTTATGGCCAATTTGCAGATTCAGTCCACTTTAGTAGAGAGGATCAGAACAGCTCAGGCAGGGGATCCACGAATCCAGAAGCTTCGATCAGAGTGTGAGTCAGGTCTCAGAAAGGAGTTAGTAATCCATGAGGATGGTACACTTAGGTTCGGGAATCGTCTTTGTGTACCCGGGGGAGACCTTCGACACGAAGTTATGACAGAAGCTCATAGTTCTCCTTATTCCATTCATCCCGGAGGCACCAAGATGTAGCGGGATATGAAGCAGCACTTTTGGTGGAATGGCATGAAGAGGGAGATAGCGAGGTTTGTATCCAGGTGTTTGGTTTGTCAGCAAGTGAAGACAGAACAGCAGAGACCAGCAAGATTGTTACAGCCGCTTCCTATTTCGGAGTAGAAGTGGGAGCACATCACAATGGACTTTGTGACCGGTTTACCTAAATCTCCGACCGACCATAACACAGTTTGGGTAATTGTAGATCGGCTCACGAAGGTTGTGCATTTTCTTCCTTTCAGAGTAGGGCAGTCTACTGAGCAGCTGACAGAAATATATATGAAGAAGATTGTGAGGCAGCATGGTGTTCCAGTCAGTATAGTATTAGATAGAGACACCCGGATCACCTCTCACTTTTGGCGGAGTTTGTACCAAAGTTTGGGTACCAAGTTGAGGTTCAGCACCGCCTATCATCCGCAGATGGATGGACAATCAGAAAGAACCATTCAGACCTTGGAAGATATGTTACGGGCTTATGCTTTAGACTTCGGTAGAACTTGGGAAGATCATCTTCATTTAGTAGAGTTCTCTTACAATAACAGTTATCAGGCAAGTATACAGATGGCGCCGTTTGAAACATTATATGGAAGGAAGTGCAGGTCCCCTCTGGTATGGGACGATGTGGGAGAACGAAAATTGTTGGGACCAGAAATGATTACGCAGACCGTGAAGACAGTCAAGTTGATCAGGGAACGGCTTCGAGTCGCGCAAGACAGACACCGCCACTGGGCAGATCAGCATCGAAGGCCTCTAGAGTTTGGTGTCGGTGACCAAGTGTTTTTGCGGATTTTGCCGACTCGGGGTGTCATTAGATTTGGAACCCGAGGAAAGCTTAGTCCGAGATTCGTTGGTCCTTTTGAGATTCTCGCTCGAGTAGGCGATGTTGCTTATCGGCTTACACTTCATCCCTCACTATCTGGCATATATAATGTGTTTCATGTATCTCAGTTATACCGGTACATCCCAGATCCGAGTCATGTCCTCGACCATTCGGAGTTAGTCGTTGGTACCGACCTAACTTACGAGGAACAACCCGTACCTATTTTGGACCGGCGAGAGAAGGTGCTCAAGAACCGGACTATTTGCCTTGTCCGTGTCGCTTGGGGCCATCACTCTCCGGAAGAGTCAACCTGGGAGCGCGAGGACGAGATTAAATCTCGGTATCTGCACTTGTTCGACTCGAAAGGTATGTTTCTCCTCATGCCTTAGTAAGTTTTGAACTGTATGATTGATGATTGCTAATGATAGATTATTAGCGTAGATTGTAATTGCCCCTTGCGTACCAGGATACCCCTATCTCTGTCTTGGCTAAAATTTCGAGGACGAAATTTTTCTAAGGAGGATAGGGATGTCACCCCCCGATTCCGATATATGTATTCTTCATGGATTCCGTGTACGGTACCTGTATTTAGCATGTGTATAATTTTGTATATTTATTAATGGTGGCATGTAGCTTTTTTAGCATTGTTATTAGTGGAGTGATTAAGGATTAGGGTTTTCTTAAACCAACCCAACCCCTATTTAATATCCTCTTCCTCACTCTCTCTCCTCATTCACTCCTCCATTTATTTCCCTCAACCACCACCACCCATAGGCAAGTACAACTTGCTCAAAAAGAGGAGATTTTGTGCATTTTACATTCTTGATTCTTCTTTGATATTATTTGTCTATTTTGTTCTTCTCCATTCTCTACAAGTTTAGTTCTTGAAGCTTTTAATTTTGATGGCTAGATTTGGGTAGATGTAAGTTCCTAAAAATAAGGGTTTCAGGGGTTTTCATGGTTTTGATCTATCATACTTGGCTATTTTCGAAAACCAGTGGTCCTATGTTGTAGGAAATTTGATTCTACTCAGTTTTAATCTTTAGAAAGTTAGATTTCGACTTGTTTGGAGGAAGTTATGGTCGAAGCAATATTTGGGTTTCTCCGAGGTTCGCCTGCGCTGGCTCTGGCAGGAAGAAGAACAGTTCGCAACCGCATGGCATTTTTAGCGGCATAAAGTTTTGCAGCCGCATGTGCATTTCTCAGCCGCAAAAGCAAGGCAGCCGCATGAGCATGTGCTGCCATAAAGGCAAGTGCAGTCGCATGTCTATTCTTAGCCGCATAAGCAAGGCAGCCGCATAAGTTCTTTGAGCCGCATAAGCATAGCTGCCGCAGGAATTTCCTCAACCACATACGCTCGCGTTGACCAGCCGCATGCGCCCTGACCATTTCACAGCCGCATGGCGCTGGCATCTTTCAGTCGCATAAGCTTATAAGTCGCATGAACTTGTTCATCCTGGCCGCATGAACCCAGTTCTTCCTGAGCCGCATGAGTCATTTGAGTCATTTTTCCCTTCATTAGCCGCATGAACCTTGCCGCTTATGTTTGCTGGTTCTTGGCCGCATGCACCCCGCTTACTCTCCAGTCGCCTATGTCTGTTGTCTTGAGCCGCATGCGTCCCGCGGTATCCAACAGCATGAGCTCGTTCCCCTGGCCGCATGGCGAATGGCAGTTGGCCGCATGAGCTTTAGCAGCCATAAGAGCCCGCTTTCCCGAGCCGCAGAAAGTCATGCGGACTTCATTTCTTGGCCGCATATAGTGAGGCCGCACGAGCTTCAGCCGAAGGTTCCTGTGTGTACTAGTTCTTATTGCTAATCTGACTCCCTATGTGAGGACTGGATATTTCCATGTGTGTACCGAGGTACTAATCTATGTGAGCACCGAGGTGAAATCCTATGCGCTAAGTGTTCCTACGTGATACCTGTCAGTACTCCCAAGAGTCCAGCATTTACATAAGTAATGGTCGGTAGCAATGACGTGGTATGTGATGTGTGTTGCATTACACCAAGAAGGAGGAAACATACGTATGACTCTAGGAGCCAGTACGAATTCCTTCTTGGGGTACTCGTACAATGTACGACATCTAGAGAAGTGAACATGTGACCACGACATGTGAACTCTATGAACAACCTAGGGACTAACTAGGCAAATAACCTGGTAGATGCATTGGGTGGGAAGAATCCCGAGATCGTGCCATACTAGCCACCCCAGGTCCAGACCTAACGTGTCGGGTTGGCCGCCACGGATGTGGTTTCATTCGCCGATAGCGAATAGCTATATCCGACTCCTACGAGCTATGTGTTATACGTGTTAGTGCGGTAGCCCTCCGGGGGACTGGTGCATATTCAATGTGTTATATATTTTATGGTTTGGCTAGCCCTGCTGGGTTGACACGATCTGAGGATTCTTTTTTAATCAGTATATCGGGGATAACCCCGTCAAATATAGAAAGCCACAGGATTGAATGGCCGCTTGAAAAATGACTTGACTGTGCTTGAGCCTTCCGTTAGTAGTCGAGGGACATGGACTGTCATGGTACATGGTCCAACCCAGGTCCTTGTTCGGTTGTTGAGTTGGTCTATCGTGCTAGGACAGGCTGTGGACCGAGGTTACGACCGGAAGCCTATTATTACTTCTATTTTATGCCTTGGTTTTATCTCACTCTTTTGTGCTCCCTTGTGGTACTTGCTATTCGGGGCTGACCCCGCTGGTTTTGTTTGGCCAGATCACGTAGCAGAGCCTGAGGATCCGAACTTCTTCCCTGACGTCAATGGTGCATACTAGGAGCATGGCAGGCGTGGGACTCGAGTGGGTTTCTTCTCCACCACTCTAGTATCTTCACTTACGTCCTGGCGTTTAGCCACCGGCACCTGTTTAGCCGGCTAATCTAGACATTTTGTCTTTGCATAATTGTAATTAAATCAGACTGCAGCTGAATACAATTTTGTACCTTATTACTTTCTGGGCTAGCTAACTTATAAACCCCCATGACCATTGTGATGAAGCGTCAGGGACGCCTTACTGCTTTATCTTATATGTTCATTAATTAATGTTTTCTTGCTTTGAATGATTGAGACATAGATGTTCTGTGTAACCATAGGAGACTTGAATGTAGCATATACCCCCTTGTCTCTCGACAGCCACGATCGCCGTATGACATTTGTATACCTCATATGGAGTAGCTGGCCTAGTCCGTCTCCGTATTTCGGTACTGGGGCGTGACATACATGCTTAAGCATAGAGTTCACAATAAGCGTAATACATTTTGAATGATCAAAATGATTTATGTACTCTTTGTTAAGCAAGGATAAGATTATAAGATAGCAAGTAAATAAATTAGACTCTCATCAAGTAAAAGACAAAAGAGATGTTCATGAAAACATAATAGAACCAATCTCTTTGCAAGTATTGAGATTAACCCAAGATAATGAAATAATAGATTGATATAGCGAATACAAAATTATAGCCATTATGAAAGTGTATTCTCTAGAAATGAAACATTTCAACGCAAAAGCTCAACCCATAGTAGCTAAAGACATAAGAAATATGATGTATCAATTACATGTATTCTTATGTACTGCAAAAACATCATTGGGCAACAATAATTTAGAAGAAACATATGTCCAAGGAATGATCAAAGAAAGATCATTAAGATCAACAAAGCTAATTAAGAGCTGAAGATAGTAAGCGAAAAAACTTTCATAGTGCACCATAGTAAAATATAATAAAATAGACTAGAAAGTGTGCACTAATTAAGGAACAATATAAAACTGGAGCTTAACTCATATGCCCACATAAAGTTATTTATAAAAAAATATCAATATAAGAAATACATGATCTACATGCAAATGAAGATTTTAATGAATATTGTCATGTATCCTTAACGAATGTTTGAAAAACTATCACAAATTCAAAACACGTATAAATAAGCTTTATTAGACAAATACATAATTGATTCATAAGAGGTTTAATCAAAATAAAATATGAAAATCAATAGTGAATATATTATGTAAGCACAAGGTTAAAATGGAAGTATAAGTGTATACTTGTTAGGTAATAAGATGCTTGTGCTAAGCATATATATTCACAAATATCGAATAAGATAAATATGACATATTAAATACAAATCGGCAAGAAGTAACTATCTCAAAACTTTTAAACATGGCGAGTTAAAAATCATATTAACTCAAATCAAAACTAAGGTCCTATGGACTAGAATGATATGCATGCTTTATAAACAAAGATTAGGAATAACGATCATGCGTATATAAATGTCTCACTCTAATAGAAAATGAGTGATAACCTACATAGTGTGAACTAATCATTTAATCTAAGTAACTAGTCATGCTAGATAAAAGAAATAATAAGAAAATTAACTAAGCATGCTAGTATTATATCTCACATTGATTTATATAATAAGCAACTAAAGGATATCAATGTAAGCTAGTAGCAAGACATCAAGAAAAATATGCTAGATTCTACAAATATAAACCATTTAAAGAGAATCGTTTAGCATGTTACCAAAGTGGCTATAGTGGCCACACTTGTGTTGGTGCAATTGCTTGGAAGATAACCTTTGAGCTTTGCAACCACCAACATGCTCCTCGGTGCTATCCCGATATAAGTAGCTCCACCTATAATATTAGACGAAGACTTTGGTGTCCAAATAAACTTGGATCCACATTTGTTAGCTTTAGGGACCCATATACTATTTACTCTAGCATTGGTAGAAAAACTCCTACGAATAGGACAAGTTACACTCATGTGTCCAATGCGAGAGCAATAGAAGCACCTAATACTAGTGTGTGCACATGTATCGGAATGAGCATGATTATGAACATGTGACATACTAGAATGATGAATATCTCTAGAGTGAGCATGCATGAATTTGGTCTTAAGAATATCATGTTCTAATAGCAAATGATTATGCAAAGAAGTAAGAGAATCAAATTTAGCATTTAAAGCATAATTCTCTTTTTCAAATAAAGCAATTCTAGAAGTAAAATCATCATTTTATTTCTTTAAAGAGTCAATAGAAGAATCATGCAAATGATTTAGCTCATGTGTTTGCCTCTTAAGATCTTCTATTAATGAGGAAAGAGATTTGATTTTCAAAATTAAAGAATCATTCAAACCCTTTAAAGAAACACAAGATGAGTTTTGAGAGTCAAGTCTAGATAATAAATCACTATTTTCATTTCTCAAAAACTCATTAGATTCTTCTAAATGAATGACCTTTTCTGAAAGTTCTTCATTTGTAGAATGAAAGTCCTCAAGAATCTCTAAGGATTGTTTAGCCATAGCTTTCCACTTAGAGCATTTCTTGCATTTAGAAGAAACATGATTGTCCATGCTACTAGAAGTAAAATCCTCTTTATTTGAGGAGGAGGAATACGATGCCATACACAAATAAACAAGGACCTACTCTAAGGATGTTAAGCCTAACAATAGAGTCCTTGCTCTGATACCAATTGAAGTACGTGAAGGTACCTCTAGAGGGGGTTGAATAGAGTCTGTGTCAATAATGACCAATAAAAATAACTCTGTGCTAAGTCTAGAAACAACTATTAAGATAATATAAATGATAAGAGATAAATAATACGAAAATAAAAGAGTTCAGAGAAGAAAACTCAAACACAGCGATTTTAACCTAGTTTCTCTCGTAAAGGACTAGTCCAGGCGTGAGAACTCTTGCTTAGGATTGAAATCCACTATTTGTGAAATAGTGTACACCACGTGCCTTTTGTCCGAAGAGCACGCAAACTTCTTTACAAAACATGATCTTTTAGATCGAAGCGCTCGAACACTTCAACTTCGCAGAGAGAGAGAGAGAAACTTGGAATTTTCCAAGTGACTTTTCTTTCACTCTTGTACACAACTTCTAGCTGATATCGCACTGAGCACCTTGGGCTAAGAAGAGTTGTAGCTTAGAAGATATGGAAGAATGAGGCTTGGAGTAGTAGAGCTTAGAAAGCTTGAATATTTAAGGTAAGAGATTATTTGAAATGAGAGAATTCAAGCTCTATTTATACTACTCTGGGGAGGCAGAGTTCGGCCCGAATTTTGTCCCAAGAATTTAAATTTTTGGACATTGGACAGCTTGTATCAAGCAGGCCCTAAAAATTAGGGTGCTGAAATTCAGGGGCAGAGTTCGGCCCGAACTCTGTCTTCCTTCGGACAGAAGTTCTCAATGGGCTATGGTGGTTTGGTTCAGGAATTAGTCTGTTTGTATGCTAGAGCTTGAAGAGATATGTCTAGTTGTTAAGATTACACAGTGCGACTCAACGTACAATTCTCCTAGACTCAATAAATTAAAAATTACAGACTTGGAACAAATAGGAAAACCAAGAGCCCTTTTATGACGCCTTTCTTCTGATATTTGAGCAGACCCGACGACGTCCTTTTTCTTGACAGCAGTCATCCAAAGATATACAAATCTGGAAATCTGAATATCTTTCGGGGGCTTCGCCCCCCGAACCTCCACGGACGGTGCTGCCCCCTCGACCCATGTCCGCTGACCGGGCATCGAAACCTCCGATGCGAGGCCCCGGATAGGTCGCTAGGCGGTTCAGAGAAATCTTTTTGTATGACGTCGTCTTTGGCCCATCATTAATTCTCTATTGCATATGTCCTAGTTTGATCATGCTTACTGTATGTCTACAAATACATGTTAGGCGAGCAAAACAATATTTGCAGTACGATACAAGTACAGCAATATGATATAGAACAATTAGGACAATGCTAAGTTTAAGTAGCAACATGATAGTGAGTATATGAATATTAGTGACATCATTTTGTTAAACTTAATTGATTAGCCATATTCAAAAATATGATGTAATTATTGGGCTAACACGAAA
Organism: Iris pallida; assembly: GCA_029216955.1. NCBI lineage: Eukaryota > Viridiplantae > Streptophyta > Magnoliopsida > Asparagales > Iridaceae > Iris > Iris pallida. Next base: position 6,240,999 of record JANAVB010026999.1, on the reverse strand, counting down.
CACAATCTCTTCGTCGCCCAAAAGTGCAGTGACTTAGTTGTCTTCGAAACACAGTCTCCTTGTCGCCCAAAAGCGTAATGTCATCGAAGCCTCACCCGAAGCAGAGCTCGCATAGATGCACAGTCCTATGATGTGGTATTGTTCCACGTATATCTTTTCTGATATTACCTAACCAGTTTGTTTAAACTACCGCTCCAAAGATAAGAACAGAGTTTAGTTCTGTTGATAGGAGCAATATCCAATTGGTTTTGTTTAAACCACCGCTCCAAAGATAAAAACAAAATTTGGTTCTATGGATAACGACAATATCCAATCGGTTTGTTTAAACTGCTGCCCCAAAGATAGAGATAAAACACGACTCCTTGGATAGGAGCCAAACCCGGTCGGCTTTATCTGAACAAAAACTCTCGAGCAATAGATGTACGCCACATGTCGTCTATTCAGTTATGTTGATAACCACCCGAGATCTTGATAGAAGAGAATCTCATTGTCTGCCACATGTCAGCTCAGCAGTAGCCCTCACCGTGCAAAGATAACAGATTCTCTCACATCTCAACGCACAACGCTCCTGCGCATCCAAGAAATTTTAAGCACATCGTATATGTACAAGGCCTATAAATAGAACGAGTTCTCCTTCATTAAAAAGGTCGACAATTTTCTGATGGCAACCCAGAGTTCCATTCATGATCACAAGAAAGTCGGAGCAAGTTCAACTCATCGTCAGATCATTAAAGAAGTAAAGAAGCTATTGCAGTGCTCGATCTCCACCTTCACACTTCCCCAGAAATTATTATACTTAAATTTCCTGTTTAGGAGTTCTTTTTGTACCTTTTATACATTTGAATACAAAAGTTTGTTCAACTCTTTGTCATGGCAAATAGACCGCAACCTATTTGTATCATCTGAGAGATCAACCGCTTGGTTCGATTAATTTCGATACCGGGAAATTTGTCCCGAAAAATATATCAATTTTACTGTTCTCTCGAAATATACTAAAACCATTAAAAACTTAGGGATCAAAGACTTTTCAGAGAATTTAAGTCAAATCTATAAAAAAAATACTTTTTGTATATTTTATTGCAATTTGTAAGAAGCAGACGGCAATATCATTTCTTGTCAGTGGCAAGGAACTTGAATTCAACTTGGCAAACTTGAACGAATATTTCCATATGCCTAACAACCGCAACGCTCTCGTCGATATTAACAAAGTTCAATTCCATGCTGACATGATTCTTGAATCGTTCAAGGTTGCATTGTGTCATCCTAGTCCGGTTCTCCGGATAAGGTTGTTTATACGCCACGTGAACCAACAATTCTATGAACTCCATTGCATTATTTATTCTTTTTTGCTACCTAAGACATGATCCACTGATGAGATCACCTTCTTAGAGTTATCTGCTATGTGCCACATCAACTTTAGAGTCACATTTTCTGTTCCCTAGACCATAATTTTTGGGATGGTTAGTTATCGGAGGGCAGGCGACAACCTCCTTTCCCCTATGCATCTAGCGGTGATCATCAAGAAATTCGATATTGATTTAGACCTTTGTCTTGTCTCTGGATCGCCTTCTGAGCTATTTATATCTAGGAAATACCCTCACTCTCTACCTCCACCTCCACCTGATCCAGTCGTAGCTCCAGTAGATGCTCCAGCCCCTACAGCACCAGGCCATAATTTTGACGAGCTCTATTAGAGGTTCGATGTGTTTGTCACTCTTCAGAGACAATAGCATCAGACCTTTCTAACTTGCTTTACTGGTGCTGAGTTATGCCATATTTTTCGGGCACAGGTCTTGAGAAATGTCGTAGATGATACCCAGTGGAAGTTGGCACATCATCCGACTGCTCTAGATCCTATCCTTCGTTATCCTGGTTTCGACGGACCGAGACTCGAGGATCATCCTACTTTCAGATTCTTCGATCTGACGACATCTTATGTTGATCTATAGCCTCCTGCTGATGCCTAGGGTGATGATGCTGATATGTGATTCAGTCTTTTAGACTAGTATTTTATGGACAGGCTTTGGTAGATGATGATCTTGTAGTGACACTTTTTGTACATTTTGGACTATGTTTTATAGCACTGTTTATGCACTTTTGACTGATTTCAGTTGTAGTTGGTTTCATCTATTTACTCATGCTTTGTTACTGCTACTGCTGATGTCATTTCACTTGATTTATTGACTTGTTACATTCATATTTTGGATATTACTCTGCTTTTTCTTTGTTATTGCTGGCTTCATAAATTGTGGGGGAGCCATACTATGAGTACATGACAAAGAGGGAGAAAAACCGTATACCAAAATTTTCTCGTTTCAGAAACAAGTCAGGTATATATTTCAAAGTGACATATTATTTTGTTATATTTTGGTATAGACTCAAAGTTTTTCAATTATCAAAATGGGGGAGATTGTTGGCCCATTGGTTAATGATCACACCTGATTTTGATAGTCAATGTCAACTTTGGTCGATAAGCAAAATATACATACTGCTACAGGATTATATGTTTCAAATAAGAAGAATGTTCGCATCTACTTCTTACTGCATCTACGTCCTACTGCTATAAAGTACAGACATCGCGTCGTCATCAAGAACTAAATGCACTGGAATCAGATCAAGTTTTTTATATTTTATTTTGTATTTTACTTTTCTTGAGTCTAAGAATAAATATGTATGGTTGATCGGGATTGGTTCTGGCTAAGGATTTTATCAGTCCACAAATATAAAAAGCCTACCTATCAATATTTCCAAAGTCCACCATCCAACAAGCCCCAAAACGCAGTAGATTAGGTCCATTTGTTTTGACCTAAGCTAGGCAGAACTCGGACAGAACTCGGCCCAAGTTCGGCCAGGTCAGTTTGATTTTTGTTTTGAAATCCCTCCAAATCTGCTTCCAACATTCGTATGCGAGATTTCTGCATCTGAACTCAGTCCGAACTCTGTCCCAATTCGGTCTACAAAATATTATAAATAGAGACAAACTTTTTCATTTCCAAAATCATTCATTCCTTCTCTTCTCTATCTATTCTAAAATGTTTTCTACGAGCTAAATCTTTCAAATCAAGCCTATACCACTCTTAGCCAAAGCCAGTACAGTTCAGTTCAATTTAGAGTTTTGTTACTGAAGAGTTATATCAGAGGCTGCATTCAAAAAATGTTCTACTTTTTAAAATCGTCCTTTGGAGTCGGTCATGCGCTCGTCACCAGGCACGGTGTTGTAAGAGACTACAAGCTCTCAATTAGCTTATGCCATAGTGGATTAACATTGAACAAGAGTACTCGAGACTGGACTAGTCCTCTAGAGGGATACCAGTATACATCGCTGTGTCACTGAGTTTGAATTCTTGACTCTTACTTTACTATATTTATTTATTGTCTTTTACTTGTTATAGTATATAGCTTCTTGTTTTTATTTGGTGCTAATTTTTGCTGCACATGCACACACTCTATCCACCCTCCATCTAGAGGTGCTCAATGGTCCTACATGAAGTACTAGGCAAATGATAGCATATTATAAAATTAAATATATAAAATAAAGAGCATGAGAAAAGCAAACTCATGCCACAATGATGTATACTAGTATCCCTCTGAGAGGGCTAGTCCAGTCTCGATTACTCTTGCCGTGTGCTAATCCACTATGGCATAAGCTTTAAACCGAGCACTTTCAGCTCCTTACAACACGAGTTTTCGTTCGAAGGACTCGCAACTTCAAATGAGGTAAACTTTAAAAACTGGAACATTTTCAAAAAGCCTTCTTTACAACTCGAACCAAACTCTAGATTTGATCGGAAAGATACTTGGCTTGGGTAGGAGTTGTTAAAGGCTAGATGTAAAATTGTAGAGCTCTGGAATGCTTTTGAATAGATAGAGAAGAGAAGAATGATTGAGTGATTTGGAATAAAAATTTCTCCTCTATTTATAGCATTTTTGTGGGCTGGCATGAGTTCGGGTCCACATTTTTCATAATTTGAAAATTGTTTACAGATCTTCAAGAGGACCAAAATGACCAGGAACTAACTTGGCCGAACTTGGGTCGAACCAGGTAAGAGTTCTTTCCATGAAGGTTCCTCATTTTTTGGTTAACTAGGTATTAGGTATAGGCTTAGTATGGAATATGGAGTAGATAGATAGGCTATTTGGACAGTGGAGTTCAGTAGAATAGCCAGTTGGCAATCTGATCAACCTGACATTTTCCTAGACTCAATAAAATAAGAAAATACAGAATAAAATGTAAAAAATGTCTTGACCAGCATTTGAAGTTTTGTACGATGAATACGAGTGGTAGCATGTTGGAAGTAGACATTCTGTTTTTATATCTGTAGTTGTGTATTATTTGTGTATCGACCAAAGTCTACTACTAAAATATTGGTAATTAGCGACAAATATTTTCATCGCTAAATACCATATTTCCATCGCTAAAGTAATTTATCGATGGATTACTGACCGAAATATGACGTCGATAACTATAATGTCGCTATGACATTTCCGTCGGTAAGCCGTTGCTATAGCGACGGCTTACCGACGAAAATACCGACTAATTATAGCGACGGATTAGCAACGGCAAACACGACGACAACTTAGCGATGGATTATCGACATACTTTTGTGAGCAAAAAAACTAAATTTTCTAGAAGCTCAGCGACGAAATTTCTGTTGCTGACTCGTCTGATACTCTTTTGGTATCAGACAGAACCTTAGCGACGGCAAATTTCGTCACTAGTCCGTCGCAAAGCCTACAGGTATTCGTTGCTAAGTCGTCGGTAGTTAGTCGCTAGCCTTCAAATTTTGCAGATTTTCGTCGCTATTCCGTCGCTGGTTAGTCGCTAAGCTCTTATTATTGCCAGACTAAATTGTTCCAGCTTTGCTCAGACCTGTGAATAGATACAAACACCAATATAGCCCCAATATACATTACAGTCAAATGATATACATGAAATATAACCCTAATATATACAAAAATTAACCCAAGCACCAATATATACAATAAATTGAACTCTAATTGCCTATCCAAACAATTCTAATAGATACAAACTCGTCCAGCAGTCACGATATAGTACATATACAACTCCAATAGATACAAACTCCCAAAAGTTTATACAAATTCATCATCAATTACAACAAATAAATAAACAAAAATCAAACTGATGGTGGAGGAGGTGGCGTTGGCATAGCCGGCCGTACGCATGCATATAACTGTCCCAGGACCAAAGCGACGATCCGCTATACGTCCTAGGCAGGAACGTCTGGAAGAGTCGGCGACACGACAAAAGGCGCTGTGGTCGTCGGAGGCGCTGTGGTCAGAGGAGTAGTCGTTGCCGGAGACGCCGAGGTCAAAGCTCGAGCCGGTGCAGTGGCAGCAGGAATCAGACCTGCTGTGCTTGGAACTCCGCTCATTTGGCTCACCTGACACTGTAGGCCCACCAAAATCTGTGTAATCTGTCGCAAAGTATAGGCATCGGCAGTATCGTCGGTCTGTGGAGGTGGACGTGGAGGTGGTGGAGATAGATGAGCTCTGGAATAAATGGACGGCTAGGTTGCCAACAATCCGGTATCGTACACGCTGCCACCTTTTCCTCTACCGATGGCTTGTATCCATAAGTCATTCCTCACAGCCGACGTCGGTGTTGACTAGTCCCAGAACCCTCGGCAGTTCCTCCCTCACCGACTCGACTCTCTGAAGTCTCATACGTCTCCTATATTTATATAGGTGAATTGATTTAGAGTTAATACTCAAGTTTTAGTTACTATTAAGTATTGTTATGGTTATGTTCTCATACGTCGCCTAAATTATTCTTTGATTTATAATGCTACTTAGGGTTATGATTTAGAGTTAATATTCATATTAGAGTTCGGACTAACTATTTAGGTAAACTAAATATAGTTAAGTACGTAAAGACAAAATTGAAATGTAATTAGATATAGGACTCAGAAAACTTATACAGGCTTTGGTCGCCCGATCATCTACGAGCTTCCCATCCTTCTTTCGCTAATGGGTACGCTCGAAAACTTTAGGAAAGTCCACGACGTTCGGGTCTTCACCTCACCTGGCGACCTCCTCGCACTGTAATAATTAAACATCAATTTATAACTAAACATTAAATTTAAAAAATTAAAGAAATAACAAATAAGAATACTCACCAGCCGTCGATAATGCTCTGAAATTGGGATGGATCCACCCGTGTAGTGACCACCCTTAGCACGGGTAGCCTTTGCCTTCTCACACTTGGCCTTATAGGCCAGAGTGTCCATCTTATTCATCATCTCCTTCCAGAATTCCTCCTTCAACCACTCCTTACGAAGAGTGCTATTTACTGTATCCAACGCCTTCTGGTCGTTGACCGTATCCCTCAACCTTTTGCTGGCGACGGACTTGTAGCACTTCCGGATCGCCTGATCTCTGTGCGCCGGCCACTAGTACAACTTCTGCAAATAAGGACAAATAAAAACAAAAGAGCAAATATTTAAGAAATGTTGTAAACAAAGACGATATTATTTTGACATACCTCAAGCATCTCGAGCCAAATGTGTCATCTATCAACTAGAATATCCCCGAAGTTCAGATAGGGACCATGGAATTGACGACGCATCAACTCGCCCAAATCTCTACCAGCCTAGACCGGAAAGAACCTAGAATAAACAAAACAATGTACAATTAGATAATAAATAGAGTATGAATAATTGTGTCTACTAACAATTATATACTTACGTCGTTCCATCGGTCTACAGATCGGGACGAGTGATGTTGGTCGACCATTTTGGTAGAGTCAGAGTGTCTGCAAATCCTGGTCGACGTATGTACACTCCACGATCGACCAAAAGGCCAGGATATGGGTTCGCCGCAGTAGAAGCAACAGGTATAGTCTACGACATAGAAGATAGGGCACCAGCACCGGTTGGAGTAGATGCTGAAGAAATATCAGGGCTAGCTCCGTCGACCGAAGAACGAGTGAACGGTGGAGATAAGCCATCCTCCTCATCAACCAAATAGTCCTAGCTAACTCCTCTATGATCTATAGCCGGTGTACTAGGAGGAGCAGGAGGGCAGGTCGACCCAGATCCTTGACGTCGTGTACGGCCTCGTCCCGCCATATGTAAATCTAAAAGAAATAAAAAATGATGTGATGATACAAATAATCAATGCAAATCTAATATAAATAAAATAAAGGTGTGTTGATACAAATAATAAATGCAAATCTAATAGGTAAAATGTACTAATCTTCTTCGTCTTCATCTTCTTTATTTTCACTATAACTTTCACTTTCACCTTCATCTTCAAATTCTTCCTCCTCATCTGATACGTACGTTTCAGACTCCTCCTCTACATGAGGTAAGTCTTCTATGTCAAGCTCTTCGTCAACTATATCATCCTCTACAGTAACGTCAACCTCTATGTCATCAACGCCGGCTAAACTCATATATGTTGGTTGAGGCATGACTACCTCATCCTCCTGGTATGCTTCATCTCCAATATTATATGTATTTCTTATTTTAGTTTTGCATACAACCTACCAATCACGAGTAGTACATCATCGACTAGGATAACTCGTGTAGTATACTTGGACCGTTTAACTAGCCAACACAATTGGTTCAAAACCTACATATCTTTTTCTGTGTTTTATATCAATAAATTCAGACTGTTTGCCAATTCTCCATCCTTGCTTGGGTGTTGTGTCGAACCAATCACATTTGAACAACACAATTTGGTTATCAAAAGAGTAATCCAGCTCTACAATATCTCTTAGAACACCGTAATAGTCAAATCCTGGATCAGCGTCGTAGACTGAACCCCTTACACAAACTTCAGAATTCTTTGTGTAATTAACCTCCTCATCGACAAATGAGTGATTGATAGGCTTTTCAGTGGTTCTAAATTTGAAGCCATTGATGGTATATCCATCCCAACTTTTCGCCCTCTTGGTTGGTCCGATAGCTAGTGCTCGAAATCTTTCGTCGGTCAATTGTGTGCCAGGACGAAAAACCTAAAACATCACGTATCATAGCATCATTAGGATAAAGCTCTTTCGTCGATCAATTGAATTTAGAATAGTTAAATGATACTAATCCTTACATAGTTATGGAACCACGATGGAAGTTTTCTATCAACCTCTCTAGCAAGATCATCATCATCAATGCTAGGTCTCTCCATTTTTATCTTAGCTCTAAAAATACTATGATAAAAACGAGAAAAGTTAGAGAAATATTTACAAGTATATCACAAAATTGGGGTATAATATAGCAAAATTATGTCTCTTACTTCTCTACATCTTCCATCTCCTCTATACCACTATTTAGGCAGATATACTGATGAGCCGCTTAAAAATCATCATCCTCCAACCACCGTAACTTAGAAGCACTTGTAGGCTTGCCACCAACATTGAAGATAGTACGAATTCCACGATTCGGTTCATCGACCGCACTTTCATCATTTCTTGGTACTCTATTCCAGTTTGTTCTGACATGAGTATCGAAGTAGATTGAGCAGAAGTTTGAGACCTCTTCAATAATATATGCTTCGCAAATCGAAGCTTCTACGTGAGCTTTATTGCCCAGGTGATGTAGATATCTATAAATAATATATTCAATATTAGAACTATTTGAATAAAATAATTATTAGTACTAGATAATTAAATATTTTATACCTCTCAAAGGGATACATCTATCGATAATGGACGGGAGCACTGATACGTGCTTCGTATGCAAGATGAATCGGCAAATGTTCTTTACTATCAAAAAAGTCGGAAGGAAACACCTTTTCTAACTTGCACAATGTCAATACAATCTTCTACTCAAGTTCAAACATATGTTGCACCGTCAACTTACTTGAACACAAATCTCTAAAGAATATAGCTAACTCGGCCAGCGGACCCCATACTTGAGAAGGCAACATCTCTCTCAGAGCGATAGGAAGTAAACGCTCCATGAATACGTGGCAATCATGACTCTTCATCCTATCAGCTTGCGTTTGTTTAGATCGACACATCTTGCCAGATTCGACACATAACCGTTAGGAAATCTCAACTTTGTAATCCAATTGCATATTATCAATTTATCATCCCTGCTCAGTGTAAATGGTGCTGAGGGCTTGACCCAGTTACCATTGGATCTTCGTGTTAGATGCAACTCTGGATGCCTGCAAATAATTTCTATGTCCTTTCTTGCTTTGGGATTGTCTTTCATTTTTCCTTTGATATCCATCACCGTATTGAAGATGTTATCAAATACAATTTTCTCAATGTATATGACGTCAAGATTATGTCTTATGAGATTGTCCTTCCAAAAAGGTAAGTCCTAAAAGATACTTCACTTCGTCCAATTATGGCTATATCCGAATCCTTCTAAGTGATGGCCTGATCTCGGATCTTCCTTTACAGTCGGCAAATCCTCTACCTCTGCCCAAACGATATCTCCAATCAATCTCAACGGGGGAGGAGTTAGTTCCTGTTTACCAACTCTAAAGGCATCCCTGTTTCTTCTACATGGATGTGACATAGGAAGGAACTGACGATGGCAATCAGGAAAACAAGCTTTTCCTCCATTCTGAAGGCGGAAAGCCTTACTCTTTTCCATACATATCGGACAAGACATAATACCATGAGTACTCCACCTAGATAACATTCCATATGCTGGCAAATCATTGATGGTCCACATCAACATCGTTCTCAACTGTAAGTTCAGCTCCATCGATATATCATACATCTGAATGCCGAACTGCCACAATTATTTTAACTCGTCCACCAATGGCTGCAAGTAGATATCGATGTTCTTCTTTAGATTTTTTGGACCGGGTTTGATAAGTGTCAAGAACATATAATGAGTCTTCATGCACATCCACAGTGGTAGATTGTAAGGGGTCAAAATTATCGACCAACAAGAGTACTGAGCCCCCGACTGTCCGAAAGGAGTGAATCCATCATAACATAAAGCCAGCCAAGCATTCTTAGGCTCTGCAGCAAACCTAGATGACATCGATCAAAATGCTTCCATGCCTCTCCATCAGATGGATGAGATAATTCTCCTTCATCCATCTTCCGCTCTTTACTATGCCATGTCATGTGTTCTGCAGTATTCGGGGACATATACATCCTCTGTAGCCTCTTTGTGATCGGCAAAAACTGCATGTATTTGTAGGGGTACAACCTTGCTTGGGCAGTTAATTTTTCTTTGCCCCGAATGGGCTTGTACCGGTCCTCGTGACAGAAAATACATTTGTCTTTATCATTGTTGTCCTTGTAGTACAATATGCAGCCATTTCGGCAACAATCTATCTTTTCGTAGCCTAATTCGAGTTTCTGTATCATTAATTTCGATTTGTAAAAGTTTTCTGGCAAGTCCTTCGCTCCTTTTGGCAGCAACCCTCTAACAAACTGAATTATTCGGTCATAGCATTATTACGATAAGTTAAAATCAGACTTGAGGTTCAACAACTGCATCACCACCGATAGGACATAATGAGAATCATAACCCGGATATAAACATATCATAGAACTCCTTTACAACAGGATTCGGATCCTCCGGATCAAAACTTGGACCGGCACAAGCCGCATCAAATACCAACTCACGTGCAAAGTTTCGATGTCGATATTGGAAGTGGTCTCCAAGAGTGGGGTCTCCCACCTCCGTATTAAAGGAGGATTGATATTGCAAAACAAAAGGTTCTCCTTGAGCCGTCCACTCGTTGTAGTTCGGTACGAAACCCTTCTTGTGTAGGTGCTATCTCACGAGATCTACCTCTCTGAATGGTATATTACGACAATTGACACAGGGGCACTTTATGAGCCTTCTGTCCATGAAATAAGGTTGGCTTCTGGCTTATCTCAGAAATTCCTCGACGCCCGCCTTGAAATCATCCATCAAACCAATCTTGCTCTCATGTCGTCGATTGTAGATCTACGAACGGTCAACTAAATATCGACTCATTTTTCAAACCAATTCTGCACCATGTACCATATATTGGGTAAATAAAAGTAAAAAATTAATTTAGTACCTAATTGTAACAACCAAGGTTAACAGTATCAGTATCGAAATCGATATCACACCATTCCTATGAGTATCGATATCGAAGTCGGTAATATCGACCATTCTTATGAGTATCGATATCAAAATCGGTAATATCGACCATTCTAATGAGTATCGATATCAAAATCGGTATCAGACCATTTTTATGAGTATCAATATCTAAATCGGTAATATCGACCATTCCTATGAGTATCGATATCGAAATTGGTATCAGACCATTCCTATGAGTATCGATATCAAAATAGGTAATATCGAAATCGGTATCATACCATTCCTATGAGTATCGAAAAGGAATCTAGAGAGAGTATGAAACTCTGCTTCACGTTTGATTCTATATTTTGCTCTGGTAGAGGAAGCCATGAGATTCTGAGAATGAAGAAAGAAGATGTTTTGAATATGAAGCTCTGCTTCATGTTTGGTTCTTATTAGTTTTGGCCATATCAGATTAGTATTGGCGTATCGGTTTGGTATCGGCCGTATCGGATTGGTATTGGCCTTATCGAATTGGTATCGTCCTATCCGATAGGTATCATCCGTATCGGATTGGTATTGGCCGTATCAGATTGGTATTGGCCGTATAGGATTGGAATTGGCCTTATCGGATTAGTATCGGCCGTATCATATCGGTATCGGCCGTATCCTTATATTATAGTATTGACAACCCTATAACACCATCCTAGAGTTAAATAATATTTTGAATAATAATCGGATATCATAATCCAATATTAACGGATTCGATATCTTAATGTCCAAAAATATTCGTATATCCGATTCCAATTTCACAAATTTCGAATAATTTACGAAAACCCAAAACCCTAGCTATTCCCATAAATCCAAAACCCTAGCTCCATTGTGTTCGTGTCCAAAACCCTAGCTAATGTTTACATATGTATCTTCAACCGTGTCCAAAATCTAAAATATAAAAACATTAATAAAAATATGCTTGGGTTTACCGAAGATGAAGGAGGAGGAGGTCACGCAGAGAGGGAGTCTGACCGGAGCACCGGGGAGGAGGGCTTAAGAGGGGGATAGAGAGGGGGGAGTAGGGGTCGAGGACGGGGGTGGAGAGGGGAGAAGGGGGCTGTAGAGGGGGGACAGAGAGGGGGGCACGGAGAGGGGGTCGAGGAGGGGGGCAGAGATGGGTGCACGGCGAGCGGGACTGGGGCGGAGAGGGGGGCTGTAAAGGGGACACGAAGAGGGGGAGAAGGTTCGTCGTCGGCCGTCGAGATCGGAGAGGGGTCGCCGCACCACCGCCGCAGAGGGGTCACCACAGTCGTCGGAGAGGTGGAAAGTTTGGGGGGAAATGAAAACTTTTGTAGAAATTTGAGAATGAGTAACAAAGGGTTACTACTACACTTTTACTCGTGGACAGCGATGGAAATATCCGTCGCTAAGTAGTCGGTATATAGCTAGCGACGAACTGTTGACAGAATTAACGACATAAATTAATACTGTATTTTACATATGATATTAGTTGCTAAGCGGTCGCTATTTCGTCGCTATTTAGTAATGGATTTACTTCCGTCGGTAAGATCAGTCGCTAAAATACAGTATTTTTGTAGTCAGTCTTCCCACGATACCGCATGGAGTGACTATCAAAATCAGGCGTGACTATGACCAATGGCCCAACATTGTGGTCAGTCTTCCCAAGATACCGTATGGAGTGGACACCAGTGTCACCTTTGAGGAGACTTCCGGGCCTTTAGTGATAGAGCTCCGATAACCCAGCAAGAATGCTCCCATCAGCGATGAACTTAAAAAAAGCATGATGGCTCAAATTAATGTATCCTCTTTTGATAATGTAATCCCAAAGGAGGATATATCGTACTTTTTAAATAAAAGGAATATATTTGAATTATCTACATGTGCCAAATGTAGAAACAATACACTCTATAGCGTATGACCTAGGTCAAAACCTTCACACACCAGTGAGTTCAATACACATGGCGCACAAACCCTTCAGCCATGTAGGAGCTTGTATCATAGTTCCAGCGAGGAAGAAGTATCGGTGATGTATTTTGACACAAGTATCAGTGACGTCAATACACATGGCGCATAACCTAGGTCTTTTCTACGGGACTCCGACACAAGTATTAGTGCTGTATTCCGAAAAGTATTCTCGGTCAAACTGGTGTCGGCTGATCAAGACCAAGATGATGGACAACCCCTTGAACTTTTTGAGGTTGAGAATAACAGTGGAAGCAGCATTTTAAGAAAAATAGTCGTCTACCGAGGACAAAGTCATACAAGTTAATCTGGGCGTCGAGTCATCTCCCAAGCCCATCATCATTAGCAAAAGTTCGTCAGGATATGATCGAGAATCCCTTATCAAGCTGATAAAAGACTACATCGATGATTTTGCATGGAACTAGAAATATATGACGGAATTATATCCCCAAATTGCTGTCCACAAACTAAACATCTGTCTTGATGCTAAACAAGTAAAACAGAAACAACGACGATTCCATCTAGATGTGATGGATGCAATTGAGACAAAAGTGAATAAGGTGATATCAAGCGACTTTATTCGCGAGAAGCAACGGCCAGATTGGGTGGCAAACATCGTTCCTGGCGTAAAAAAGAATGGCTAGATCCGAATATGTATAGACTATCGCGATATGAATGACACATGTCCAAAGGATGATTTTCATCTTTCTATCATGAACATGATGATCGATGGCACCTCCGTCTTCGAACGAATATCCTTTATGGATGGATTCTCGGGTTAGAATCAAATTAAAATGTGCCCCAATGATAAGAAGCACACATCCTTTCGTACCCCACGGGTATCTACTACTTCACAATAATGCCATTTGGCCTGAAGAATGCAGGCACAACGTACCAAAGAGCCATAAGCATCATCTTCCGAGAGCATGTTGAAAAGACGGTTGTGTGCTACGTGTGATGAGCCATTTCAAAGAGGATCACCTTCATGATCTAAAGACTGTATTCAAGTTGATGCACACGCACAAGCTAAAGATGAACCCAACCAAGTCCTTCTTGGGGGTTTCTAGTGGTAAGTTCCTCGGCTTTGTCATAACGCGAGAGGGCATCCACATAGATCTGGAGAAGACGCGAGCCATTCTCGACATGAGTTCTTTGAAAAATCTAAGAGAGCTTCATAGCCTTCAAGGAAGATTGCCATACATCAGAAGATTCATATCTAATTCAAGGAAGATTGCCATACATCAGAAGATTCATATATAAACTTTCTGGACATTGCCAGCCGTTCACGCATCTCATGAAGAAAGGTGTATCATTCGTCTGGATAGAAGAATGCAAAATATCCTTCGATAGTATCAAAAAATACCTTATACATCCCTCTGTATTGGTCACTACGGTAATGGGAAAGCCTTGCCTACTGTATGTTCGAGCAGTGGACCACTCCCTCGGAGCCCTGTTAGCCCCAGAAGAGTGACACAAGTCATGAACATGCAATTTACTATATCAGCAGGATGATGATCGGTGCTGAACATAGGTATAACCCTATCAAAAAGAGTATCTTGTGATGATATTCGCTATCCAGAAGACACGCCACTACATGACCGGATGAACAATACATGTCATCTCCTGTGTCAACCCACTTCGGGTGCTCATGACCAAGCCAGGGGCAGTGAGTTCTCGCTTGGCCACTTGGGCTATGCTGCTATCTCCGTACGGTATGGTGTTTGTCAAACAAGGGGCCTTAAAAGGCCAAGTGTTAGCTGACTTCCAGGCGACACATCTAGTACTAGAGACATCAAAGCTATACGACGACATCCCCGACGAAGTATTGGACTCTAACACGTCTACGGTAATCTGTCTGGTAGATGTTCTTTGATGGCGCTTCAAGAACATCACCCGATGATAAGATTGTGGCTGGAGTTGGAGTGGTTCTTATCTCCCCTGATGATCTAGTCCTCCATTTCGCTTACTCTCTTGTGGAACCCTGTTCCAATAATGTGGCAGAATATAATGCCCTTATTATCGAACTTCAATTGGCCAAACAGCTAAAGACGGATCATCTAGAAGCCTTTGGAGACTTCAAGTTAATAGAAAGCCAAGTTCGAGGGGAATACGAGGTCCGACATAAAGATCTGGTGCCCTACTACCAAGCGGCGATCAATATAATCTCAACCTCCACAACGTTCTTCATAGAACATATCCCAGGTAACAAAATACCAAAGTTGATGCGGCTAACAACTTCCCTAGCCGTTCCTGTCAAAACCTAGCACTCGATCACAGTAATCGGCCGAGAACTGGTGTATATGAAAAATAACCTGTACTTGTCATAGCCACTCTGTGGAGACAGATGGTGACATCAAAGATTGGTGGTTCGTCCTTATAGACTACGTAGCCTATGGGATCCTTCCTGATGACCCAAAAGAAGTCACCTCCATTAGAAGATGTTCCGTCATATTCTACTAGATACAGCTACCAAAACAATATATCGTTGTTCGTACAACAGACTCCTGCCTATCAGCCTGGCCCAAAGCTTCAAGATCGTCTCCGTCGCATGTGTTATTACTGGTCTACGATGGTCGCATATGCCATAGACTATGCCAAGAAGTGCAAAATATTCCAAATACATGTAGATCTTCTCCAAATGGGCAAAGGTCGTACGGCTTTCAAAGGTGAAGACGTCTAACATATAGTTTATTAAACATCACATCATCTACCAATTCAATCTACCACGAGGGATCATTCACGACAATGGTCCACAATTTACGAGTCACGTTTTCTTTCTATTTTGTGATAAAAATCAAATCCATATAGTAGCTTCAACTGCATTCAATAATTCGACATCAAACGAAATAGTAGAAGCTTTCAACAAGATGATCATCAAATTTCTTAAGATGGTCGTCTCCTTCAAGAAGTGCGACTAGAACGAGAAACTAGGTGAATGTCTCTGGGTGTACCGAACAACCGTCCAAACTACGACTGGTAGCATCGTATTCTTCTTGGTATATATAAGTAAAGTAGTTCATCCCCGCGAAGTCCAAATTCCTTCCGTCCGGGATGCCTTATCCAACCAGTTGACAGTCGAAGATAATCATCGATTGCGACTACAAGAACTGGAAGCACTAGATAAAAAAACCCCTTAGCTCAACAACTTATTAAACTTTTCAAGCGTGCATTGTCGGAGCCTTCAACAAGAAGGTGAAGGAGAGGACGTTACAGGTTGGTGACCTCGTTCTAGCGGTCTGAAGGCTGATGGTCATCACCCGTAAAATAGCAAAAAAATTCTAAGCCAAATGGGAGGGTCCATTCATTATGGAATCAGTGTACTCCAACTACGCATATAGGCTTACAAAACCTAATGAAGACTTGCTGGTGATGTCTGTAAATGGCAAATTCCTGAAGAAATACTATGTCTAAACCCCAGCCAGCCGCGGGATCTCCATATCTAGCATAATGATGCATACTCTCCTTGAAATACATCCCAAGAATATACCTCTGCCACGTCCATTTTACCTATGGTAAAGATATTCATATCAACAGTCGAGTCATGCGATAGAAATTCAGCCACAGTACCCAACTCACGACATGCGGCAGAAGCTTTACCCTTCGCCAAGATGAGTTTTCTTATCATGAATTATGATCACTCTTTCAGGCTCAGTTGCCTCAAGGGTATATCACATTCGATCCCCAGTTAGGTTGAAGGTACCCCTTTTTCCAATATCGTTATTTCCTAACAAAAAGCGAGATGACTCAAACCCTACTTCGCGTCTATATCACCTTTGAACTAGCCGACTAGTCATCCTTTAGAAAATAATTATGTCCATATTGCCTTTGAATTATTTTCCAAACCATTATTTGCTATGTCCACTTTACTTCTAAACGAATATGTATCCTATCATCTGTTGTTTCAACCATGGTATTCCAAACATCGACTACAAAAAGAAGTATTTGTCATGTCCATATCACCTCTAAGCAAGACATTCCCTGACTCCACTATTATACTCACATAGTCCTTGATAGTACTTCTACTCTACCCTGCTATCCGTACCTAGCCTTAGGTACACCATGGATAACATACCTATATAACTTATCCTAATTTATCTCTCTAGAAATGCAAACATCCTTCGTAGTGGAGGAAAGTTCTCAAGTACACAGAAAAGAGAAGGCATAGGTCAAGCAGTAATATTATGCACAGTCGAGTAGTTAGCCCTGGGTGATTAAACCAAATATTATGTGCTAAAAGAAGGAAATTTTATTAATGGAAGAACGAAGGGTTACAAAATACGACCACGAGGGCCTAACAGAAAACCTTAGGAAAACTTAGAGGAAGAGTAGTCGGAGTCATTAGTGGCACCCGCAATGTCATGAAGAGACTGGACACAAGAAGAATGAAACAACCGACGAAAGGCCTCCACCACTTGCTTCAACTCCTTCTCTTCTAGATCCAGGGGATGGGAGTCGATATCCATGTAGAAGCATAAAAAATTTTCAGCAATGAAGCTCTATGCGCCCAGCCAAGGGAGCTCTATGCGCTCATCCAAAGGAGCTCTATGTGCCCAGCCAGTAGAGCTCTATGCGCCCAGTCAGTGAAGCTCTATGCGCCCAATCAGTAAAGTCCCATGCGCCCAAGACTAGCTCCTTCAATGGGAGGGCGCATAGCCTGAGACAGGACTATGCGCACAAGCCTGACTAAGTCAAAGCCATGATCAAAACGTACGGCCACGTCAGTCTCCACAAGCAATCGTGCACCGAAGCATGCGGCCACGTCAGCACCACAAACAACCCACGACTACGCAGCCTGCATGTGCCTACATCCTATGCGTCCAAAGCAGGACTATGCGCCCACATGAAAACTAGTGTGTTTCCTCATGTGGGCGCATAACATCATTCCAGCTCAGAAACAACTATAAAAATGGGTCTCATCCCTCCTCAAAACACAGAACGGAGAGCATTTTCAAGAGCCAAACTGCTACACTTCTTGCCAGTGAGCCGAGAGTTAGCAATTTTCTTAGGTTTTCTCCCACTTTTGTAATCGGAGTGTCAACGGAGTAAAGAAGCAAATGTCGCTCGATCTCCATCGTCCCATTCCCTAGAATTCTTTTTTGTACTCGGAGATCCTCAGTGTAGGATCTCTCAGGCGTATTCGATTTGTGGTGCCTTGTGCCAATAAAGAAAAGACAGCATTTGTTCTTCTTTTTGTGTGTGTTCACAAAAATGGCGACTCTGCTGGAGACTACCTTTTTCTTTGACGAGAAGGTGGTGACGCAATCCGATACCGACAAAGTGGAGAGCACTCAGAAGATGCTGATCGTAAAATTCGATCAGCAAACATTCGAAGAGATGCGCTCGAGGGACGGCTCTACTCCCTCAAAATCAGCGAAGCCAAACAAATCTCATAAGACTTGGCTTCGGAAGGCTCGCTGCGCATATCCTGCTAGTGTCATAGCAGATATGCAACTGGAGGACTCTGTCACGTGGGTGCATGACTCTGCCACAGAAGTTCCCCAAATGGAGAAGGCTCACACCGTTTCGGGCTCTACTAGCCCAGTGACTTTCTTTCTGCACAACCAACAACAGAGTGTTCGACACTCAAGACTTGGCAGAAGAAAACACTATGTAAACCCCCTAATTTATTAAATTATTTAATATTAGTTTTGTGTAAATTTTTTTGCTAAAATACATGTATGCATAATACTAGGAGTGTAATGCATAGTATGGGTGTAAGTTTATTTGATATATATTTATATGTATATATGTATGTGTGTATGTGTTGATTTATTAAGGTGTGTATATATACATATATGTGGAAATACATGTGTATATAAATATATCTAAATTTTTGTATTATTGAAAAGAGTTTTTTTAAATTAGAAATAATAAATAAAAAAGAATTTAGATATTTAAATAGAGTAATAATAAAAAAATAGAAAATAGTTTAAAAAAGAATTTCAAAAAAAAAGATGAAAAAGAAAAAGAAATGAAGAAAGAAAAAGAAATGAGAAAGGAAATAAAAAAGGAAAAGAATAAGAAAAGAAAAGAAAAAGAAAAATAAAAAAATAAAATAAAAGCCACACCCACGCACTTAAGTGGGCGGGCCCCCCCTATCCCATGCTTGCTGCTGAAGCAGCAAGCTAACGACCACCAACCCGTGGGCAAAGCCCAATTGGGTTATTAATAATAGTGGTAGTATTAGGTTTTTCAACCAATTTGTTTTATATATAACCTCCTCCACAGACCTCAAAACCCTAGACTTCCATAACGAAAATTACGGCAGAACATACCCTCTTCGCCTACGAGTTCATTTCACCAGCGACAGAGTTGTGTGCATGACGAACGGAGCATCGAAAGTCAGCCCCTCGTCATCCATGGAGCAGTTTTCCCACTCAAGGTACCTTAATTCCCGACGACGTAACTTTTTACTCGTAGCACCGATTTTTGATCCATAAGATTTTCTGGAAAGTAGACTTGACCCTCTTCGAGATCCTCCAGATGGATTTCGACATAACCATCTAGCTGGTTCGAAAAATCGAACCGAAGTTAGCAAAAAAATCTATTTTTCTGGACTGTTAAATTCAATTCTAAACGACAACTTGTCGGCCAATTTTCTTGCTATGTATTAAAGATTTATAGAAACTAATTGAAAACAGTAAAAGAAAACATAACCGAGATCGCTACGCATCTTCTGGATCGTTGTTTCGATTAACGTGTAAAAAGTAAATTGATGTTGAAGTTGGAGGAAAAACTGTGTTAATTTATATAAAATATTTGAAATTTTCTCGATACGGCGTGCGCCCCGACAAACCGGGCGACGTGGTCGCATGCTATATGCATTAAAAGACGCGTAGGATGTTGTCGATGTATGGGAACTGACAGAACTCAGTTTCGTCGTGTGTGCGCGACGAAATCAGTCCGTATCCGTCGAGATACCCCTGTATCGCCAATTTGCAAACTTTGCCCTAACTTCGTGTACAGTCGTCAAATAGAGACAAAACTTGTGCCAACAGGTCCGAATCGAAATTCTGGTCCTGTGTGCCAAGTTTGGTTCGATTCTGAGAAAGGTCGACCGGAACCCCTTTTTGGCGGGCCTGAAACCCACTCAAACGGGCGATTTTGTACGCGGCTCATCGGAATCCAAATCTGGACATTCCGTTGAGTTCCTCTCTTCAAAATGAATCCGTAGACATATAGTTTGATGAATTTAGAGACTGTAACTTTGGCACGCATTTCGGTTCAAAGCGGGTCCAACGGCGGATATCGTTTTGACCCGAAATTACGATTTTGCCCCTATTCCAGAATTAGACTTTTGGACAGGCGTTTCTTAGGTATATCTTATACACAGAGTACATTTTTGATATTTGTTTCAGCAACCGGAGTTGTTTGGAGATTGTGACGTTTCTTGGTTGACATTGTGATTTCCTAGACTTGCCAGTTTGCACCATCAGGCAAGATACCTTGCCACCTTACTCTGTGATTACTTTACTTTATTTTTCAGTTATTTATTTTCAATTTCATATATATTGTTCTATGTTTTATATTACTGTGCGTCCGAATCACACTTGGGTGCAAGCGACCATATCGGTCGTTTATTTGCCTTATATTATTTACTTGCATTGACTTAGATTAGTGACCACCCATTGATGATGAGATATTGGTATATCTTATACGGCCTTGACACGTACTTTACCATGTATTATGTGTCACATATAGGACACGTACTCGCGTAGTCGGCCGGCCACCGATACGTATGGGGCGTACGACGTTTAGGAGTAACTGCCAATAGAATTGCATGCTAGTAGACTTGGCAGTTACTAGATGGTCATATGAGTCATGGATGTGACTCCATTAGGCATTGGAAGGGAAGAACAGTTCCTTGATGTATGGGCCATATTTACATACTGCTATTGTACATGAAGCTCCGTTGGAGACGCAGGTTCACCCTATTGTACTGATTTCCTCTGACGTTCATGGAACGTTATGGACGTTTTCTTACTGATTCCCTCTGACATTCCCGAACGTTATGGACGAATTGTACTGATTCCCGATGAGAGGGACGATGCCACTGCTATACAGCCCGGGTGCCCATATGTGAAGGATTGTTTTTTATTGCATATTCACTATAGTACGGTTAGGTACCCTATTGCATGCATCCCTTATTTTTTATTATATATCACAGTTTATATGGTATGGTGTTTTCTTGTATCTTGTTACGTCCCTCTGAGGACCTGGTTATCTCTCCAGGATTAGACGATTTCCCACAGGAGTACGGAGCGGCATTGGATCCATCTTTTGTGGGCGAAGAGGCATTTCCCTTTGGCATTTAGCTCTATTCTTATCTTTGAGGATTTTTGAGACTATGTAGTAGACATCTTATGTTCTTTCATTTACTTTCTATTTTGTGGAGGTTGGACTCCGATCTTTGTGACTATTTTACATAGCTGTTTGGAGTGGGTATGTCCACCCGGCTATCTATTGATGCATTATTTATTGGACTCTCGTTTCTTCTGTGTTGAGCTGTGATGAGATTAGATACTTATATTTTGGCCTATGATTTTGTTATATATATACAGCTTATGTACGTATACGAGGATTTCATATATTGGAGTATTCTTCGTATATGTGCAGCTGGAATGTTGCCTACTTGGTCCTAAGTATTTTGGGACTGGGGCGTTACATATTTTTGTGGTGGCCATGACTGTGCCCAACAAGCCTGCATATAGGAATATGAATAGTATCTTATCTAGAACTACTACTTCCTTGACTTCCAATCTTTTTAATTTCCTTTGATTACTTGAATTACCTCATATCTAACTTCTCCTAATATCGTCCTATTCTTCCTCATGCTTGTAACGCCCCAGTCCCAAAATACGTAGGACCAAGTACGTGAACATGCCAGCTGCACATATACGAAGAATACTCCAATATATGGAATCCTCATATATGCACATAAGCTGTAAGTAAAATAATAACAGGCCAGAATAACACATCTAATCTCATCACAGCTCAACACAGAAGATAATAGAGTCCAAATAAATAAATAAGAGTATCCAAAGATAGCCGGATGAACATACTCACTCCAAACAGCTATGAAAAATAGTCTCACAAGATCAGAGTCCAACCTCCGCAAAATAGGAAAAAATGAGATGTAAAATAATGTCCACTAATGTCTCAATTATAGAATGAACTAGAAATCAGTAGTGACTGCCTCGTCATCGATGTAAGATGGATCCAGCGCCGCTCCATACTCCTGCGGAAAGTCGTCTAATCCTGGAAAGATAACCAGGTCCTCAGGGGACATAGCAAGATACAAGAAAACACCATGCCATATAACTGTGATAATATAATAGAAAGAAAAAGGGATGCATGTAATAGGGTGCCTACCAGTTCTATAGTGACAATGCAGTTAAGAATAGACCTTCAACGCATGGGTATCTGGCTCAGTAGCAGTAACTCAGGTGTGGCCCCATCAGGATACCAGGGACCTCAAAGCATAACATTCCTCGAATGTCAGAGGCCAGCAGTATCAGTAATAGAAAAGTGCATAAGGACCCATACGTTAAGGAAACTGTTCTCCCCATCCAATGCCTAGTAGGGTCATATCCATGACTCATGAACCTCTAGTAACTGCCAAGTCTTCTAGCATGCAATTCTATTGGCAGTTACTCATATCCGTCGCACGTACCATACGTATCGGTGGCCAGCCGACTACGCGGATACGTGTCCTACATGTGACTTATATCACGTGATACAACAAGTGTCAAGGCCGTATGAGATATACCAATCCCTCAATATCAATGGGTGGTCAATAAACTAAGTCAATGCAAGAGAAAACAAATAAAGCGAGAAAAACGACCGATAGTGTCGCTTGCACCCAAGTGTGACTTGGATGCACAGTTTAAATATCGAGAAATAAAAAATGCTGAAAATAACAACTGAAAATAAAAATATAATAATCACAGAGTAAGGTGGCAAGGTATCTTGCCTGCGGTACGAGAAGGGCAATTCCAAGAGTAGCAAGTGTCAGCACCAAAATTCACAAATCACAGATGACTCCAGACGCTGAAATAAACATCAAAAATGATCTCGGTGAAGAAGATATACCTAGGAAACGCCTATCCAAAAGTCAAATTCTGGAACAGGGGCAAAATCGTAATTTCAGGTCAAAACGATGTCGTTGGACTCGCTTTAAACCGAAATGCGTGCCAAAGTCTACGGTCTCTAAGGTCGTCAAACTATATGTCTACGGTTTCAGTCTGAGGAGAGGAACTCAACGGTATGTCCAGTTTTGGATTCCGATGAGCCATGTACAAATTCGCCCGTTTGAGTGGGTCGCGGGCCCGCTAAAAAGGGGTTCCGATTCGACCTTCTCAGAATTGAACCAAACTTGGCATACAGTACCAAAATTTTGATTCGAACCTGTTGGCACAAGTTTCGTCTCGATTCGACGACTGTACACGAAGTTATGGACAAGTTTGCAAAACGTCGATACGGGGGTATCTTGACGGATACGTGTTGATTTCGTCGCGCACACACGACGAAACTGAGTTCCGTCAGTTCCCACACATCCGCAATGTCCATATGCGCCTTTCGATGCGTATAGCACATGACCACGTCGCCCGGTTCGTCGGGGCACACGTCATATAGAACAAATTTCAGAAAATTAATATAATTAAACACAGGTTTTTCCTCAACTTCAACATCAATCTAATTTTTACACGCTAATCAAAACGACGATCCAAAAGATGCGTTGCAATCTCGGTTATGTCGTCTTTTACTGTTTTCAATTAGTTCCTACATTACTTTACTGTACAGCAAAAAAATTGGCCGACAAGTTGACGTTTTAAAACAGTTTTATAGTATTACAGAAAACAGATTTTTGTTCAACTTCGTCTCAATTTTTCGAGCAAGTCGATGGGTTGTTTTTGAAATCCACCTACAGGATCTCGAAGAGGGTCAAGTTTACTTTCCATAAAATCTTACGGATCGAAAATCGGTGCTACGGGTAAAAAGTTACGCCATGGGGAAGTAGGGTACCTTGAGTGGGAAAACTGCTCCGTGGGTGACGCGAGGCTGACTTCCGATGCTCCGTTTGTCGCGAACAGAGCTCCGTCGCTGGTGAAACGAACTCGTAGGCGAAGAGGATATGATCAGCCTCAACTTTCGTTTTGGAAGTTTAGGGTTTCGAGGTTTGTGCAAGAAGATATATATATATATATATATATATCAAGTTACTCTCAACCCTAATACTAATGGATTTTGGATTAACCCGATTCCCACTATTCCACGGATTCACGCGTACGGGGGGGGGGGGTTCTTTTGCTCTGCTGCTGCTGTAGGCCCGCTCACTTAAAGTGAGCGGCTGTGCTCACCTCTTTCTCTCTCTTTTTTCACTAAAGGCCAACCATTTGGCCTGAGCTTCCCTCGGCCAAGCCTGGCCGCCCCCTTGCTGTGGTTGAACCGGGCCCCACCAATTATTATATTTATATTATTATTATTATTATTTTTTCAAACACAATCACCGCTACTTATATGTGTATATATATATATATATATATATATATATATATATATATATATATATATATATATATATATTTATATATATATATATATATATATATCTATATCAAGCTATAAATATATTTATATATTATTTTAAGCTATAAATAAATTCTCAAAAATTTACCAATAAATTCCTAAAAATCGTAGAACTTATTATATTCCTTATTTAATAGAAATATTAACATGCACACATATAATAATGTATATATACACATACTTTAATTATACTAATAACTTAGTAGTAAATAAATCCATAACTAATGAAATACATAACAAAAATTAATTTAATTTATAAAAATTAATTATAAATTATGGGGGTTTACATCCTACCCAACTTAAAAAAAAATTTCGTCCTCGAAATTAAACTAATGTCGGGGGGTCCAATGCAATACAAGGAAATTAATAGTAATTTAAGAGCTTAAAATGCAAGACATACCTTCGTCTTCGAACAAATGCGGGTAGCGGGTTCGGATGTCGTCCTTGTGCTCCCAAGTAGACTCCCCTGGCGAGTGATGCTTCCATGCCACGCGAACCAATGGAATAGATTAATTCCGCAACACCTTCACTCGGCGATCGAGGATACCTACTGGTTGCTCTTCGTACGACAAACTCGGTCCAACTGTGATCTCGGAGTGATCAAGCACATGATTGATGTCCGCCACGTACCTCCTCAGCTGAGATACGTGGAATACGTCATGCACTCCCTCTAGCGACGGTGACAAGGCCAATCTATAGGCAACCTCTCCAACACGTTCCAAGACATCGAAAGGCCCGATGTACTTTGGACTCTGCTTGCCACGTCCTCTGAATCGAATCGTGCCTCTAGTGGAGGATATCTTCAAGAACACATGGTCACCCTCTTTAAACTCCAAGGGTCGACGACGATTATCTGGCCACTGCTTCTGACGATCCTGCGCTGCTCGCAGGTGGCCCTGTATTTTCTTTACTGTCTCCACTGTGCTCAAGACCAACTCGGGACCCAATAGCTGTCGCTCTCTTATGTCGCTCCAACAAACAGGAGACCGACACTTCCTACCATACAATGCTTCGAACGGGGCCATCTGAATGCTCGCTTGATAGCTATTGTTGTAGGAAAACTCAACAAGATGGAGATGGTCCTTCCATGGACCGCTAAAATCAAGCATGCACGCTCTCAACATATCCTCTAGCGTCTGTATGGTACGCTCTGACTGACCGTTTATCTGTGGATGGTATGATGTGCAAAACTTCAATCGAGTGCCCAAACTCTCTTGCATGCTCCTCCAAAAGTGCGAGGTGAATCTCGAGTCACGGTCCGACACAATACTAACAGACACACCGTGTAGTCTAACAATCTGCTCCATATATATGTCTGCCAATACCTCTGTCGACTGACCCACTCTGAAAGGTAAGAAATGGGCTGACTTCGTAAGTCTATCTACAATCACCCACACTACGTTACGTCCCCTAGGACACCGAGGAAAACCCATGACGAAATCCATAGTAATGTGCTCCCACTTCCACTCGGGAATGGGTAGCGGCTGCAATAATCCGACCGTCCTCTGGTGCTCCACCTTCACTTGCTGACATACTAAGCACTTGGCAATGAAACGAGCTATCTCTCGCTTCATTCCGTGCTACCAATAATACTGTCGTAAGTCACGATACATCTTGGTTCCTCCGGGATGAATAGAATATGCCGAACTGTGAGCCTCTGCCATCAGCTCCTGTCGTAGCTCTCTACTGGGAACATAAATACGATCACCACATCGCAATGTCCCATCGGGATGGATCCTCAATCCCGTCTTCTCTCCTGCTTCAGTCCTCTCTTTCAGCCGTCGAAATCTAGCGTCATTGTGCAATGCTGCCTTGATGCGCTCTACCAATGATGATTGTACTTGGAGGTTGGCTAATACTCCATCGGCTCCAGACAATACTACCTCAATACCAAGCTGCTCCAAGTCTCTAATCAACTCCTTCTGTGTAGTCAAAAAGTGTGCCATGGGCTTATGGCTCAATACGTCTGCCATGATATTAGCCTTGCCCGGATGATAATGTAGCTCGATCTCATAATTCTTCATCAACTCCAACCAACGCCGCTGTCGTATATTCAACTCCTTTTGTGTGAACACATACTTGAGGCTCTTATGATCAGTATAGATATCAACCTTCTCGCCGTACAAGTAGTATCTCTATAGCTTCAAAGCAAAGATAACCGCTGCGAGCTCTAGATCGTGGGTCGAATAATTCTTCTCGTGCACTCTCAACTGTCATGATGCATATGCTACTACACGCCCATGCTGCATCAATACACATCCTAATCCCTTCTCGGATGCGTCACTGTAGATCACGAATCCTTCCGGGCCCGATGGTAGTATCAAAATCGGTGCTGTGATCAATCGCTTCTTCAACTCGTCAAAAGCGGCTTGACACTCGTTTGTCCATACAAACTCCTGATCCTTACAAGTTAATCGAGTCATAGGCCCCGCTATTCGAGAGAAATCTTCTACGAACCGTCAGTAGTAACCCATAAGTCCGAGAAAACTTCTCACCTCGGAAGCTGATGTAGGAGCGGGCCATGATTTGTCTGTTGTGATCTTCTATGGGTCTACTGATATACCATCGCCCGTAACAATATGACCAAGAAATGATACCTCCTTGAGAAATAAGTCACACTTGCTAATCTTCGCGAAAAGTCGCTCATTCTTCAATGTTCCCAAAACTATCCGTAGATGCTGCTCATGCTCCTCTTGACTCTTAGAGTAAATCAAGATATCATCTATAAAACCTACTACAAATTTGTCCAAGTACTGGTGAAAGATCTTGTTCATTAAATTCATGAAAACTGCGGGTGCATTGGTCAAACCGAAGGGCATGACCGAGAACTCGTAGTGTCCATACCTTGATCGAAAAACCGTCTTTGCAATGTCTTCCTTCTGAACCTTCAATTGGTGATAACCCGATCGTAAGTCAATCTTGGAGAATACTTTTGCTCTACTCAGTTGATCGAATAGATCATCTATACGCGACAAGGGATACTTGTTCTTTACCGTCACCGCATTCAATGCTCTGTAGTCGATGCACATGCGCACTGTCCCGTCTTTCTTAGGCACAAAAAGAACGGGTGCTCCCCATGGTGACGCACTAGCACGAATAAATCCCTTCTTTAATAAGTCATCAATCTGCATCTTCATCTCTACTAACTCCTTGGGTGCCAGACGATAAACTCGAGATGAAATAGGCTCGGTTCCGGGAATAAGCTCAATAGAAAACTCAATATCTCGGTCAGGTGGTAGTCCAGGCAATTCCTCGAGGAATACATCCTCGAACTCGGTGATAATAGGGTGCTGAGGGCTGTCATGCATCATCATATGAGTCCTCGATGCGGGTGCCTCACAACTCTCTCCATCTTCTTTGGTGAACTCAAACTCTACCGCATTCGGTGGTCTAAAGATAATACTGCTCCTATGGCAGTCTATGAGAGCGAAATGCTGGCTCAACCAGTCCATTCCAAGAACCACATCAAATGTCGGCATAGAAAATACAAGAAGTCGTGCCATCATCTCCCTGCCACTTATCACTACAGGACAAAGTCTACAAACACCACTAACAGGTACCACTCCTCCTCCAGTGAGGATTCTAACATTCTTAGCTAAGGGTGTGATGGGAATGTTGTGTCTAGTGGCAAAACTAGTGGCTATGAATGGATGAGTGGCTCTAGTATTAAATAATGTAATAGCAGGAAAAGAAGCAACTAAAACCATACCTGCTATGACCTCTGCCTCTGTCTCTATATCCTCAACAGCAAGTGAGAATACCTTTCCATGATTTTGTCCGGGGCCCTGAGCTCTGGCCCTCTCGAACTGTGCTGACTGAGGTGGTAATGGCGGGCGAGGTGCTCCTGCCACTGGCTGAGGTGCTGGAAGTGCTGGGGCTAAGGACTGTTGTTCCGGACAATCTTTCACCTTGTGCTGTCCTGACCCGCATCTCATGCATGATCCAAGTCGAATTCGACAGTCCTTCAAGACGTGCCCCTGCTTCCCACAAAAGTTGCAGGTGGGCTTCTGATAAGGTGTGGGCCTCTGCTGAAACTGTCCGGTGGCCCTCCTAATAGGTCCACTCTGAGTAGCCCGAGCTGGTGTAACTGCTGGTGTATGACGCCTCGATGTCTGCTGCTGCACCTTGCGAAGAATCTCCTGAGCACAAGCTTCTTCCAAGACAGCTGAATGGAAGACTCGAGACTGAGTAGTCGTATAAGACTTGAGCTCTAGTGCAAGCCCTTGGTGAAATCTTCTTGCCTTCTCTAACTCTATCGGAATCAATCCCGTACCAAATCGACTCAGGCGATTGAACTCTGAGTCATACTCATCAACTGTCATATTCCCTTGCTTCAAATGAAGGAACTGGTCATAGAGACCATCTCGAACATGAATAGGGAAGAATCTCTCATAAAATGCATCATAGAACTGCTTCCAGGTGATCCCAGTGTCTAGTCGTCTCCCTTCCGCCTTCCACTAGTAGTGTGCATTATCTTCTAACAGTAGGTCCACTGCTGTCATCCAATCTCGAGCTGGCAACTGGGATGCCTTCATTAGCTTCACGGTACTAATAAGCCACTGTGACACCTCTAATGGCTTCTCTGTTCCTCTAAAGGCCTTGGGGTTCATATCTATGAAATTCTTGATAGAGCCTTCATAAGGATGCAGAGCCGGTGCTGGTACTGGTACTGGAGGTGGTGGTGGAGGTCTAGCCATTGCTGCCATCATCGTCTGTCTCATCAGCTCAGTTTGCTGCCACTGAGCCTGCATCATGGCATACATAAACTGAGAAGTAGGGCTCCCATCAGTCGGTGGTGGAGGCATCTGAGGTACCGACTGCGGAGAAAACTGCTGAGGGAATGGTGGTGGTGGAGGCAGTGGTACATTCCCTTCCGGTGGCATAGTAGTGGTCTGTCCAGCCTGGCTGCCTGGGGGTGCTGCGGTCTCTGGGTACTCCGTCGTCGGTGTCGTAGTAGGCTGCGACAGTCCTGGCTGGTATGGTGTTGCTGGAGTCATGGGAGGATTCTGTCCCTCCGGAGTAGCCTCTTCACCAGATGTGAGGGCCAAGGCAGAAGTGTGTCCGTTTCTTAAACGCATATTGTTGGCACGAGGGAGATAAGTTGATATTAGGAAAGATTAGATATGAAGTAAATCGAATAATCAAGGAAGTTTCGAAAAGTTTGGAAGTCAAGAGGTAGCAGTAGTTCTGGATGAGATATTCCTATTCCTATATGCAGGCTTGTTGGGCACAGTCATTGTAACGCCCTAGTCCCAAAATACGTAGGACTAGGTTCATAGACATGCCAGCTGTATACATACGAAGTATACTCCAATATATGGAAACCTCGTATGAATACATAAGCTGTAAAATGTAGTAAACCAAGAGTAATCTAATCTCATCCACGAAATATAAGAATAAAAGATGTCATATAATGATAATGAATTGTCATTGATACATATAGTTGGGCGGAGACAAATCCACTACCAACTATGAAAAGAAATACAAGATATACAAAAGAATAATTTTGGCTAGCGAAGCGAAGACGATCTAAGCGCAATCATACTCGAAGAAATAGAGATGGTCACAGCTAGAGATAGAGAACCTACGAAAGACAAGAACACACACCTGGAGAGATAACCAGGTCCTCAGAGGGACGTAACAAGACACATAATATCATGCCATATAAACTGAATAACTATTGCTCAAATAAATAAGTTAATTGAATTTATAACATGGTCCAATACACACCTATTGAACGAGCGTACCATCCCCCCAACCAAACAAGGACAGGAGATGGTAAACTAATTCACGGTGACGTATCTTTCCATGCTATGAATCCAATATGGTATCCGGACCCCAACAAGGTTCAATACCTTCTCATCGAAGTAGTAAGTCACACCTACAACCAAACAAGGACAAGATGTGACGAACTAATCTGCGACAAGTTATTGTTCCAAGCCACGGTCAGATACAAGTACCCAAACCAAAAGTACTCGTACCTAACGAATAAAGGTAGCCTAACCAGATCTAAGTGAATGCAGTTTTAAGAACAGTTCATGGTCGCATGACTACCGGGTCAAGTCAAAAAAATACCAATGTAGTACCTCAGTAGCGAGTCACAACACCATATACTATTCCTCAGTATCGAGCGAGTCTATAGTATATAGTCTACCTATCGTTCCTCAGTAGCGAGCGAGTCTACGATAGATAGGGTGGTAGTCAACTTCCAATCATGTTCTCCCCGCCCAATGCCAACTCATAACTGCTAAGTCTTCTAGCATGCAATTCTAATAGCAATTATTTTCTAACGCACGGCTTATAAGTACTGGTGGCCAGCTAATCACGTATGTCCGAGTCCTATATGTGACTCACAACAACGTAAAATAAATGTGTCAAGGCCTATGAATGCAACACACAAGGTGGTCCCTTAAATCTAGGTTTAATGTGTAAGAAAAATAATACATAGCAGAAAATATAAATGAACAGTAAGTTCTAACAGGTTATGCCATAGGCCTATGAATGTAACACACAAGCTGGTGAAACCGACAATCCCGTTGGGTACAGAATATTCATAGGGCTACACAAGATGAACTCAGACGATGTGACAAACTTCTAAAATAAAAACCAAAAATAAAATATTCAGAAATTTTTTTTAGGAAAAATATATGATGTGTATTTCTCTGTCAGTATTCCGAAACTTCAAACGGATCGTGATTCTGATTCCTGGTTCTCCCAGAATCTCAAAAACACTAAAACGTATCAGATTTCGGACCACTGACACTCCACAAATTTTCTAAAAAATTATGTTCCGAATTTATGAAAATAAAATTTACATTCAGAAAATATACCTCAATACGATTCCAACAAAAAAAACTGGAGGTCAAGAGGAGTCCGGAGTTGGGAGTTATGGTCATTCGAAGTTGCTACAACCTTTGAAAATTGAGGCTGAATTTATGACGAAAAAAAGAGAGAAATTTTGACAAGGATGGTTTGAAAGATGATTTGTGGTGAAAATAATATGGAGGAGTACCTGCCTATTTATAGGATGTGGGAAT
Organism: Iris pallida; assembly: GCA_029216955.1. NCBI lineage: Eukaryota > Viridiplantae > Streptophyta > Magnoliopsida > Asparagales > Iridaceae > Iris > Iris pallida. The sequence goes on along the minus strand of JANAVB010026999.1, from coordinate 6,209,411 downwards.
TCCAATAAGAATTAGGATTCCTTTAAACCTAATTTAGATATTTCCTAATTTAATTTAAAAGCAATCAAATCCAAATCCAAATCCAAATCCAAATCCAAATCTAATTTAAATCAAATCAAATTCTCTTAGTTTAAAATCAAATCAATTAAATCCAATTTAAATCTATTTAAATTTTTAGCTCAAAATCAAATGGGATAAATAAATTTCGAATATTTAACTATTTTAATAAATCCAAAAATCAAATCAAGATTTAAATGGCCACCATAACTTCCAAATATATTTTTCAAAATACCAATAATAATAATTTCAAAAATAATAAATATTTTAGATATCTTTTTAAATAATAAAATATTTATTAATAAATCTCAAAAATTACATTTTTATTTAAATAGACTAATAAATAATTACGAAATATATGTATGCACGAATAATGCATACATGATTATGCTTTTCCTAGTATACAATGAAATATTATTTATGATTAATAACTGCTAAAAATAAAAAGGCTTTTATAGCAAGAATAATAATTATATAATATTGTGAAAGTGTATAATAAAATAGAAAAACTGTTTTTCTAAAATATGTACGCTCGCACATATTCGTACTTGACGAGCAACTTACGAAAAATAAAATTTCGTGCGCGACGTACAATACGACTATGCGACGTACAATACAAAAATTTTAAATCAGTACCAAATTTAATATATATAAAAAAATAGTAGAAATTTATGGGTTTTACATCCTACCCAACTTAAAAGAATTTCGTCCTCGAAATTAAGAATTAGGAGGGGGTGAGAAGGCACAACGGTAGATAGGAGGGTTTAAGGAAGTTTATATGGTCGTAGTCTAGGTTGAGGGTATGATTAAGAGACGATTGTAATAACTCTTAAATTCAAGTGATTAGAAAGTCAAGATTGTAAATTTAGTGTCGAGGGAAAGGTCGAGTAGTTCAAGACAAAGATATGGTTACATTGGGTGGTAGTGGTCATGGTGATAGGACAGTTTTAGGAGTTTTAGTACGATGCTTTCGTCCTTCTAAAATAGGTGAAGGCAAACGCAATATAGAGTTCGAAGGAGGCGTTATCAAATACGAATACATGGTTCAAAGGCGACCGAATAATTCAAAAGGAGTTGTCAAGGCAGTCGCGGATGGGACTCTAGAGGACAAGTTTAGCTATGTCCCCATCCACGTAGAACGATAGATAAAAGCGAACCAAAGTGCACTCGGTTGATCAGACCATTATGCACCGGTTCTGATTAGACAATATGTTAGTGGTTGCACGCAATAAAATATGTCATGATCAAGCTTGATAACGAAATAAGCTTGCAAAACTGAAGCTACGTTAGCAGCGCGAGATAGTCAAAATATGAGCAAGGGTGGTACTGATGAAGGAAATTTTAAATAGTCCCAGATCTTTTAAGATCAAGGCTCGCCCGAAGTTCGGGCCTATACAGTTGTCCTAGTGTTTCTTCATTTATGGCTTGGTAGACTAGATAAGGTAGGGTCCTCTGAATTTAGAGTCTAAGTGAACTTACCAATGTGGTTCACAAGGAAAAGGTTTGTTAGATGGTGAGGTATTCTACCCAACTAACAAGAGTTAAACTAATAGTATCATGGCACAGTGGTCAAGCAATAAAGATAAAGTACAAATTTAAGCATTTAAGGAATTTAGTAGAAGACAATCACATATCGGGTCGAAAGAATTGAGTTGAGGTTGAATCCCTATCCGTGGTCGAAAATATATCGCTATCATGGTAAAGATTATAGTTTGGCCATTTTGACCATAAAGTCATATCAAAAAATAGAGTACAAGAAGATGGGTTTTGGTGGGATATGATATGTCTACAGGAAGGTGGACTTGTCTAGGTCTTACATTGTCACGACCCGTTACCCAATTTGTTGGGCCGGGCTGAGCCATGTCCAGCCTACGCTTAAGATAAAGCGCAGTAAGTTGTTCTAGAGATAACAAGATAAGACGAAATGTGCTAACAGTTCTATAAGTGAAGAAGAATCATAAATGCTCCAAACACAAAAGTCATCTCATATATAGAAATAAGTCCAAAGTACAAGTCTGAAATATAAAACTGGATACATGTCCAGTTACAAAATACGTAGTCTAATACATGACTACACTAAGTATCCCAAGTGACTACGCAAACTAGGCGAGTCTCCCCGCAGGAACATCCTCGCATGGCAAAACCGGGTCCTCGGCAGTGACTCCATAATACGAATCACAGAGCAACTGCTCCTCAGTAAGTATACCTACAACGTTATCCTGTCAGGACGGGAGTAAGTACTGTTTTCTAGCAAACTAAATATACAAAGCATGAACAGGAAGGTGATAAACTGGAATCATGGCATATCATGGTTTAATTGGTTCGTTTTAGGAATGACAACATATAGTTTAAAAGTTTAAAACTGTAGCATGTACGTGAATCGGTCAATAGGTGAATAGGATGTACAGCGGCACATATCAAGTTTTTCTGGCATGCACATACGTGCACGAACGGCATCGGTGTATATCCATACACAAACGCGAGATCAGAACCTACGGCAAGGTTACATATAGAATGTCCCCGAGCGCGGTAAATACATACGGAGAAGGGGGTCATGATCACGTACATTACTAGCAGTTTCCCCTTAACCCGTTATTTTAGACGTGTGAGAGATATGAAAACAGTAATAACATGTGGGAGATACGAGAACGATATAAAGCATGCGAGAGATATGAGATACTGTCCTAAACATGGTAGAGACTGAAAGTAATACAACATGTAAAGTTCTAACTTGCTACCCCAAGGATCAGCATTCAACATGGTTGGTAAGTCGCAGTTTATTATTCTAGCAGTATGTAAAGTTCGTAGAAAGTACTTGCCTCTAGCAAAGCAAAGCAAAACAAGCTGCGATAAAAGTGCTATGGATGTCCGGTAACTCGTCACTGTAGAAGTAAATACAATAACTTAGCTTTTACACTAAGCTAAAATACTAGGACACTAATTGGTGCGACACGACTTGTGACTGGGCACCTAGCCAAAATGATGACTTTGGCATAGAAGACCAATGTGGGGTGACACACTACTTTAACTAACTTTCTAGGATCTTTACACTAGTGAGGGGTGGGTTCAACACGGCTTAAACGCGAAATAACACAAAAAGCTACAAGTCGTAATTAATCAATAAATAAATCAAAAGACCATTATGGTCCAACAATTTTAGAGATAGACAAAAAGCCTAGTTTTGTTTAAAGTAAAGTACCAAAGTGATCCTTGTTAATCATAGAAATTTATTATAATTTTTTTGGAATTTATTAACCAGTACAAATATTTTATAAAAATCAGTTTTCCTAAGTTTACAGAAAATGAGTTTTGGTTTCATATGCCAAACTAGTGGCAAAACAGTAAATTAAATACTACAAAAATTATACTAAATTAGCTAACTTAACATAGTATCTAAAAACTATTTTTCCATAATTTTAGCAGTACTTTAAGTATTTTTAGAAAATCAAAAACAGCATTGCATACAATAATTAATTATCTGCGTATTTTGTCCATGTATATAATTTGAACCAAAGTTCAAATACAGGACCCAAGGCCATGAATCAAGTCCAATATGACTTGTACAGGTCTTGAATGTGTGAAAACACATTTGGGCCCAAATATCCATGCTAGGCTTGGCACCAAATGGTTGCAGTAATTTAAATACACTAAAAATACAATTTGGTAATAGTGCCAAATAAATATTATTATTTTAATATGGTAAAGTTATGCAAAATAATTATATACCTACACATGAAAAAGGTACATATATCTATGTATAAGGAAAATACTTAATTTATAAAGTATATATATATATATAAAAATATGTATATATATATAAGGAGACATTAAATTATAAAGTGTATAATATATATATATATATATATATATATATATATATATATATATATATATATATATATGAAAATATATATATACATATATGTATACAAATATATATATATATATATAATATTTACTAACTATGAAAATATACACACAAGAAAAATATATACATATATACATATATGTACATAAATACATATATACATACATACATATATATATATTTATAAAATACTAAAGTGAAATATATATATATATATATAAATAGTTTATATATATAAAGTAGTATGTAATACATATATTTATATATATACAAATATATATACATGAAACTTACTAACTATAAAATATATACATATATATATAAAATACTGTCAAAATACAGTATATACATATATATATACTAATATATATATATATATATATATATATATATATATATATATATATATATAAAACAGAAAAAGAAAACAGAAAAAGAAAAGAAAAAGGAAACAGAAAAGAAAAAGAAAAAGGAAACAAAAAGAAAAGGGGGGGCCCGAACCCGAGCCAACACAGCGCGGAGGGGGGGGGGTTTAGGCCGAGTCGGGCTGGCCAGGGGGTCAGCCCGTTAGCTTTGTTAGAGTATAGGTTCAGTTTATTTTATTTAGTTAGGCTAGGTTAATAAATAAATAAAAAAAATAATAAACAACTGTCCTGTGTCCTGATAGTTAAGGACACAGGTATCAACGTGTCCTCGCTTAGCACGACACGTACGAGCTCAGTCTCGTGTGTCCGAGCACAGCACTAAGCTCGTCGTGTCCTGGCGAGTCTCATGTGTGAAGACGAGACACGCACGACACGAATCGGATCTCGCTACTCACGTGTCCGGTTGCTGGAGGGTTTTCGAAGGAGCTCGACGGCGGAGAGTTGGTCGGGACGGTGGCGCTCCGGTGGCGCTGGGGTCGCCTCGTCACCGCGCGTCGACTGATGGTGGTTGGGGGCGGTAGAAGTCGACGGTGGGGCTGGGCTGGGGGTTAGCCGGAGCTAGAGTTTAGGCTAGGGTTTCGGGAAAGAACTGGGGGGAACAGGGCGGTGGTCGGTGGTGGTGCGTCGTAGTGGTGGTGGATGGGTTGGGGGGTCTGTGGGGGTTTATATAGGGGGGGTTGAGGCGGTGGATTTGGCCGGGAAAGGCGGGGGCAGTCGGCGGGGCAGCGGAGTGGGTGAGGCAGAGGAGAGAGAGAGAGAGTGTCGTGTGATGGAGGGTTTGGGTAGTTTGCAATTAGGTCCCTAGGTTTTAGGATTTGCACAGAGGAATTATTAGTGAGAAATTACAAAACAGAATTTGCATTTCTCAATTAAAAACATCTCTTTAATTACAAACTGATATAAAAACATTTCAAAAATTTGCAAAATGATATTAAACTATTTTAGAAAAATTATTAATCAATATTTTCTACTTAAAAACTCATTAAAAATTCATTTAAAAATTCTAGAAAATTCCTAAAATCATATTAAATTATTTTAAAACCAATAATGACATTTAATAATTAATTAACACTAGTTTAATAAATTTTTGAAAATCTGGGATTGACATACATATGAAATTTGTTGGAAGGAAAAGTGTAGTGTTGTACTCCAAATATACAAGTCACGGTAGGGGAAGCCAGAAGATCAAAAATAGAAAGTGGGAGTTCACGAGGTGATAATTAATGCACAAAATAAAGAAGATCAAGTTAAAGCGTGAAATAAAATTAATTAAAGAATCCAGTAAAAATAATTTAGGAACACAATTTTGGAGAGAAGATAGTCTCCTAGATGAATACAGTTAAGGAACCATTAACTCATTATTCAAATTGCAAATGGGTTAGAAGGTCGTAATTAAAAGATCTAGAATTGAAGGAAGGTCGAGTAAGTCGAGGTGGAAATATAGTCACATAGCTGGGTTGATGACTAACAACACTTGTGTATATACTACTATCATGGTCATAAGTGACATGGCAATTAGTGTGGAATACTCAATAAGGTTATCTTGCGGCCTACCATTAAAATTTAACTCAAGTTTCCTCCAAAAGTTTCAAAAATAACTTTCAAAAATATACCATCAAAATTTGTATTTACTCCAAGCCGTTCAAATTTATCATAAAAAATTTAAATCACTCCATAAATCTCAAAGTAAAATTTTATCACGTTACTACTAACCTTTTTCAAAAATAACGTTTAAATTCAACTATTTAACTCAAGAGTTCATAATTTACGAATCCATAAAAATTTCACAATCAATCAAAAATTTAACACTCTAAAATTTTCAATTAATTTATAATAAAACTCTTAGCATATTAAAAGCAATCTCAAAAAATTAAGCTCAATGCTCTCATCAATTTTAACTTCTATTTATGCTATGTTATTCCAACAAACTCACAACTTTTAAATGGTAACTTCCTTTAATCAATCAAAATAACTTTCCATCACATCCTTCGAAATTCTTCAAAAAAAAAATTTAATATTAGCAATCCCACATTAAACTAAATTTTCAAATAATCTTATCAGTCAAAATCTATTTTTTTTTTTACCAAAAATCTAAATAGATTTGTAAATCCTCAATCATAGGACATAATTTAAAATAAAGAAAAAAATTCTCAAAAATCATTTTCATAACTTTCAAATATTTTAAACCAAAATTCACCGTCATTACTTCCCCTTAAAATTTAAAATTTTATAAACACGAAAATCGCAAGTTGTACAACTCCGTTTAAATAATTTCTACGACCATTTTTAAAAGCTAAGATCATTTTCAAACCAAATCTATAACTGTTCAAGGTGCATAACTATAATACAATAAATCATGAACATTAAAACCCAAAAATCAAATAAATTTATATTTATTCAAAGATGTATATCTATCACCCAAACTCATAAATATCACAACTCGAAAAGCAAATCAATTTTATACTTGTGCAAGGATGTATAACTATAATCCAATAAATCATAAATATCAAATCTTTGAAAATCAATCAATTTCTTAAACCAAGTATGAAATTTTATAAATCCTCTGGTGTTTACTATTTAGAAATCTCAAGGTTAAAACTTTCCGTGGTAATATCCTACTTTACAAATTACTAATCATTAAATCACACTAAAAAAACCCCTTTAACTCAATTAGAGTCTTAAATATATTCCAATTGCCAATATAACCATTCTAGCCATGTGTTTGACCTATGAGCATATACTAGTGTAGTCATCTTCCTAATTGACACTAAGCACGAAAATAAAAATCAACGGTAGAAAGGAATCAAGCAAGATGCAATTCAAGGAAGTCGAACGAGAGTTCGGAATTTGAAGCCAAGGGAAGAGATCAAGCTGTATGGATGAGATTCCTATAATTCTAATCCTATGTTACAGGTTCACATCGGTACAGTAACGTAACCAAAGTGACAAACTCGACCTGCATGGGCCACCACAAAAACATGTAACACCCCAGTCCCAAAATACGTAGGACTAGGTTTATGGACATGCCAGCTGTATACATACGAAGTATACTCCAATATATGGAAACCTCGTATGAATACATAAGCTGTAAAATGTAGTAAACTAAGAGTAATCTAATCTCATCCACGAAATATAAGAATAAAAGATGTCATATAATGATAATGAATTGTCATTGATATATATAGTTGGGCGGAGACAAATCCACTACCAACTATGAAAAGAAATACAAGATATACAAAAGAATAATTTTGGCTAGCGAAGCGAAGACGATCTAAGCGCAATCATCCTCGAAGAAATAGAGATGGTCATAGCTAGAGATAGAGCACCTGCGAAAGACAAGAACACACACCTGGAGAGATAACCAGGTCCTCAGAGGGACGTAACAAGACACATAATATCATGCCATATAAACTGAATAACTATTGCTCAAATAAATAAGTCAATTGAATTTATAACATGGTCCAATACACACCTATTGAACGAGCGTACCATCCCCCCAACCAAACAAGGACAGGAGATGGTAAACTAATTCACGGTGACGTATCTTTCCATGCTATGAATCCAATATGGTATCCGGACCCCAACAAGGTTCAATACCTTCTCATCGAAGTAGTAAGTCACACCTACAACCAAACAAAGACAAGATATGATGAACTAATCCGTGACAAGTTATTGTTCCAAGCCACGGTCAGATACAAGTACCCAAACCAAAAGTACTCGTACCTAACGGATAAAGGTAGCCTAACCAGATCTAAGTGAATGCAGTTTTAAGAATAGTTCATGGTCGCATGACTACCGGGTCAAGTCAAGAAAATACCAATGTAGTACCTCAGTAGCGAGTCACAACACCATATACTATTCCTCAATATCGAGCGAGTCTATAGTATATAGTCTACCTATCGTTCCTCAGTAGCGAGCGAGTCTACGATAGATAGGGTGGTAGTCAACTTCCACTCATGTTCTCCCCGCCCAATGGCAACTCATAACTGCTAAGTCTTCTAGCATGCAATTCTAATAGCAGTTATTTCCTAACGCACGGCTTATACGTACTAGTGGCCAGCTAATCACGTATGTCCGAGTCCTATATGTGACTCACAACAACGTAAAATAAATGTGTCAAGGCCTATGAATGCAACACATAAGGTGGTCCCTTAAATCTAGGTTTAATGTGTAAGAAAAATAATACATAGCAGAAAATATAAATGAACAGTAAGTTCTAACAGGTTATGCCATGTATCACAGTTTATTTTGCATAAAGAAAATAAATAATGCATAAAATATGAGCTAAAATAAATAAACAGCAAATGGCACGGTGTCTTGCCTGAGGTCCTTGCTGGTGAAACCGACAATCCCGTTGGGTACAGAATATTTACAGGGCTACACAAGATGAACTCAGACGATGTGACAAACTTCTAAAATAAAAATCAAAAATAAAATATTCAGAAATTTTTTTAAGGAAAAATATATGATGTGTATTTCTCTGTCAGTATTCCGAAACTTCAAACGGATCGTGATTCTGATTCCTGGTTCTCCCAGAATCTCAAAAACACTAAAACGTGTCAGATTTCGGACCACTGACACTCCACAAATTTTTTAGAAAATTATGTTCCGAATTTATGAAAATAAAATTTACATTCAGAAAATATACCTCAATACGATTCCAACAAAAAAAACTGGAGGTCAAGAGGAGTCCGGAGTTGGGAGTTATGGTCATTCGAATTTGCTACAACCTTTGAAAATTGAGCCTGAATTTATGACGAAAAAAAGAGAGAAATTTTGACAAGGATGGTTTGAAAGATGATTTGTGGTGAAAATAATATGGAGGAGTACCTGCCTATTTATAGGATGTGGGAATTCCAATAAGAATTAGGATTCCTTTAAACCTAATTTAGATATTTCCTAATTTAATTTAAAAGCAATCAAATCCAAATCCAAATCCAAATCCAAATCTAATTTAAATCAAATCAAATTCTCTTAGTTTAAAATCAAATCAATTAAATCCAATTTAAATCTATTTAAATTTTTAGCTCAAAATCAAATGGGATAAATAAATTTCGAATATTTAACTATTTAAATAAATCCAAAAATCAAATCAAGATTTAAATGGCCACCATAACTTCCAAATATATTTTTCAAAATACCAATAATAATAATTTCAAAAATAATAAATATTTCTAAATATCTTTTTAAATAATAAAATATTTATTAATAAATCTCGAAAATTACATTTTTATTTAAATAGACTAATAAATAATTATGAAATATATGTATGCACGAATAATGCATACATGATTATGCTTTTCCTAGTATACAATGAAATATTATTTATGATTAATAACTGCTAAAAATAAAAAGGCTTTTATAGCAAGAATAATAATTATATAATATTTTAAAAGTGTATAATAAAATAGAAAAAATATTTTTCTAAAATATGTACGCTCGCACATATTCGCACTTGACGAGCAACTTACGAAAAATAAAATTTCGTGCGCGACGTACAATACGACTATGCGACGTACAATACAAAAATTTTAAATCAGTACCAAATTTAATATATATAAAAAAAATAGTAGAAATTTATGGGTTTTACAGTCATGTAACCCAACAATATTAACGTTGACCTGCATGGGCCACCACAAAAACATGTAACGCCCCAGTCCCAAAATACGTAGGACCAAGAACGTGAATATGCCAGCTGCACATATACGAAGAATACTCCAATATATGGAATCCTCATATATGCACATAAGCTGTAAGTAAAATAATAACAGGCCAGAATAACACATCTAATCTCATCACAGCTCAACACAGAAGATAATAGAGTCCAAATAAATAAATAAGAGTATCCAAAGATAGCCGGATGAACATACTCACTCCAAACAGCTATGAAAAATAGTCTCACAAGATCGGAGTCCAACCTCCGCAAAATAGAAAGAAATGAGATGTAAAATAATGTCCACTAATGTCTCAATTATAGAATGAACTAGAAATCAGTAGTGACTGGCTCGTCATCGATGTAAGATGGATCCAGCGCCGCTCCGTACTCCTGCGGAAAGTCGTCTAATCCTGGAAAGATAACCAGGTCCTCAGGGGATATAGCAAGATACAAGAAAACACCATGCCATATAACTGTGATAATATAATAGAAAGAAAAAGGAATGCATGCAATAGGGTGCCTACCAGTTCTATAGTGACAATGCAGTTAAGAACAGACCTTCAACGCATGGGTATCTGGCTTAGTAGCAGTAACTCAGGTGTGGCCCCATCAGGATACCAGGGACCTCAAAGCATAACATTCCTCGAATGTCAGAGGCCAGCAGTATCAGTAATAGGAAAGTGCATAAGGACCCATACGTTAAGGAAACTGTTCTCCCCACCCAATGCCTAGTAGGGTCACATCCATGACTCATGAACCTCTAGTAACTGCCAAGTCTTCTATCATGCAATTCTATTGGCAGTTACTCCTATCCGTCGTATGCACCATACGTATCGGTGGCCAGCCGACTACGCGGATACGTGTCCTACATGGGACTCACATCACGTGATACAATTAGTGTCAAGGCCGTATGAGATATACCAATACCTCAACATCAATGGGTGGTTAATAAACTAAGTCAATGCAAGAGAAAACAAATAAAGCGAAAAAAAACGACCGATAGAGTCGCTTGCACTCAAGTGTGACTTGGACGCACAGTTTAAATATCGAGAAATAAGAAATGCTGAAAATAACAACTAAAAATAAAAATATAATAATCACAGAGTAAGGTGGCAAGGTATCTTGCCTGCGGTACGAGAAGGGCAATTCCAAGAGTAGCAAGTGTCAGCACCAAAATTCACAAATCACAGATGACTCCAGACGCTAAAACAAACATCAAAAATGATCTCGGTGAAGTAGATATACCTAGAAAATGCCTGTCCAAAAGTTAAATTCTGGAACAGGGGAAAAATCATAATTTTAGGTCAAAACGATGTCCGTTGTTGGACTCGCTTTGCACCGAAACACGTGCCAAAGTCTACAGTCTCTAAAGTTATCAAACTACATGTCTACAGTTTCAGTTTGAGGAGAAGAACTCAATGGTATGTCCAGTTTTGGATTCCGATGAGCCGTGTACAAATTCGCCCGTTTGAGTGGGTCGCGGGCCCGCTAAAAGGGGGTTCCGATTCGACCTTCTCAGAATTGAACCAAACTTGGCATATAGGACCAAAAATTCGATTCGGACCTGTTGGATCAAGTTTCGTCTCGATTCGATGACTGTACACAAAGTTATGGGCAAGTTTGCAAAACGCCGATACGGGGGTATCTTGATGGATACGCGTTGATTTCGTCGCGCACACACGACAAAACTGAGTTCCGTCAGTTCCCACACGTCCGCAACGTCCATACGCGCCTTTCAATGCATATAGCGTGTGACCACGTCACCCGGTTCGTCGGGGCACTCGCCATATCGGACAAATTTCAGAAAATTAATATAATTAAACACAGGTTTTTCCTCAACTTCAACATCAATCTAATTTTTACACGCTAATTGAAACGACGATCCAAATGATGCGTTGCGATCTCGGTTATGTCGTCTTTTACTGTTTTCAATTAGTTCCTACATTACTTTACTGTACAACAAGAAAATTGGCCGACAAGTTGTCGTTTTAAAACAGTTTTATAGTATTACAGAAAACAGATTTTTGTTCAACTTCGTCTCAATTTTTTGAGCAAGTCGATGGGTTGTTTTCGAAATCCACCTAGAGGATCTCGAAGAGGGTCAAGTCTACTTTCCAGAAAATCTTACGGATCGAAAATCGGTGCTACGAGTAAAAAGTTACGTCATGGGGAAGTAGGGTACCTTGAGTGGGAAAACTGCTCCGTGGGTGACGCGGGACTGACTTCCGATGCTCCGTTTGTCGCGTACAGAGCTCCATCGCTAGTGAAACGAACTCGTAGGCGAAGAGGATATGATCAGCCTCAACTTTTGTTTTGGAAGTTTAGGGTTTCGAGGTTTGTGCAAGAAGATATATATATATATCAAGTTACTCACAACCCTAATACTAATGGGTTTTGGATTAACCCGATTCCCACTATTCCACGGATTCACGCGCGCGGGGGGTGTGGGGAGGGGGGGGTTCTTTTGCTCTGCTGCTGCTGTGGGCCCGCTCTCTTAAAGTGAGCGGCTGTGCTCACCTCTTTCTCTTTTTTTTTCACTAAAGGCCAACCAATTGGCCTGAGCTTCCCTCGGCCAAGCCTGGCCGCCCCCTTGCTGGGGTTGAGCCGGGCCCCACCAATTATTATATTTATATTATTATTATTATTATTATTATTATTATTTTTCAAACACAATCACCACTACTTATATGTATATATATATATTTATATATATATCTATATCAAGCTATAAATATATTTATATATTATTTTAAGCTATAAATAAATTCTCAAAAATTTACCAATAAATTCCTAAAAATCCTAGATCTTATTATATTCCTTATTTAATAGAAATATTAACATGCACACATATAATAATGTATATATACACATACTTTAATTATACTAATAACTTAGTAGTAAATAAATCCATAACTAATGAAATACATAACAAAAATTAATTTAATTTATAAAAATCAATTATAAATTATGGGGGTTTACAGTGCTAACAGTATGAATATAAGAAGCAGACGCACTTCCACCTTGGACATCACCTCTTGTGATGCGGCCTCCCAAGTGGAACATAATCCTCCGATGACCCCGGTGACCTCGTACCAGCCAGGATAGTCGCAGCCTACTACGACTCCGACGACGGTACACCATGAGACACAAGTATTCCCAGTCAGCCAGGCTGGACAGACCACTACCATACCACCTAGAAGAAATGTACCACTGCTTCTACCACCACCATTCCCTCAGCAGTTTCCACCACAGTCGGGACCTCAGATGCCTCTACCACCGACCGATGGGAGCCCTACTTCCCAGTTTATGTACGCTATGATGCAGGCTCAGTGGCAGCAGACTGAGCTGATGAGACAGACAATGATAGCATTATTGGCTAGACCCCCACCTCCACCTCCGACACCGGCACCAACACCGGCTCTGCATCCTTATGAAGGCTCTATCAAGAACTTTACAGATATGAACCTCAAGTCCTTCAGAGGTACTGAAAAGCCACTAGAGGTGTCAGCATGGCTTATTAGCACGGAGAAGCTATTAAAGGCATCCCAGTTGCCAGCACGTGATTGGATGACAGCAGTGGACCTACTTTTAGAAGATAATGCTCACCACTGGTGGAAGGCGGAAGAAAGGCGATTAGGCACTGGGATCACCTGGAAGCAGTTCTATGATACATTTTATGAGAGGTTCTTCCCTATTCATGTTCGAGTTGGTCTCTACGATCAGTTCCTTCATCTGAAGCAAGGGAATATGACAGTTGATGAGTATGACTCAGAGTTCAATCGCCTGAGTAGATTTGGTACGGGATTGATTCCGACAGAGTTAGAGAAGGCGAGAAGATTTCACCAAGGGCTTGCACCAGAGCTCAAGTCTTATATAACTACCCAGTCTCGAGTCTCCCGTTCAGCTGTCTTGGAAGAAGCTCGTGCCTAGGAGATTCTTCGCAAGGAGCAGCAACAGACCTCGAGATACCATACACTAGCAGTCGTACCGGCTAGAGCTACACATGATCGACCTATCAGGAGGCCCACAGGACAGTACCAGCAGAGGCCCACACCATATCAGAAGCCCGTTTGCCATTACTGTGGGAAGGAAGGACATGTCTAGAGAGACTGTCGGATCCGTCATGGATGGTGCTTGAGGTGTGGATCCAGCAAGCATATTGTCAAGGATTGTCCAGAGCAGCTGGCGATAGTATATGCTCGACAGACCCCGAGGCGGACAGCTCCTACACTCCCAGCACCCCAACCAGGACAACAAGTGTCTGGGCTTATAGCACCAATAGTAGGAGCTCCTCGCCCACCATTACCACCCCAGCCAGAGCAGTACGACAGGACTAGAGTTCAGGACCCCGGCCAGAATTACGGGCATGCCTTCTCGTTAGCAGTAGAGAATGTGGAAACAGAAGAAGAAGTCGTAGCAGGTATGATTTTTAATTTTCATATTCCCTGTTATCATATCCATGCATCATAAGTTTAGCCTAGGCCAGAGAAAATTAGACAGTAGGACGATTGTATACGCACGAAGACTGGACACGGCTTAGATTCTTAAACCTCGAACTACTCGTGCTTTCATTCAATCATAAATCCCGCGTACTAATATTTGGACTAGTCTGAATAAACACCGCTATTATAGCCTAGATTTTGCAAGCTTCTCCTTTTCGAGCTTGTTCACGATATGTGTATATTGGGAATGCCCACTAACATATTGTCTAATCAGAATCATGGTATGATGGTCTGATCAACCTTCGTACAGTTGGTCCACTTTTATTTGCTTATCCTACGTGGATTGAGATATAGATGGCTCTAGGATCTCATCCGCAATTGCATTGACAACTCTATTTGAAATGCCTCTAGAATCCCATATTCGTATTCGATCCTCTCTCCCTGGAACACTTATTGTTTTTGCCTTTACAGATTTAGGAAAGTCAGATGCTCGTATTGAGGAAAGATAGACCCGTAATATCCTCCTCAGTTCATCATACCATCTATAGGCAGGAAAGATATATTCATACAATCATTGACATCTGTTGGAATCAAAGTACGGTCTTCAAAACTTGACTCATATCTATCACATCTCGTATCCTAGTACATCGTGTAATATTCTTCCATAAATTGAGGTATGACCTTCCAACTCGAACCTTTCTAACTCCACTAAACCATAGAGCGATGTCTTTGTTAACTTCTAGAAATGAATTACTGTAGGATATAGATCGTAGAGCCCAGTAGAATTTAGAATGTACTAGGATTGCCTATTGATTAGAATAAGTGGTTTATGTTAGAACGATAATTAGTGCCTCATGAACTCCCACTTTCTATTTAGAACATTTTTTGGGTCCTCGACCGTGGCATTTAGATTTAGAGCACAAGACCAGCTGCTACCTTCCAACAAATTCCATCTACAAGACCTATACGAGTCCACCTTCATGTAGACATATCATGTCCCACTAAAACACGTCTCCTTGTTCTCTATTTTTATGATACGATTTTTTAGCAAAAAAGGGCTAATTATAAACCTTACCGTAATACCGACGAACCTTTCGGCTTCAATTTGAGAACCAAACTCAACTCAAAACTTTCGACCCGATAAATGGTTGTGATCTACTCGAAGCCCAATATGCACCTGCCCTAGTGTGATACTCAATTGAGACCCTATCTGCCACTTGTACACAAGGCCATGGGAGGCATATTTTTGACTTATGGCACCTATCTAACCAATCCGATTCGGAACTAGCCCAACCTCTTGAGTTAGGACTTGTTCTAGACTACCATAGCCTAGCAGAGATGGTATAAGTTGATCTTACGAGATATTGCCCCACCAATATAGTTTAAATTCGAGATGGATTCATTCAATATGAAATCCCTGCACCTTTTAGCCCCTCTCAGAAGGCTCATAATGACGTTTATCTCGGATAGCCAACTTCTATAAGTGGAGTAGAGTCTTGAACCAAGAACACTTATCCTATAGAAATTAAGCCAATATGGTTCCTTGTACAACTACCCTCATTTGTTAGAAAACCAAGGGACGACTTTCATGCGTTAGCCCCTTAAAAATTTTGCATTTGTATTAGACCCCCTTACCATAGTTTTAATTTCGAAGACGAATTTTTTTTAAGTTGGGTAGGATGTAAACCCCCCAATTTATTAAATTATTTAATATTAGTTTTGTGTAATTTTTTTTGCCAAAATACATGTATGCATAATACTAGGAGTGTAATGCATAGTATGGGTGTAAGTTTATTTGATATATATTTATATGTATATGTATGTGTGTATGTGTTGATTTATTAATGTGTGTATATTTATATATACATATATGTGGAAATATATGTGTATATAAATATATCTAAATTATTTTATTATTGAAAAAAGTTTTTTTAATTAGAAATAATAAATAAAATAGAATTTAGATATTTAAATAGAGTAATAAGAAAAAAAATAGAAAATAGTTTTTTTAAAAAAAGAATTTCAAAAAAAAGATGAAAAAGAAAAAGAAATGAAGAAAGAAAAATAAATGAGAAAGGAAATAAAAAAAGGAAAAGAATAAGAAAAGAAAAGAAAAAGAAAAATAAAAAAATAAAATTAAAGCCACACCCACCCACTTAAGTGGGCGGGCCCCCCCTATCCCATGCTTGTTGCTGAAGCAGGAAGCTAACGACCACCAACCCTTGGGCAAAGCCCAATTGGGTTATTAATAATAGTGGTAGTATTAGGTTTTTCAACCAATTTGTTTTATATATAACCTCCTCCACAGACCTCAAAACCCTAGACTTTCAAAACGAAAATTACGGCAGAACATACCCTCTTCGCCTACGAGTTTGTTTCACCAGCGATGGAGTTGTGTGTGCGACGAATGGAGCATCGAAAGTCAGCCCCTCGTCATCCACGGAGCAGTTTTCCCACTCAAGGTACCTTAATTCCCGACGACGTAACTTTTTTACTCATAGCACCGATTTTTGATCCATAAGATTTTTTGGAAAGTAGACTTGACCCTCTTCGAGATCCTCCAGATGGATTTCGACATAACCATCTAGCTGGTTCGAAAAATCGAACCGAAGTTAGCAAAAAAAAAATCTACTTTTCTGGTCTGTTAAATTCAATTCTAAACGACAACTTGTCGGCCAATTTTCTTGCTGTGTATTAAAGATTTGTAAAAACTAATTGAAAACAGTAAAAAAACATAACCGAGATCGTAATGCATCTTCTGGATCGTTGTTTCGATTAACGTGTAAAAAGTAAATTGATGTTGAAGTTGGAGGAAAAACTGTGTTAATTTATATAAAATTTCTGAAATTTTCTCGATACGGCGTGCGCCCCGACAAACCGGGCGACATGGTCGCACGCTATACGCATCGAAAGACGCATAGGATGTTGCTGACGTGTAGGAACTGACAGAACTCAGTTTCGTCGTATGTGCGCGACGAAATCAGTCCGTATCCGTCGAGAAACCCCCATATCGCCAATTTGCAAACTTTTCCCTAACTTCGTGTACAGTCGTCAAATAGAGACAAAACTTGCGCCAACAGGTCCGAATCAAAATTCTGGTCCTGTGTGCCAAGTTTGGTTCGATTCTGAGAAAGGTCGACCGGAACCCCTTTTTGGCGGGCCCGCGATCCACTCAAACGGGCGATTTTGTACGCGGCTCATCGGAATCAAAAACTGGACAGACCGTTGAGTTTCTCTCTTCAAAATGAATCCGTAGACATGTAGTTTGACGACTTTATAGACCGTAGACTTTGGCATGCGTTTCGGTGCAAAGCGGATCCAACGGCGGACATCGTTTTGACCCAAAATTACGATTTTGCCCCTATTCCAGAATTAGACTTTTGGACAGGCATTTTCTAGGTATATCTTATACACCGAGTATATTTTTGATGTTTGTTTCAGCAACCGGAGTTGTTTGGAGATTGTGACGTTTCTTGGTTGACATTGTGATTTCCTGGACTTGCCACTTTGTACCATCAGGCAAGATACCTTGCCACCTTACTCTGTGATTACTTTACTTTATTTTTCAGTTATTTATTTTCAGTTTCATATATATTATTCTATGTTTTATATCACTATGCGTCCGAGTCACACTTGGGTGCAAGCGACCATATCGGTCGTTCATTTGCCTTATATTATTTACTTGCATTGACTTAGCTTAGTGACCACCCATTGATGATGAGGTATTGGTATATCTTATACGGCCTTGACACGTACTTTACCACGTATTGTGTGTCACATATAGGACACATACTCGTGTAGTCGGCCGGCCACCGATACGTATGGGGCGTGCGACGGTTAGGAGTAACTGGAAATAGAATTGCATGCTAGTGGACTTGGCAGTTACTAGATGGTCATATGAGTCATAGATGTGACTCCATTAGGCATTGGGAGGGAAGAACAGTTCCTTGATGTATGGGCCACATTTACATACTGCTATTGTACCTGAAGCTCCGTTGGAGACGCAGGTTCATCCTAATGTACTGATTCCCTCTGACGTTCATGGAACATTATGGACATTTTCTTACTGATTCCCTCTGACTTTTGCCGAACGTTATGGACGAATTGTACTGATTCCCGATGAGAGGGACGATGCCACTGCTATACAGCTCGAGTGCCCATATGTGAAGGATTATTTTTTATTGCATATTCACTATAGTACGGTTAGGTACCCTATTGCTTGCATCCCTTATTTTCTATTATATATCACAGTTTATATGGCATGGTGTTTTTTTGTATCGTGTTACGTCCCTCTGAGGACCTGGTTATCTCTCTAGGATTAGACGATTTCCCACAGGAGTACGAAGCGGCATTGGATCCATTTTTTGTGGGCGACGAGGCATTTCCCTTTGGCATTTAGCTCTATTCTTATCTTCGAGGATTATTGAGACTATGTAGTGGACATCTTATGTTCTTTCATTTACTTTCTATTTTGCGGAGGTTGGACTCCGATCTTTGTGACTATTTTACATAGCTGTTTGGAGTTGGTATGTCCACCCGGCTATCTTTTGATGCATTATTTGTTGGACTCTCGTTTCTTCTGTGTTGAGCTGTGATGAGATTAGATACTTATATTCTGGCATATGATTTTATTATATATATACAACTTATGTACGTATACGAGGATTTCATATATTGGAGTATTGTTCGTATATGTGCAGCTGGCATATTGCGTACTTGGTCCTAAGTATTTTGGGACTGGGGCATTACACATTACGATGCCAAGAATCGGGGTGTACGACCCTCTGGGCAAACCTGGCGAGGCTCACAAACGAAGGAGGCAAAACTGGGAGAAGATAACGCTGCTCCACCAAGCATACGCCAAAAAGCCATGCGCCCAAGGGAGTGTTTGGACGTATAACTCCAACCAGAATACTTCTGTCTTCAGCAGGCTGGGCATCCTGGGTCATGCACCCAAGGCTATGCGCCCAGGCTCTCTGGATCCATACTATGCACCCACATCAAGGAGGCTCAGACATGCTGTCAAGGAGCATGCGCCCAAAGCCAGTCTCCAAGGCCTATGCGCCCACAACAAAAAGACAGGCCCCAACGCGTACAGCACGAGGCTGTCTTCAAGGACATCACAGAACTTAGGTGTGGGGGTTGCCCCTGCACGTGAACTAAGTCTGGATGCGCCAGCTCTCCTTACGAACCCGCATGCAAAGCTTGGCGATGCATGCAACCTGGGTTGAAAGGCAAAACTCCCTTCCGCTGACTTGCGCGACATGATAAATCATAAGCGTAAAGCGAAAAAGGACATAATAATCCATAGTGCACATTCGTGTACCAGTATTGTTATCAACTGTTGTTGCTCCAAAGTAACAAGAGTGCCTCAGAGAAAGTCCGTGTTTTGACGGCTGTACTTCTCTGACGATGAAAAGCCACTGTGTGTTTCATCCAACATGGCTTCATGGGGTCCCCCTTACGGAAGCCCCAATCAAAGACGGTGGACTACGAACCCAACTTTCTCTCTCAGTTCTGCGAGAAGAAGAAGAAGAAGTCTACCAACGGATGGCCAGCAGGCTGTCATATCTGAAGGAGTCTATATGGGTACTCGGTCAAAGACAAGGTTCTGTATGGACGACGAAGAATCCCAAGCTGGGGTAGTATTCCCTCAGAGTTTGAAGCGGATAACCTCCACACTGGGGGTAGCCTTCCAGAGGAAGATGATCCGTCCGAATTCGATGGCGACTATCTACCTCCTATACTTGAAGATGAAGGACTTATCCACTCGGAGACAGACAGTATCAGCACCAGTTGTATTATTTCCTCTGTTCATCCTCGTATATTATCTACATACATGGCAGACGGAAAAAGACCTGAAGAAGCCAGCGATCAGACCAGCAAACGGTTAGAGGGTCTGGAAACAGTATTCGCCAAGATCACTGATATGCTTACCAGTATCATGGCGATTCAAGCTGCTGGGGCTGTTCCTCCACCTCAACAAAATGTCTCGGCTCACGCTAGCCCGGCTCACAGCAACAACCCTCCTTCACTACAAAAGGAGTATCATTCCGTTGCACCACCTCCAAACCTTGCAAATATCGGGGGTGGTCCTTCGCCAACGATGCCTTACAACCGTTCAACAACCGTTTTCCAATACCTGCTCAATCAACAGGATGTAATTGATTCCCTGGTCGCTCGTCTTGACACCATCTCACACAAAGATGAGCTTCAGAAGATGGGGATATCTCAACCATATCCCTCTGAGTGGGAGAACGCTACTTGCCCTCCTAACTACAAGCCGCTGATGCTGAATTCATTTGACGGGTTGACTTCTCCTCGTCAGCACATAACGTACTTCAACACGCAGACTCTACACTTGCCCAGAGACGATTCGTTCTTGTCAAAGCTGTTTATTAGCACCTTGCAGGGGGTAGCTTTCGAATGGTTCTACAGTCTGCCTGATGGATGTATCATTTCATTTAAAGACTTGGAGAGATTGTTCCTCAACAGGTTTTACGAGAGTGGCATACATGTTAGTATGTCCACTCTCATCGAGACCAAACAAAGGAGGATCGAGTCTGTAATCGCCTTCATCGAATGCTTCAGACGGCTAGCACTGAAGATGCCCTTCGGCATACCAGACTCAGAACTTATGGATACTTGTCGACATAACTTCCTTTCTACAGTAAAGTTTTGTCTGGGTATACATAAGTATGATACGTGGCCCGCTTTCATTGGGGCTGCTGATGCTGCTGAAAATGACATTCCTAACTTGGAACTACTAGGGTTGAAAATACCCAAATCCGAAGACAAGGGCAAGCATCCTCAAACTATTCCTGTTCATGGGGGTAAAGGGAAAGAAGTCCTGAAGATCGACATATCCAAAGGAGCTTCCAATTCTCAGGGCGCCTCCGACAAGCCTAAGGAGACCTTCTCCTTTGACGAAGACGATGTTATTACTATCTTTCACACATTGACGAAGGGTAATAAGCTGACATTGCCTCCACCACGATATCCTGTAGAGGCGAACCAGCTCAACGATCCCAAGTGTTGTCTCTATCATCAGTACGTGCAATATTCCACCAAGGACTGCATCGTCCTGAAGAAGAAGATAAAACAACATATCGACAGCCATGTGATCAACCTCGAAGCTGAAGACAAGGTCGTATCTTCTAACATAATCTCTCTTCAGTTTGGGGACTTTCCTCCTACATAAGTCCCAGACGGCATGGGCCCGATTTCCAAGACAATAATGGAAGTCGTCAACCTACCGCCAGCTCGTAACTCAACCTTGGTGCCACTCACAACTGAACATGGTGAGATCATATGGGTCCAACCGGACCTTGTGCAAGAAGTAACGCAAGGGGTGGTACCTCCCAAAGCAAAAAGGGAAAGAAGTACAAGTCATGCCATATGGTATCCTCTCCCATCTACGAGGTTCTATCTGGCGAGACATGATCGGGGAAGACTTATCTTTGGACATACGACCCAGCACAAGAAGAAGCAGTACCTCCTCAACCTCCTGCTGCCTCCACAAACTCAAAAGCCGGCCCATCTAAGCCTTCAACTTCGGACAAAGCCAAGCAGAAGGAGACGCGATTCGACAAGTCTCTGAAGGCTCCGGCTCCCGAAGGCATGGATCGGCCCTACAACTTTAACATACTAGCACAACTAGCCAATACACCTGCCAGGTTGTCTCTGTTCGATCTGTTGCGACTCTCCAAAGAAACGCGGAAGGCCTTAAGTGAGGCATTACTACATGCTAACTCGTATCTCGCTGTAGTCAAAGCCCCCGCTGAAGATCCTGTCTCCTGTCCCCATTGCCACAGCACTATGGAAGTGGTGCCCAACATCACCTTTTTACGGGAGGACATGTTACTAAAAAACAATCGTCTTGATAGACCCATGTACTATACAGGGTATATCGGGGCGATCAAGGTGGACCGTATGCACATCGATCCAGGATCCTCTCTCAGCATCATTCCTAGATATTTGCTTCAAATTCTGGGAATCCCTCTGCACAAGCTATCTACAACCAACACAACTATCATAGCTTTCAATGCTGGTCGAAGACACCCGCTGGGCAAAATTCGTCTCAAATGCTAGATCGGTGATCTCCGAACGGAGGTTTTTTGCTATGTGATCGATGCCAATGTATCCTACAACGTCTTATTAGGACGTCCATGGATACACGAGAACATAATTGTTCCTTCTATACTTCACCAGTGCTTTAAGTACGTCAATAGCGACGGTGTCGTGAAGACGGAATTTGCCGATGTCGACCCTTTTAAGGGCATCGAAGCTTACTATGGAGATTCGGTACTTTACCAATCCCAGCCCCCCAAGGATGACGGCAACGAAGCTGACAATAAAGCTGAAGCAAGCTCATCCTCCAATGATGGTCCCCTGATCATCCGAGTCAAAGGATGTACTACTCCAAAAAGTATTCCAAAGCCTCTCACAATCTGGGTGAAAAAGAAGAACCCTGACAAGGTCAAACCATTGACCATCACTCTCAGCAAGACACCCCGGAAGTAACCTACTAATGCCCATCCTCCCAATCCCGAAGAATTACCCTACGTGGTGAACTCGGCCAAGACTATGGCTCCTCTTCCAAATGATGATCCTCTCAATGAGTATATTAATACTCATAATAATGTACCTTCAGCGGATGATGTTATCCCTGAAGAAGAACTTGCATATTTCCTTAGTAAAGGTTTATCTTTGAATTACTCTGATGTCTATCAATCTGTAAACCACTACATAGATACGATATACGCTCTAGAGCACGGTATAGGACCACACCTCTGCATGCCGGTCACGATGCCTCATCTGCAAGAAAAAGTTTACCCGGAAGATATCTACTACTTCATCGTTCCAGCCAGAAAGAAGGATGAAGAACTAATCATCCTCGGTCGTACAATTGGCGAGAGAAAGTTCGTTCCAGACTCTACTTCTCCCAAGCACAACACGAAAGCTGACTATGACTCTAAAAAAATGCAACTTTTTCGATATAGTTGGCAGGCCAAGAATATCATCCAGAACATGGGATATGACATTAAAAGCGACCAAGGGCTAAATTACGGCCGGGAACGACGATTGCCAATACGACACTTTACTCCTCCCGACAAACCTGAGAACCACTATCAAAAAAATGGTATTGGTTTGGGCTATGTCACTCCTCCAACAACTCCTGAAAGATTAGATGATGAAGCAGATCGTTGTTCTCATTCTTCTGACTCCTCCCTCTGGTACTCAGACTCCAGCATTGGCGACATGTTCAAGACAACTCTGTCCGTCAACATGATTTCTGTTGACCAAATTGTAGACGACGTCCAATCAATCGAACTCAAACAATAGGCTCAAAAGATGGACACTAGGTAGGAGCTGCGCTTCGAACAACGTGAACCACCTACCGAAGATGAAGTCGTCTAAGTCAATTTAGGAGATGAATCATGATTCAAACCAATCTTCATTAGCAAGAATCTATCTGGCGAAGAACGCCAATCTCTTATACAGCTTATAAGAGAAAAAATCGATGTCTTTGCATGGAGCTATGAAGATATGCCAGGCCTGGATCCTAAAGTCGCCATGCACCGCCTGAATATTTTGTCTAAAACTAAGCCAGTGAAGCAACAACAACGACGATTCTGACCAGACGTCATGGAGGCCATCAAGAATAATGTCAAGAAGCTCATTGCCAGTGGATTCATTCGCGAAGAACAACACCCAGACTGGGTTGCCAACATCGTTCCAGTCATAAAAAAGAATGGTAAAGTTCGAGTCTATATCGATTATCGTGATTTGAACTCTACATGCCCGAAGGACGAGTTCCTTCTACCGATCACCGACGTAATGATCAACAACACTTGCGGCTTCGAGCGGATGTCCTTCATGGATGGGTTCTCAGGCTACAACCAGATCAAGATGTTCCCCGACGATGAGAAGCACACATCTTTTTGAACACCGTTGGGGGTATACTGCTGTACGGTGATGCCCTTCGGATTGAAGAATGCAGGGGCGACATACCAGCGAGCGATGAACACAATTTTTTGCGATCATTTGTACAAAACTGTGGAGTGCTACGTAGACGATATCGCAGTTAAAAGTCGTCTCAAGGGCAACTACCTCCAAGACTTGAGAACAGTGTTCGAACTAATGCGTGCTCACCAACTCAAGATGAATCCAACCAAGTCTTTTCTGGGAGTCTCCAGCGAAAAGTTTATTAGTTTCGTCATCACTTCAAAGGGCATACATCTGGACCCGTAGAAAGTGAAGGCTATTCTCGATATGCATCCTCCAAGAAACCTCAAAGAGCTACGCGGACTACAAGGAAGGCTAGCCTATATCAGATGATTTATTTCAAACCTCTCCGGAAGGAGTCAACCATTCACTCAGCTCATAAAGAAAGACATATCTTTCATCTGGACTGAACAATGTCAATGCGTATTCGACGACATCAAGGCGTATCTTATAAGCCCTCTAGTATTGGTAGCTCCAACAATGGGGAAACCCTTCTTACTATATGTCCGCGCAATGGACCATTCTCTTGGTGCCCTATTAGCTCAAAAACGAAGGCGGTCATGAATAGGCAATCTACTACCTAAGCCGCACAATGGTGGGTGCCGAGCACAGATACACACCGGTGGAGAAGGATTGCCTTGCACTAGTGTTTGCCATCCAGAAGACACGCCACTCATGACTAAATCGGGCTCTCTCAATTCCCGTTTAGCTACATGGGCAATGCTGTTGACTCCATATGATATGCTCTTCGTTCCTCAGAAGGCAGTAAAAGGCCAGATATTAGCTGATTTTCTAGCAGCTCATTCGGTGCCAGAATCGTCCAAACTCTACGACGAAATCCCCGATGAAGTAGTAGAGTCTAGCACTGCAACTAAAAAAATTCCTATTTGGCGAATGTTCTTTGACGGTGCATCAAGAACAGGACCCAAAGGAAATATTATGGCTGGAGTAGGTGTCGTGCTCGTGTCACCTGATCATCTGGTTATACATCGTGCATATTCTTTCGTAGAACTATGCACCAACAAAGTAGCCGAATATAATGCCCTATTAATCGGCCTACAACTGGCAAAGCAACTAGGAGTTAACTATCTAGAAGCGTACGACGATTTCAAGCTAATAGTTAGTCAAGTCCGAGGGGATTATGAAGTTCGTCACGAAGATCTCATCCCCTACCACAGAGCAACAATCGAGTTGGCATCTACTTTTGCTGGATTCTTCATCGAACACGTGCCTCGACTACAAAATATAGAAGCAGATGCTCTAGCCAGTCTCGCTGCTTCCTTGACCGTTTCTACCAATACTCAGTAGTCGATCACAGTGTCTGATCGAGAACTATTTTGTGTGAAAGATGCCTTACATATTCATCACAGTTACACAACGAAAACAAGCATCGATGCTAAAGACTGGAGATTTCCTTTCATAGACTACGCCGTCTATGGAATCCTCCCCGGGGACCCGAAGGAAGCAGTGTCCATCCAAAAGCGATCCCTCAGATTTTACTATGACACAGCTACCAAGATGCTGTACCGACGCTCTTACGACGGGCTACTGTTATGATGCTTATCAGACACAGAAGCCAAACATGCACTCCGGAAGGCTCACGATGGAGTTTGTGGTATACATCAACCAGGCCCCAAATTACAAGATCGCATCAAACGAATGGATTATTACTGGCCCACAATTATAGCAGATACTGTTGAATATGCAAAAAAGTGTAGAACTTGTCAGTTCTACGCCAATTTCATTTATCAACCTTCAGAGTTTATATACCCGATGGCAGCATCCTGGCCATTTGAAGCCTGGGGCATGAATATCATAGGACCAATCAGCCTGCCATCCTCCAAGGGTGTCACGACCTGTACCCACTGTGAGGGTACGAGAACGTAACAACGCCCAGCCTACGCCGCAGTGTCGGTGGTAGAATGTTGTCCTAGGTCAATCATCTAACAATATAAAGGTACCTGTACAGTATATACACTCCGAATGGAGGTGACATAGCAATATACAGTCTCAATCACATCTAAAGCAGAATGAACGATAGGAAGATAGATAGATAAATACTGGAATGAAGGAAAAACCACATAAACACAACCAGAGAGTCTAAGTGTCTACTGACATAACAAATCAGAACATCCAGCTCAATACAAGACTCTAATACTGAAATGAAAGAATATATACAAATTGGATCTCAAATGACAGAAATAGTAAACCTAGACTAGGGAGCCTCAGTCTCTAAACTAGTGGATCAGGCTGGAAATCTGGGTCACACATGGCATCCACAGCTGCCCCATAGTAGGTATCTATGCAGGCCTCCTCCTCATCCTCTGTAATATTTTCAACAGGTCCAGTTAGGACGGGAGCGAGCACAAAACATCTCATGCAGTTCATAATGAGTTAGGAAATATAAAGCATGCAATAGAGTAAAGTACATGAAACGCTGAAAGAAGAAGATATATAAAAAATAGTAGAGATTTGATAACAGGAAATATCTAAATATGATAAGTAAGACTGTAAGGAACATGTGATTTTAGAGCACAATATGGTTATATGAACGGGTTAGGTTATACAATAAAATGAGACTCCTTTGTACGTGGGTGTACAATGGACATATATAATTTCTTATACAATACGATTGATCACATAACCATTTCTACTCCCCCTCCCCAATCAATACACAAGGATCCAATTCAGTTACGTTACCTTATACAATGACTTATACAATGGCTTGTACAATGACTTGTACAATGGCTTGTACAATGGCTCAATGTGATACTGGGAGTAGAATATGCACAATGAGTGTACAATGATAAGGGTATTCAATAAATACAACATGTAAGTAAAACGCACATCACAATATGTACTTAGTGAATACAAGGAGATAACATCTCAGAAGAAGATCCATATAGTACCAATCCGTGATAACAGTCGTGTCAGCATCACGTACAGTAATCTAGAGCTAGAATGTAAATCCATACAAGTATGAAAAGGTCAGAGAATATACTCGCCTGATAACCTGAGTGTCTGAAGAGAATATACTGTCCGAGAAGTGGTGTCTGTCTCCTATAGAATAGTACAAGTCACTATGAGTCCAAAAATGATAATAAGATGCATTACAATGCATTCTAAATGAATCTAGGTCAATCTAGGTCAAATCTAAGTCAAACCTAAGTCACACCAAGCTAAACTAGGTCATACTAGGTCATACTGAGTCATACTAGGTCATACTAGGACAACCAAGGTCAAACAAGGTCACAGGAAATCAATCCAAGTCAAACTAGGTCAATTGGGGTCAAAGGTTGACTTACAGTTGACTTTTGGTCAAATAGTCAACTCTGGTCAACTCTGGTCAACACGGAGTCAACCCTAGGTCAAACAAGTCACATGTTGACCAACTATTGACTTTCAGTCAACTGGTCAACTCTGGTTTGGTTTTGGTCAAATCTGGTCGCTTAAAGGCTAAGTTTGACTCTCGGTTGACTTTTGTTGACTTTTGGTCAAAATGGTCAACCGACGTCAAAACTAGTCTATGAGCACTATATTTGATCATTACCAACCAAGGGAACCAAGTTCTGACTCTATCTTAGACTCCAAACTCAAATACCCTATTTCTAGACATTGCCTATATTACCTTACCAAGGTAAATACCAATACCTTGTACAATACCACTCTAACCTAGGAATACTAGCCTAGGCTTCCTAGGATAGCTAGATACTATCCTATACTAATATTACCTACCAAGAAAACCTAGTATCTAGGTCATCTAAGTTATCTTAGACCACATGTTGGTTATTTACCCTTACCTTACCTTTACCCTTGCACCATTCTCACAATTACCCAACTCTCAACCACACACAATACTCATGATACCATACTCATATATCCCTCACACTCATAAATACAATATGTAAACTCACACACACATAATGCTCACAAGTGGACTATGGCATGGTTTGGGCTGAACAATGGGGTGAAATGAGGACTGATATGGGACAGGAAAGATGGCTGTTAAGGGGCTATTTACTGGACTGGAATGAAGGGTGTATGGTCTCTAAATGGGACAGGCTTTGGGGCAGTTTAGGACTGCCTAACTTGGACTATTTTAGGATGGTTTTGGTGGTGGTTAAGGGCAGGAATGGGACTGATTCACATGGCTGCAATATGGGTGATTTCTGGACTGTAATGTATGTGGTAGAGGACTGATTTTTGTGGAGCAAAAGGGGCAGCCAATGGGTAGGTTTTAGGGACTGCTATGGCTGATTGTGAACCATGTTGGACTGTCACATGGACAGCCAACATTGGTGTATAACAGGGCTGTTCAATGACTGTCCAAGGACTGGGTTTTAGGAGAGCCAAGTGAGGACTGGTATATAGGTTTAGGACTGAACTTAAGAGGCCAATGTTGGCAGGTTGTAGGCCAAGGTATAGGGGCTAAACAAGGCTGTCTATGGGCTGTGTGTAGGACTGATTTATGGTGTCCATGTGGACTGTCAATGGGGTATGTAGGGGCTGTTGTGTGGGGTGCATATGGACTGCAAAGTGGTGTGTTTGGAAACTGAAATGAAAGGGCAGCAATGTGCTGAAATATTAGACAGCCATGGTGGTTTGAATGTGGTGAATTGGACAGCTAACAAGTTGGTGTTAAGGGGCTGCTTTGGGCCTGTTGGGGACAGGAAATTGGGGGAGTACTTGGGTCTACAGCTGCTGTCCAAATGGACAGCAGCTACTGCTGCTACCAGTTGCTGATTTGTGCCAACATTGGGGTGAGCAGGGGGCTATACATGGCTGTCCTATGGGGGGTATTAAGGGACTGCTAAGGGTGGTTTGTGACAGGAAAAATAGGCCAGGTATGGGACTGTAATGTAGTGTTAGGGGTGGGCTATAGGGACTGGTTTTAGGTGCTTGGAAGGGGCTATCATAGCCTGAAATTGGTACTGCCCTGCTGCTGCTACATTCCAGCAGTGGTACCCCCCTCCTATTCCTCCTTCTCCTACACTTCCTCATTCCCTCTAGCTCTATACAACACATACACACACTTAAATCATCCTCTCCAACTCTCTATACTCAAACACTCTCTAACACATTCCCTCAAACACCATTCCTACAGCACACACCCACAGGACTCCCCTGCTCCTTGGCCGACCACATAACCCACCACCAACACAATATACACACAATCATAACACATATATATATATATATCCATATGTATCAACCATATTATATATATATATATATATATATATATATATATATATATATATATATATATATATATATATATATACATATACATATAGAGATTAACATATATATCACCATATATATATATACATATATATATAGGTAATATGATACAATATGATACCTAGAAAACTCATTCCTAAACACCTAGAAATCTGGAAATAAAGTTAAAACAACATTAAATCAATTATACAATAATCCCACATGTGTCCAAATAGGGTTTTCCTACATGGACACAAACCTACACATAGGACACCTCTACAAGTGTCCAAATGGACACGAAATGGACACTAAACCATGGGGGTCATTCCTATGGGTTCAAAATAGACCTATATGCATGAGGAAATGAAAAGGAGAAGGGATTTATACCTCCCGGTAGATCGAATCGAAGAAAAGCCTTCCCGGAGCGACATCGACACGTAGAGATTCCAAATGGACACAAACGAGCTCCGAATCTCTTCAAACTTGGCTAGCACCTTCCTCTCATGGAGTAGAGAAGGAGAGAAGAAGATTTGGTGGAAGAAATAATGGATTTGGAGATGAAAATGGTAGGGATGCTCTCTAGAAATTTGGGGAAGAACAAGAGAGACAAAATGAGATGGAAAAGTATGGAAATAACAAAGGGGCTCATGCCTATCCCCTCCTAGAGGTGGCCGGCCACAATGGGCTGCTATGGGGACTTTTGCAATGTCTAAAATACCCCCCTCTAGCCTATTAACAATACATTAAAAAGGGGGTTTTAAGTCGGGGCTAGTTTGGTCATTCTAACACACTAATCAAACAA
The DNA here is from genome assembly GCA_029216955.1 of Iris pallida. Taxonomy (NCBI): domain Eukaryota; kingdom Viridiplantae; phylum Streptophyta; class Magnoliopsida; order Asparagales; family Iridaceae; genus Iris; species Iris pallida. Next base: position 6,178,930 of record JANAVB010026999.1, on the reverse strand, counting down.
ACCCTAATCCAAATAAATTAGCCTAGTCACTAACTAAAATAAATGACATGTGGGCCATGGCTAACTAGTATGTGGGTCCATTAAGGTCAACACTCCCGCCGGGTCCCCGTTTCAAGTCGGATTGAGCTGAAATTCGAACCCGACTCAAATAACCCCAAAATATTACAATAAATAAATAAATAATTTTAAAATAATAAAAATGAAAAAAAATAACAAAAATACCCCTGTTTCTGGAAATTGGGGGTGACAAAGGGACATCGGTTCATCCTAGCCATAACCTATTACTTCTCTAAATGGGCGAAAGCTATACCGCTCACCGAAGTGAAGACGTCAAACGTGATCAGTTTCATCAAACATCACGTCATCTGCCGCTTCAGCCTACCTCGCAAGATCATCCATGATAATGGTCCACAGTTCGCAAGCCATGCATTCTATCGGTTCTACGATAGGAATCGAATCCAGAACGTAGCCTCTACTGCCTACAATCCAGCAGCTAACAGGCTAGCAGAAGCCTTCAACAAAACCATCATAAAACTTCTCAGGAAGTTCGTGTCTTCAAACAAGCGCGATTAGAATGAGAAGGTCGGTGAATGTCTATGGGCCTATCATACAATGGTCCGAACTCCAACAGGCAGTACGTTATTCTCTCTAGTTTATGGGAGTGAAGCAGTTCTTCCCCTAGAAATCCAGATTCCTTCTCTTCGAGTAGCTTTAGCCAGCGAGCTGACTACCGAAGAAAGCTACCGTCTGCGACTCAAGGAGCTCGAAGCGCTGGACGAAAAATGCTTGATAGCTCAGCAGCGCATTGAACTATACCAAGCACGGCTTTCCAGAGCCTTCAATAAAAAGGTGAAGGAGAGGATCTTCCAAGTCGGCGATCTGGTCTTAGCAGTGAGAAGACCAATGGTCATGACGTACAAAATAAAAGGAAAATTCTAGCCTAAATGGGGAGGTCCCTTCATCATAAAATTAGTGTATTCTAATGGTGCGTACCGACTAACTAAGCCTGATGGTGACTTCATGATGCCTATCAACGGCAAGTTTCTGAAAAAATACTATGTGTAACCTTTTTAGTCATATATGTTCAGTCATGTAAATGTACAGTATGATGTTTATATGATTCGAAAAACTATCTAACTATTATCTGTATTTCAAGAGTCTTGAATACGCCCTGGATAATAGGTCCTCTAAAATATTTCTCCATTGGAATCATTTCCGTTTTTGACGCTGTCCAAACTCGGTTTGACGAAAATAATTCACGTTCCTATTACCTCTGAATTGTTTTTCGATAATTATTTTCCCAGTAAAATGATTATGTTTTGCCATGTCCACATAACCTCTGAGCAAAGCATTCATCAAGGATAATCACGTCCTTACTACCTCTGAATTCTCCACCCCCACCTAACATTATATATCTTTTCACGTCTATATTACCTCTGGTCAGATATAGAACATCATGTGCTATTACGTCCATATTACCTCTACTAGCAGCTTCATTCAACATATTATCTATATTCGAATAACTTGAATATACAACGGATAATAAGTCTACATCAAAATTCCCCAGCGAAATACCCACCAGAAATATCCTTGCTACGTCCACATTCATTTTGAAAAGATTCTTTATTTTATTCTTTACGTCTATTAAGAGACAAAAAAGGGTACAAAAGTCGTGACGACTGGAAAAAAGTTACAAAAATCTACGGCATACATAGTCGGTTTATGTTGTCTCTATGAGCCGTGACTTCGGCTTTAGACTTCGCAGTAGCTCGACGGCGCGCCTCTTCTTGGCGAGCAGCTTCATCCTCGAAGAGGATCAGACTTAGATGCTCCGCCTCCAACTTTGCCAGTTGTTCTTCTAAATGGGCAGAAGTGGTGGCCGTCATGGCAGCCTGAGCCAAGTAATCCTCCTGTTCAGACGTCGCCGCCCTCAAGTCGGCTTCCAGCTGGGCGATCTCATTCTGGATCTACCAATGTGATTATACCTCTCGGTGATTTGTGCAGCTAGCCTATTCTTCGAGGCAGCACGTGCCTCACTTACAGCATTGAATTGGCCATATTGGTCAGGCAGCTCGCCAATCTCTCGAATCAGGGCGTCCTTCCTAGCCTGGAAAGTAGCCTTCTCCTCCGTAATAGCCATCATCAAAGCCTCGTCCTCTGCACGGAACAGCGACGTTGGGCTCGGCTGCTTGGCATCCCGGAACCTGTCCACATGACCCTCCAGGTCATTCAGAACTTTCCTCAGAGTATTGGCCCGCTCTTCATAGACGGCAATGCTCTCGAGGGCCGCCACTTGGCATTCGGCAACAGCCTTCACAGGGCCAAAGGTAGCATTCCGATTCAGGACTCCAGGAAGCTTCACTTTCAGCACAGAGTAGAAAGTTTTGATAACTTCCTGGGCCATCTCCTCATCTTCGGTGGAGGTCGTCGGAGAAGAGGCTTGGAAAGTTTCTTCATTTTCAGGAAGGAACACCTAACAAGAAATCGAACTTGACAAGAAAATCCATTCCACCAACACGGGATAAATGATACAGGTGTCAAGACCACAGAACCTATCACGACCTTATTACCTCTGTTGGGTTTTGTTTCGAATCTATTTGCTCGTATTTCCAAATGCACAAAGGGGCAATAGGTCTAAACACCTCAACGAGAAGGGGAAGGTCCCCCAGCGGGATACCCTTCATACAAATGCTGTATTAGACCCCCCAATACAAGCACCACAAATACCAAAAGCAAAGAATGGAGTGAATATATTCTGTTTATTCAAAATCAGTTACATTCACAGGACTACATCTCATGAGCAAAATAAAAGGTTCTTCATCTCTTCATCTGGATAAGAAGTAAAAGATTACATTGATGACCAAAAGAAGCAAAAATCTACTACTCATCAGCAACACATAGTTTGATCAGCTTGGCAGCACTAAGCCTTCGTCGAAAAGCAGTCTTTTGGCCCTCGAAAGAAGTCATGTTTTACTGTTGAGAAGCAAACAAGGCTGTTGAACCTTCGAGAAGCTACACGGAGGAGGGCAAATATAGCATGCTAAAAGTATCTACAAATGGTGATCTTCTCTCCTCCATATTATGGACGTCCTAGGCCCATTCCTTCAAGAGGCCATACCTTCAAAACGACATCTCTAGTGTTGCTTTTGCCTACTTGAAGAACCATGAAAACAGAACTTTCACGATGGTGCCCAACTGCCGTCTAACTCTTCGATGTATAAAGGTTCTTCCTACCATCTGAGGAAAACCCTTCCAAAACACGAAGAGTCCTGAGCTGTCTGATGTGTGTTTCAAGTGTTGCATATTTACCATGCCCAAAATCGTCGATACCGGTCCTGGAGAAATTTGCTGGCCAGATCCCTACAAAATATGAAATGAGACATAAGAGAAAGTCAGACTCATAAATTCGCAGGAAAAACTAAGTTCTGAAGGGCTTTTATGCGTCCAACGGGCTATGCGCCCAAAAGGCTATGCGCCCAAAGGGATATGCACCCAAAAAAACATGTGGGCGCATAACATGTCATAGCATGTAGGCACATAACACGGGGGGGCATAGCACACTACAGTGTTGGCGCATGACTTCTGTGTGCGCATAATGATGCTCACAGAAGTATGTTGCCTTAGGCGCATACGCCCAGGCAGAAGAAAAGTCTGAGCGTCGCAACTTAACACTCGAGACTTTTTTTGAAGCATGCCCTCACCCAGAATCGGGTCCTGGATTGCCGAAGACGCTATCGCGGGAGGAGATCCACTCGGCGCAGCCTCCTTGCCCTTCGCAAATCTCTTGGCGACCTTGGGAGACATGGTTCTCAAAGAAAGAAGATGAAGAGTTTCTGAAAAATTATAAGAGAAGGGAATAATGAGCTCTCTCTTTCTCTCTCTCTCCTTTAGGGCCTATTTATAGGAACATGCCACTTCTTATGCGCCCACTAAGCTTTATGCGCCCATGGCGCAGTATGCGCCCATAGTGGCCTATGCACCCACGTGAAGAACCAGCCCCTTGCATTCTTTGCGACTGCCACTTGCTGACGTAGACAACGTATGAAGGATGGACCTCTTCATATTCCGTCCTGATGAATCTGTCAGTTCAGATTTGGAGGAAGATCTCAACAGTCGTATTCCTCTGACAGGCTGGCCAAACACTATGCACCCAAGGAGAGAGTTGTGCTATGCGCCCATTGCATCACGAGAAGACGATCCATGCTTCTTTCAAAGTATTTCGAACTCGTTCAAGTATCGAAAAGTTTGAAGGGGGTCCTATAGAAGCATGAAAATTTTTTAGCAATGAAGCTTTATGCGCCCAGCCAAAGGAGCTCTATGCGCCCAGCCAAAGGAGCTCTATGCGCACAGCCAGTAGAGCTCTATATGCCCAGTCAACGAAGCTCTATGCGCCCAGTCAGTGAAGTCCCATGCGCCCAAGACTAGCTCCTTTAAAGGGAGAGTGCACAGCCTGAGACAGGGCTATGCGCCCAAGCCTGACTCAGTCAAAGCCATGATCAAAACGTACGGCCACGTCAGTATCCACGAGCAACCGTATACCGAAGCATGCGGCCACGTCAGCACTACGATCAACCTTCGACTACGCAGCCTGCATGCGCCTACATCCTATGCGCCCAAAGTAGGACTATGCGCCCACATGAAAACCAGTGTGTTTCCTTATGTGGGTGCATAACATCATTCCAGCTTAGAAACTACTATAAAAATGGGTCTCATCCCTCTTCAAAACATGGAACAGAGAGTATTTTCAAGAGCTAAATTGCTGCACTTCTTGCCAGTGAGCCGAGAGTTAGCAATTTTCTTAGGTTTTCTCCCACTTTTGTAATCAGAGTGTCAACGGAGTAAAGAAGCAACTGCCGTTCGATCTCAATCGTCCCATTTCCCAGAATTCTTTTTTATACTCGGAGATCCTTAGCGTAGGATCTCTCAGACGTACTCGATTTGTGGTGCCTTGTGCCAATAAAGAAAAGACAGCGTTTCTTTTTCTTTTTGTGTGTGTCCACAATCTGGTGTCGCACTCAGAGGGTGAGCGATATCATCTAAGGATAGGCCAAGGACGATGAGATGATAGTCGGCATTCGGTAACTTTTTTCCTATAACTTCTTCTTCCTCGGGACAGAGGAAGATGGTAGGGAAGAAACTATGGCCACGTGGCAGAGGAAGTGATACTTATGGACTCCATCCTTCTCGGCTTCTTAAAGCGCCTGTGACGAGAAGTCTTCTTAGGGGCTATGAGGGAGATAAAGAAGTAAAGAGATGATGGCTCCCAAATTTATAGAAGAAACCACTGACTCTTCATATGCACCGGTTCAATAGGGGAGAGATGAAAAAGCTTTTATAATGACTCTGATGCTTCAATGTCCTCCAAACATGCTTCAAATCTCTAAGATGACGACAAATCTAGACAAGAATCTCTTCGAATACAACAGTTATCATTAAAAGCCTGATAACCTTTCTGCTGCCATAATTGACGACGTTATCAGTAGCCTGACGAGACTCTAGGACCCTAACGTACAAGCCTAGACGGCCATGTTCTAGACGACCATGCTTCTATTCAAAGTGTTCCCGCAGACTTCTTCCATCTTTCCCGAAAACTTTTCTACCACCACCAACTCTCATACATCCCCAAAATAGCCCTCTAACACCCCAACATCTCCTTGATGAGCCACAGCCCCTAGTTTGTTCAGTATAAGGCTACAAAGTCACCCAAAGTTGCCCGAAACTGAGTCTGTGTACACAGTAGGTACGATGACTTTGCGCATAGGTTTCATCTACTTTATTTATCCATTTGATGCAAAACTAATTAGCGTGAACCCCTACGTGTCTTCTTCCATCTCTAATTGGCCAATCATGTTGTTCCACACGGTTTGTCGTGGTGTTAATTTTGTTACAGGATGTCCAAACTGAACCGATTTTGGCGCGAACGTGATTCCGGCGACTTGCGGAGCCTTTCAACCTCTCAAAAATATATTTGTAATGCTTCTAACATCTTGTTCTAGCATTCTAATACACTCGTTAGCCATCTCAATAAATTTTTTTCATATTTTAAAAAATTCGTTTCCATCGTACAAGTTGTCGAACGTTGAAACTAATGTTGTGTTCGAACCCAAAACGTTGTAATATTTTTATAAAATAATTATTTTGTGTATTTTAATGTAAAAATATATTTTTAATTATTTACTGAATTATTCTATTTTTAATGATTATTTACAAATTATTTATTTTTGGTTTCAATCGGGTCGGATAGTTGACTAGTGTTGATACTAGTTTGGAATACTAGTTAGAGACTAATTTTCTCGTATATATTATAGTTAAGTAATGAATATAAATATTTTCAAAAAATATTTTAGAATAAAATACTATATTTTTATTTTATAAAAATATTTTTTATGGAGATTTGATGCCGTATATATAGTTGTGTTTATATATTGGGTATGGTGCTAGTTAGTAAATATTTATAGAGTTGAGGCTATATATATATATTTTTTATAGAGTTGAGGCTATATATATATATATATATATATATATATATATATATATATATATATATATATATATATTTGTATTTATAGAGTTGAGGCTATATATATATATATACCTGAGTCGGACCGCAGTATGTATGCTTGGAGACCACACGCAAGTGTACCTTGCCAATGCTTTACTTTATTTATTTTTTCTTTATTTATTGTATATTTATTTTTGTTGTTCATAGTAATAATGGAGGTAGGATGGTTGATACTTAGCGTCCATATTGTGTTCGGATGCCGATGTCGTTTTATAGATATCGAGTATCGACATTAGGCATAATAATGCATTTTTATTCGTATTCATTGATACGATGGACCACAGGACGCTGACACGATCATGATATAGAGTCATACATGATATATTTGTGGTTTGGACTCTGTTATAGGATATATTATTTATTACTTATACTTAAGACTTGCTTGACTTTATATGACTTGACTGGATAGTACTAGACCATGGGTGGGGAGGATATTATCGCTATATCAGGCTATATATATATTTATCTACTCGTATATCCTCATTTTTATATATGGGACTCGGTTGTTATTCTACTAATTTAGCCTCATTTCCATATAGGGACATGGATGGTATTCTACTAGTATACCTTCGTCTCTGTAGCAAAGCTTAGGTAGTTATCTACTTTATCAACATGTATGCCCTTGGTTCCATAACACGGTACCTTACGACAATAACCTGCTGAGGAGCTTGTGAGCCTCAGTAGCTGAAGCCTGATATTCGCAATGTGTGCTCACGTGCATATTACTTTGATGGTTATTGTTGTTACCATTCATTTTATTGATATTCTCTTTACTGTTACTTGGCATGTATAGTATGTACCTTGCTATATCTCCTGAGGACCTGGTCATTTCCAGGTTTAGACGAGGTGGTTTACCCTGAGGTGTATAGTTCTAAAGTTGAGACTGGATACGTACCTATGCAGTAGGATGAGATAGTCCCAGAGGATTTCCCTTGAGTTATGTCATCCTCTATTTAGACATTGCTACTTTATTTTCTATTTTATTAATAAGACTTGTACTTGGATATTATTTCTATTTCTTTTGCTGTGATAATGGATTATTTTTTTGTATATTTATTATTTTTATTTACTGCTGGACAGTTGACATTATCATTATCTTTATTGTTGGACTTGGATATCTCGTGTTTTACTTTTTTTGCATGGATGACATTAGTTCTGGACTTGTGGCTTGTGTTATTGTTATGGGTTGTTATCATGATTTACAGCTTAAGCATTCACTATTAGGCTTGATAGGTAGTTTAGCCCTTTGGTGACGTGCTGCTGGCATGTATTCGTATACCTGGTCCTATATATTTTAGGACTAGACGTTACATATTTTTCTGGTAGCCCATGCAGGTTCGATTTAAATCACTTTGGTTACGCTACTGTACCGATGTGGGGCTGCAATTAGGATAGGAAAGACCGATAGGATCTCAACCATATATACTACGCGTCATTGATTTCTATATCGATTCAAAATTTATCTCCTTGACTTGCATTCTGCTTGATATCATCTGTTCTTAGCTTATAAGTTTCGTTTACGCTCAGTGTAATGGACCCATAAGCCGATGACGAGAATCTCGTGGTTACTCCGTATAATGCAGTAGTGACTCACGTTGATGCGATCCCCGCCACCGGTTAGAGGATCTTCTATCTAACCAGACGATCAAGTTGTTTCACACCCTTCGAGGACCAAGAGAGATGATATTCTATCGATGCCACCGATGCCATTCCCCATCTTGGATATCCTATGGACCCACAACGACTATTCCGGACCTTCCATGTGATGATGCAAGCATAACAGCAGATCCAGCTGGAGACTCGGCGGAGATAGACCAAGAATATGGAGGATCCCATTATGGCATATTTGGAGAGGGCGACTCTACCAGCATGTCAGCCATCGACGGTGACAATTGCTGATTTTTGCCAACTGCAGCCAATCGAATTCTCGGGCAAGGAAAGGCCTGCAGAAGTTTACGAGTGACTCACCAACATCCAACATCAGTTGTAGGCAGCAGATTTACCGAAGGAGCATTGGGTGGTTGTCATCAGGATGCAATTGACTGGCAATGCACACAACTGGTGGCCCACAGAAGAAAGGCGACTTTCCCAGATAATGTCACTTGGAAGGAGTTCTCTAAACTCTTCCAAGAGATGTACATCCTGGCTACCTTCAGAGCGAAACTTCGAAGCCAATTCCTTCACCTTGTCCAAGGCAACATGACCATCTCATCTATCAGTACATGTACTGCCTACTTGCCATTACTACGGCAAGAAATGTCATACCGTGAAGGATTGTCGACAGACTAGGGTTATGCATGGGTTGTTGTTCGAGCCAGTATTGTATATGAGATTACCCGAAGTCCCAAAGAGCAGCACCGATGACGTAGCCACCTAGGCCAGACTTTCTAGCACCAAGCGCCCCACATGCAAGAGCTAATGTAAATCAACTAGTAGCACAAGAAGGATATCAATAAGGACTACTTCCCGATCAGGCAACACAATTCGCATAGGCCAAACAGCAAGCCCGAGCACATCAAGGAGGGCAAGCCTTCAATATGACCGTTACAGCACCAGGAGGAGCGACTAAAGGTAACAATTTATATTTCATGGTAGGGACGTTGCATAGAAAATTGTTTATGATTGATTTTTACTTGATTGATTAGGGAGACCGTAGTGACATAGTGTACCCGTTTGAACTATTCTTATTTATATTAGCATGGTTCTTTACTATGAGCGTTATTTTAATTTTGAGGATGAAATTCTTAAGATGGGCAGATTGTAAGCTCTCTGATTTTTTGGGATTATTTAATATATTTTATACGATTTTTTTTCATTAAACAATATTTTATTTTTAATTTATGAATATAAATAAACTTTGTCGTAGCTTTGACTTTTGAAGCACAACATTGACGAATTCTTTGCAACCAATTTTTTATTTGTATTCTAGACAAGTCCACCTTCGTTTAGGCATATCATGTCCCACTTGTTGACCCATCCGGTCATAGTCAACTTGATTTCGATAATTAACATAAACTTTGAGTTGATACATGAAATAAAAGACTTTAGAAGATCAATTCAAAAGCGGTGAATCAATCGAGTTAATTTTGTATTTTATTTTGTATTTTTTATTTGTTGAGTCTAGGATATATATGAGTCGGATCGCACTGGCAATTAGTCGTATCTTTACTCAAATCCTATCCAATAACCCAAAATGATTTCATCCAAAACTAATTTTCTTAAACCAAAATTAGCTCATTACAGACTGAAATGAAAGCAACCAAACTCGGTACGAGTTCATCCCGAACTCAGTGCTCCTGAAAACCCTCCTGGTCAGAATAGGCTACCTATTCTTTTGGCACCAAATGTTTAAAATTTTGAACGCTAAGGCATCCGTGTTCTACCCGAACTCTATCCCAAAAGATTTTATAAATAGAGAAGAACCTCTACTCTTCCAAATCATAAATTTATTCTTCTTCTTCTCTATTCTATACAGGTCTTTCAATCTTCAAATCCCAAAGACAACTCCTATTCTTCTAAGTGCCAGTGTGTTTTCGATTAGAAGTGATCGGGTTGTACATGCTTAGCATACCAAAGCTATTTTATTTGGAGCTGAAGTATGTTCCTGCCCTTCGGATCAAAGTACGAAGTGTAAAAAAGTTGGCGTGCTCTTTAGATAAAAGCGTGTGAGACTCGTCTCACAGTATCGGAATTTATATACGGATAATTATATTTCGTATTTTCTTGGTTTTCGGAATGCTTTAAAATTTTTCCCAAATTATAGATTTTCTCCTTGACCGGCATACCGACGGTGTACCGGTGTATACCGACGGCATACCGACCGGACATATTTTCCATATTTTAGATATTTTGGATTTATGATATTTTTATGAATAATGTTTCTGATATTTTCATAAATAGTGTTTCTGATATTTTTGTGAATAGTATTTAGATACTTTGATGAATAGTATTTAGATATTTTCATGAATAGTGTCGATGCATCCTATTATCCATTGGATAATTGGTTTTCTTTCAATGGCTAGGATTGATCTAGATTTTGACATGGATCACGATCCAATGGTCGCGATTAATTCACCCCTTCTATATATATCTATTGAGTTTCTCTCTCCTATCTTTTTTTTCCTTCTCCATTTCCTCTTCACTCTCTTCCCTCTTCCTCAAGCTTAGGAAGGCTTGGCCTTGAGGCCTAGAGTGTGGTTTCGGAACCCCTCTTGGTGGTGGAGTAGAAGATTAGGCTTGGAACTTAACCCTAGGCAAGTACATCTTGCTCAAAAGTGACATAACCATGCTATATTTTTGTTTTCCATAGAAATTAAAGATTTATTGTTCTATAATATGCTTCTCTAAATTATTAACATCTTTAATATATAGCACTTTTGGTTTTGATCGGTAGAATTACGTAGATCTGAGTTTCTAGAGGTAATTTTTGAGTATTTTGAGGTATTGATCTATCAAATGCTTTAATTTGCGAAAACTAATACTTCCATGTTGTAGGAAATTAAATTTCATGCGATTTTGACTTTTAAAAATCTGGAATTCGATTTAAAACGAAGTTTTTATGGCCGAAAAAAGTTTTGAGTTTTCAAAAATCAACTTTCTGTGACGGTTCAAAAAATCCGTTGGAAATCCGTAGAAATCCGTCGAAAAATCCGAACTTGCACCACAAAACTTGCTGTGACACTTCGAAAAATCCGTCGGTAATCCGCAGTAATCCGCCGGATAATCCGGTTAGGCTGTTTTTGTCTGTTTTTGTCCGTTTTTTGCTTGTTTTCGTCGGCTTTTGCTATCTTCTTCGATTGAAATGATATTTTATCATGCTTTAGTATTTTAGTATAGTTAGAACATGATTGTACACTATATATAAATGACATGTGTTTATGTTCACGTATTGTTTTATGTCCAGATTCTTGATAGTGGCTCGTAGTAGCGCACTCATGACTTGATTTTCTTATTGATTTTTAGATCCGAGATATGAGTACATGTTCTTTCTTGACACCGTGGATGTAACTTGTTAAATGTTAATCTATTGCATCTTTGCCCTGGACAATCGAGTGTGAGTATTGTTCCGTATATCACGTGATGTTAGTACGGGGATGTTCGTAAGTGATAACTTACGAATTACTCGTACATAACACACGTCATCTTAGGAAATTCTTGAGTGTCCACAACTTAAAAATTTGACATCAATATGATAAGGTAAATGACTAGTAAAATTCAAGTAGATCATTGTAGGAGAAAATTCGTACTACAAACCCCGAGCTCCAAGGGCCCCATGAGGCGTGGCATAACCCTGCTAGGCAAGGGCTCCATGACCTACCAAGTTTGCGCATATTGATACACGATCGAGTCACATGTCGTGCCGGGTTGCGGCATAGTCAGTTATATGTTTTCTTTTACAAGTATATGATATGGTTGTTCATGTTATAAGTCAAGACACGTTTTATCTGCCAGCGGTCTTGTTGGGCAATAATGTACTACTCGTACCCCAGGACATCCGGGTATCTACAGTCAGGTAGTTGCGAAGATTCTCAACTTGTATACTAGTAGTTAGGACTGTGTTAACCCTAGCTAGTTAATAATAGAAAGCCGTAGGCAATGATTGGCTGTGCACTTTTGATTGTCTGTTGCTTTATATGCTCTTTGTGTCGTTGAGTGGCCAGAGACTAAGTTCTGCTCGGAAAAATATCTGCGACCCTGGTCATTATTTGGTTTAAGGGTTGTGGCTCCGACTTCGAGTAGTTCCTAAGTCCCTCGTTGCTTATCGGCTCATTATTCTGTTTTGCTATATTGTTCAGTATTTCCATTCAGTTAGTTATATTCTCGAGATACGTGCATTGGTACCGCACTAGTCTCGACCCGCATTTATCTACATTTGTTATATGTTGTTGTTTTGTTTGTGGATTTATATCGTTCACCTCGAGCTTTTCTTGTGGTACTTGCTATTTGGGACCTGACCCCACTGGTTTTGTTTGGTCAGATTTACCGCTGGAGCCCGAAGATTCTCCCTACCTTTCTCTGGATGACTCGTCGCCTGCTTAGATCTGCGGTTGTTCCTTCTCGCGAGTGGGTTCCCTTTTTACCACTTGCTGTTTATTTCATTTTTGTGGTGTTAGCTAGGGCATGTGTTAGCCCTATTATTTTGAGACTTTCTCAGACTTCGGTCAACATGATGTATTATATTAGATCTAGACTGATATAGTGATCATGTATATTGGTACTTTGCTTGTGTAGCATTTTGTATTTACTAGCTTCAAGATCATGAATGATATAGTATTTTGGGACGCCTCTTTATTTTCATATTTGATATACTCTTGATCCTTGTTGTTGTTGGATTGAGATAGGATTTGTTCGACCATAGGAGTCATCAGTGGCATGCTAGAGTCTTCCCACTTGTCTTCTAGATAGCTTTGATCGTACATTGGGGTACCGGCGTACCTTAATATACGTAGTTGGCTTTGTTTTACCCCTGCTATCCAGTATTATGGTTCTAGGGCCTGATAGGGTTTTTTGGGGGCCTATGCAGGTCTGTCTTCAGACTTGTGGGGGATTCATCTTGTTATAATCTCAATCCTATATTTGTCTTCATTTGATCTCCCTTTGCTTATCACATTCTCGTTTTCCTTGAACTATAAACATGATTGACATGTCCTTGTTCTATTCCTGTCAATTATTGATATCTCGTGTCCTTATCTTTCAGGGACACCCCGCCTACTTTTTCTTTTGAAGGTTCAGTTGCTCCACCGTCTCAGACAGCTCAGATGGAAGGTCATGATCAGACCCCGCCTCCGCATAGTCATAATCCAGCACCATCTCAGCATCCGTCGGCAGCACAGTCTGTTCCTGTTCTGTCAACTCAGCCAGCTCCATCAGTCCCTTCTGTACAGCTAGTCCAGGTAGACCAGCGTACCCAACTCGAGATGAAGAGGGGCATGATGGAGGCACAACAACAGCAACATTAGAATCAGCTTCAGATCCAGCAGTAGGTAGTTCAGTTGTACCAATAGTTACAGCAGGGCCAGGACCATACCAACAATACCCTCTGCCAGGGCATTACAGTAGCTTTGGAGGCGAGTGGACGTCGTGGTCATAACTCAGCATCCGACTTTAGTCACCTGTATCCAGCTCAGTTCTTCGACACCGAAGATGCAGTATCAGCCGATTCTTGGCTTCAGGACACCGAGGCCATTTTGGAGGCAGCTAGGACTCTGGCAGAGGATAGGGTGGCAGTGGTGAAGATACAGTTATCAGGTATTGCCCGTGACTGGTGGGTAGCACATGAGATGGGTCTTCCTAGGCCTGTTAGTTGGGAGACATTTCGGGAGCGCTTCCAGGAGAAGTTCTTCCACACCTCAGCAAAGTTCCAGCTCCAGCAACAATTCATCAACCTTCGCCAGAAGATGAGGACTGTGGATCAGTATGCGACAGAGTTCTATAGGCTTATCGTACATGGTGGCTTCTGATGGTGATAGAGCTCGAAGGTTTGAGCAGGGCTTGCACTTGGAGCTTCAGCAGCTCATGGTAGGCCATTTTTATGACACCTTCGATACTGTACTGAGAGCAGCTAGATCCTTAGAGATGACCAGTCAGAGGATAGCAGATAGTACCGGAGGTCAGAAGAGGTCACACTCGACTATGAGGGACATTACCATTTAGTCCTCAGCCCCAGCTCCAGCAGTCAGAGCTCCAGATCATCGACCTCCTCGTCAGAAAGTATCATCAGCCTTGACAGTAGCATCAGTACAGCAGTCCAGGCAGTCAGGTCATCCAGGATATGATTATTGTGGAAAACCAGAGCACACCAGAGCCCAGTGCAGGAGGTCCAATCATCAGTATCTCATGTGTGGTGCATCTGACCATATGATTGGATCTTGTCCACTATTACGTCCAGAGGGTTCATCAGTTGCCCCAGTGCCATTGGCGATCGAGAGGGCACCAGTAGAGCCAGCTCGATCCTATGTTCAGTGCCCGCTTTCGACGCAGTCCCAGCAGTTTCAGCACCAGCGACCAGCACAGTATGCCCAAGCCCTGCGGGCAGGACCGATCCAGCAGCAGACTACACGAGTACCCCTGAAGCGTGGACAGGCTTTCAATATGAGCTTGTAGGAGCTGTTGGCTGAGGGCGGTCAGATTGTAGATGAGATTTTGAGCATTCCTTCAGTTTATCTTACTCTTGGGTTTTATTAACGGTCTTGTATTCCACCTACATTTAGAGTACAATAGTCGCCTCGACATATTCGGCGAGTGAATGCGAGTTTATCGTACCACTAATCTGCCTCCATATCTCGTGATACACGATATCTATCATGTATCCCGACTATGTAGGTGCATCCTGGATTAGAGTCATGTCTTCGACTGAGTCGTTGGTACCGACTTACTTCAAAACTTGATCCTTGTCCACTTTGTGAGTCAGCATAGGCAAGCGAGGACGAATCCCTACTCAACTGACTCAGGGGTATATTATTCCATGTCTCCTTTTCTTGAATTATATATGTATGTATTTATTATTTTTCGTATTTATTTAAATTCTGTATCTCAAATATCACTTGTACACGGGATATTTTCTTTCGATGTGTTATGATTTTACATTGTTTTAGCATGTGTATTTTTGCTCGACTGGCTTTAGGAAATTCCGAGGACGGAATTTTTCTAAGTTGTGGAGAGTTGTGAGACTTGTCTTACAGTATCGGAATTTATATACGGATACGTATTTTATATTATATTTCGTATTTTCTTGATTTTCGGAATGCTTTAAAAAATTTCCCAAATTATAGATTTTCTTCTTGACCGGCATACCGACGGTGTACCAGTGTATACCGACGGCATACCGTCCGGACAAATTTTCGATATTTTAGATATTTTCGATTTATGATATTTTTATGAATAGTATTTCTGATATTTTCATGAATAGTGTTTCTGATATTTTCGTGAATAGTATTTAGATATTTTGATGAATAGTATTTAGATATTTTCATGAATAGTGTCGATGCATCATATTATCCATTGGATAATTGGTTTTCTTTCAATGGCTAGGATTGATTTAGATTTTGACATGGATCACGATCCAACGGTCACGATTAATTTATCCCTTCTATATATACATTGAGTTTCTCTCTCCTCTCTTTTCTTTCCTTCTCCATTTCCTCTTCACTCTCTTCCCTCTTTCTCAAGCTTAGGAAGGGTTGGCCTTGAGGACTAGAGTGTGGTTTCGGAACCCCTCTTGGTGGTGGAGTAGAAGATTAGGCTTGGAACTTAACCCAAGGCAAGTACATCTTGCTCAAAAGTGACATGACCATGCTATATTTTTGTTTTCCATAGAAATTAAAGATTTATTGTTCTATAATATGCTCCTCTAAATTTTTAACATCTTTAGTATATTGCACTTTTGGTTTTGATCGGTAGAATTACGTAGATCTGAGTTTTTAGAGGTAATTTTTGAGTATTTTGAGGTATTGATTTATCAAATACTTTAATTTGTAAAAACTAATACTTCCATGTTGTAGGAAATTAAATTTCATACGATTTTGACTTTTGAAAATCTGGATTTCGATTTAAAACGAAGTTTTTATGGCCGAAACAAGTTTTGAGTTTTCAAAAATCAACTTTCTGTGACGGTTCGGAAAATCCTTCGGAAATCCGCAGAAATCCGTCTGAAAATCTGAACTTGCACCACAAAACTTGCTGTGACACTTCGAAAAATCTGTCGGTAATCCGCAGTAATCCGCCGGATAATCCGGTTGGGCCGTTTTTGTCTATTTTTGTCCGTTTTTGCCTGTTTTCGTCCGCTTTTGCTATCTTCTTCGATTGAAATGATGTTTTATCATGCTTTAGTGTTTTAGTACAGTTAGAACATGACTGTACACTATATATATATAACATGTGTTCATGTTCACGTATTGTTTTATGTCCAGATTCTTGATAGTGGCTCGTAGTAGCGCACTCATGACTTAATTTTCTTATTGATTTCTAGACCCGAGATATGAGTACATGTTCTTTCTAGACACCGTGGATATAGCTTGTTAAATGTTAATCTATTGCATCTTGGCACTGGACAATCGAGTGTGAGTATTGTTCCGTGTATCATGTGATGTTAGTACGGGGATATTCGTAAGTGAAAACATACGAATTACTCGTACATAACACACGTCATCTTAGAAAATTCTTGAGTGTCCACGACTTAAGAATTTGACATGAACATGATAAGGTAAATGACTAGTAAAATTCAAGTAGATCATTGTAGAAGAAAATTCGTACTACAAACCCCGAGCTCCAAGGGCCCCATGAGGCGTGGCATTATCCTGCTAGGCAAGGGCTCCATGACCTACCAAGTTTGTGCGTATTGATACACGATCGAGTCACATGTCATGCCGGGTTGATGCACAGTTAGTTATATGTTTTCTTTTACAAGTATATGATATGGTTGTTCATGTTATAAGTCAAGACACGTTTTATCTGCCAGCGGTCTTGTTGGGCAATAGATGTACTACTCGTACCTCTGGACATATATAGTTGCGAAGATTCTCAACTTGCATACTAATAATTAGGACTGTGTTAACCCTAGCTAGTTAATGATAGAAATCCGTAGGCAATGATTGGCCGTGCACTTTTGATTGTCTGTTGCTTTATATGCTCTTTGTGTCGTTGAGTGGCCAGAGACTAAGTTCTGTTCGGAAAAATATCTGCAACCCTGGTCATTGTTTGGTTTAAGGGTTGTGGCTCCGACTTTGAGTAGTTCCTAAGTCCCTCGTTACTTATCGGCTTATTATTCTATTTTGCTATATTGTTCAGTATTTCCATTCAGTCAGTTATATTCTCGAGATACGTGCATTGGTATCGTACTAGTCTCGACCCGCATTTATCTACATTTGCTATATGTTGTTGTTTTGTTTGTGGGTTTATGTCGTTCACCTCGAGCTTTTCTTGTGGTACTTGCTATTTGGGACCTGACCCCACTGGTTTTATTTGGCCAGATTTACCGCTGGAGCCCGAAGATTCTCCCTACCTTTCTCTGGATGACCCGTCGCCTGCTTAGATCTGCGGATGTTCCTCCTCGCGAGCGGGTTACCTTTTTACCACTTGCGGTTCATTTCATTTTGGTGGTGTTAGCTAGGGCATGTGTTAGCACTATTATTCCGAGACTTTCTCAGACTTCGGTCAACATGATGTATTACATTAGATCTAGACTGATATAGTGATCATGTATATTGGTACTTTGCTAGTGTAGCATTTTGTGTTCACTAGCTTTATGATCATGTATGATATAGTATTTTGGGACGCCTCTTTACTTTTATATTTGATATACTCTTGATACTTGTTGTTGTTGGATTGGGATAGGATTTGTTTGACCATAGGAGTCGTCAGTAGCAAGCTAGAGTCTTCCCACTTGTCTTCTAGACAGCTTTGATCGTACATTGGGGTACTGGCGTACCTTGATATACGTAGCTGGCTTTGTTTTACCTCTGCTATCCAGTATTCTGGTTCTGGGGCGTGATAGAGTTTTTTGGTGGCCCATGCAGGTCTGTCTTCAGACTTGTGGGGGATTCATCTTGTTAGAATCTCAATCCTATATTTGTCTTCATTTGATCTCCCTTTGCTTATCGCATTCTTGATTTCCTTGAACTGTAAACATGATTGACATATCCTTGTTCTATTCCTGTCCATTATTGATATCTCGTGTCCTTATCTTTCAGGGACACACCGCCTGCTTCTTCTTTTGAAGGTTCAGTTGCTCCGCCGTCTCAGGCAGCTCAGATGGAAGGTCATGATCAGACCCCACCTTCGCATAGTCAGAATCCAGCACCATCTCAGCATCCGTCGGCAGCTCAGTCTGTTCCTGTTCAGTCAACTCAGCCAGCTTCGTCAGTCCCTTCAGTACAGCCAGCCCATGTAGACCAGCGTGCCCTACTCGAGATGATGAGGGGCATGATAGAGGTACAACAACAACAGCATCAGAATCAGCTTCAGATCCAGCAGCAGGTGGTTCAGTTGTACCAACAGTTACAGCAAGGCCAGGTGTCACCCCCACTTTCCTGAATAGGGCTAATATAGTCATTTACATTCATTATTATTATTATTTAAATATTTATTTAAGTTATTAATATTATTGTAATGATTTTGTGGTTAAATAATTAATTTTTAAAGATAAGCATTTGTATACTATTGAGATTTTACTTATAAATTTTTTTAATATATTAAATAAATATAGATATGGAATATTTAGTTTATTTTAGAAATAATTTTAGAATTTTTAATATATTGTTTGGTATTTATTTCATTTTATGGGGATATGTATATATATATATATATATAAATATATATATATATATATATATATATATATATATATATATATATATATATATATATATATATATATATATATATATATGTTTTCCATATATATATATATATATATATATATATATATATGGATATGTATAATATTTATATATAAAAAAGATTTTAATAAGAATTATTTATTAGTGGGAGAGTGCTAAAGGATTATTATATAATTATACAATATGTGTATGTATGTATGTATGTATGTATGTATGTATGTATGTATGTATGTATGTATGTATGTATGTATATACATATATTGATATATATATATATATATATATATATATATATATATATATATATATATATATATATATATATAATTAAAAGAATAATACAAAGTCAAAATAGAAAGAAAAAGTCAAAATTGGCTCTTTTTTTTAGCAAGCAACTTGCTTGCTGTGAGCACATCACCAAAACCGAGCCCTTTGGGTTCGGCAAAGTCGAAACCCAACCTCCCTTTTTTCATATATATATATATATATATATATATATATATATATATATATATATATATATATATATATATATATGTGTTAGAGAGAGAGAGATTTATTTTTTTGGAAAACCCTAACCCTAAGACGTCATCCCGGCCCAGCGTACGCCCCAACGTCTCCGTCGACCAACCCGCGGCCGTCCATCGCCGGAAAACGCGCAACGAGCAGTCTACCCACGCGCGAAAACTGTTAGCGAAGAGCCAACTTCGGAAGTAGATTTCTCCTTCCTCGCTCAGTCGTTTTGCGAACTGTTTGCCATTGATTATCAAATAACAGAACAGTTTTATGGGAGGACTGAACTTTAGTTCACAATTACAAACTCGCTTGTACAAAAGAAAGCCTAGGAACAAAACCTAGGAAAAGCAATCTATGTACAATTGTTTAATTTGGATTCTGGGGGGGTGACGGTAGAGGCTCGAGAAAGTGCTATCAACTTTGTCTTACTCCTTGGATGATCGAACGTAACCTCGGCTCCGGCGAAGAAATACCCTCTCTCTGTGTGCTTTTTGCTCTGTGTGTCTCTGTGTGTGTGCAAAGGAATAATCCCATGCTATTTATAGGAGTTTGTGATGAGTGGGGTGTATAGCCACGTGACCACATCCTTGTAATTGCGCCTTGAGAAGTGGGCAGTTGGGGATTGGTTAAGATTAATCTTGATCTGTTTGTTACAAAAAATATGGACTGTTATGTTGGTTGCAATAAATATGAACTGTTATGATCTGTTGGTTGCAATAAATTCGAGTTGTTTAAGACCTAGTCAACTTCTGCCATGTGTCCCAACTACCGCTATGTTGCGAGCCGCATAAATGGTGCATCCTGGCTGAGCCGTATGAAGGACCGTCCCCATGACCGAGCCGCATGAGGGTGGCCTCATAACTGAGCCGCATGAGGGTGGCCTCATAACCGAGCCGCATGAGGGTGGCCTCGTAACCGAGCTGCATGAGGGTGGCCTCATAATCGAGCTGCATGAGGGTCACATAGGCGATCCGCAAAAAGAACTTTCTTGGAATTTATGAACTGTGCCAGCTATCATAAAGATTTTCTCGTCTTTTTATGAGCATGTCGCGTCTCTTCTTTATGTCAGAGCCATCATTTCTGTCAGAGCTGTCACTTTGTGTCAGAGCATTAATGGCCAGCTGTACGGAGTAATTATGGCCAGCTGTATAGGCCTATTTCTAACCGTATAAGGCCACGTGGCTCCTCATGAAGCTTTTTTGAACTACATGAAGCTTTCTGAGCCGCATGAAGCTCTCAAGAATTTTGAGCTGCATTTAACTCTCAGGAATTTTGAGCCGTATGAAAACTCCCCAAGTTTTGAGCCGCATGGAATTTCATGTTGATTCTGGGCCGTATAAGAATTACTATACTTTTTCATGCTTCTACAAGACCCCCTTCAAAGTTTTCAATTTGTAAAATTGAAATACTTTGAATAAGAAGCATGGGTATGTCCGCATAAGCTCTTCATGCCGCATAGACTTCTCTGGCCGCATAGGATTCTCTGGCCGCATAGGTTTCTCTGGCCGCATAGTCTTTTCTGGCCGCATAGCCTTTTCTGGCCGCATGATGGTCTTCGTGACACGTAGGCGTCTCATTAATTTCTTTTGATTTACTTTTGATTTTTAAAGCCGTCTTTTGGATAGGATCCCAAGAGTCGGCATTAAATATTTAGATTTGTCTTGATGATTCTGAGCATTCTTTTTGCATGAAAGGGGATAGAATCCTAAGGGTAGGCTTTATCTTTTAGGCAGCACGAAATCCGAAGCGGCTATCGGTTCACACGCCCCGCCAGCCTATAAATATGAGCGATTTTTATAGAGAGAGGTTCTTTACTCTCTTCTTTCTTCAAGCTTTCTTGCCCTAGTCTCCGTCTCTTCTCCTCTTTCGATCATCAATGGCTCTCAAGGCTTCCTCTAGTGCTGCGACGAAGGGCAAAGGAGTTGCCTCCTCGTTGGCGGTCTCAGTTCACCCCGACGTTCATTCTTCTATTGACGGTAAGAGCGTTAAGAAGAACTGCAATGATTCGATCCCTAACCATAATGGGTATTTCGTATATTTTATGCGCGAGCCTTTGGCATATAATGCTCTCTTCGTCTTTATTGAACTGCTTAAGTTCAGTGTGATGAATCCGCATATGCTGTGCTGTATGGGCCGTATGAACGTCTTATGTCCGAGCCGTATGGGGTATGCCTCATGTCCGAGCCGCATGAGAGTTGCTTTATGACTGAGCCGCATGAGAGTGTGCCTCATGTCCGAGCCGCATGAGAGTCATCTCATGGCCGCATAAGCACTTAATAAACCGGGCCGCATGAGGACCCACTAAACCGAGCCGCATAAGCTCTTATGAACTGGGCCGCATGAAGACCCACCAAATAGAGCCGCATAAGCTCTTATTAACTAGGCCGCATGAAGACCCACCAATCAGAGTCGCATAAGCTCTTATGAACTGGGCCGCATGAAAACCCACCAAACAGAGCCGTATAAGCTCCTCATAAACTGGGCCATATGAAAACCCACCAAATAGAGCCGCATAAGCTCCTTATAAACTGGGTCGCATGAAGTCCCACCTAATCAGAGCCACATAAGCTCAGAAATATTAAGTGGTTTTTCTCTGGCTATCTTATGACTTCTTTCTTTTGTCTTTTTTCAGTACAGTTGCCAGTCAATCCTACGGGCGAACTCTTGGTAGGTCGAGCCCAATCTGTTGTGGGTGTAAGGTTCGATCATTTAGTTGATTATGTGTCGGACCAGTTTTCCAAAGATGAACCTGAGCAGAGGCTAAGAGATATCAAGAACCAGTCCTTCTACTTTCTCTCGGGCATGATGAACTCGAAGAAATTGGGGGGCGAACGCCTGAAACCTGCGTTCCTCTTTGGGGATGCCCTGACTGTAAAGAACCCCAATGTTTTAGATATATCTGAAAGTTGGAGTTTTTCTTCTAACGGGATGGCGATCCACATTCCTCAGATGGAGCATCACCTCCCGTTGTCGTTGTTTAACATGCTGCCAATGGACAGAAAAATGGTGGACTCCTTGACTCCGAACCGGCAGGGGATGTTTGTGGGTGATATTCACTATAACAGAAACTTGGGGTCGGTTGTCGCGAGCAAGACACCGATTAGCTGCTATGTGATGGGGTTGGCCCCGGGTAGCTTCTTAAATGTGCAGGGTCCCAACTTTCGGTTCTCTCAGGCTGACACTTTTATGAACCAGCTTGGTCAGAAGGGGTCCTACCCCATTGATCGGTTGGCGCTGCTGAATTGGATGAACCCCATCCCTTCATGGACCAACTTGACCATACGGATTTTGCGGACATACGAGAATCTCCTGCACGAGATTGGCCTCTATCATGCCATTCGGGGCACCTGTTATGGTCTGCCCATAAAAAAGAAGCTCTTCATGGCTCTTCTTGAAATGTACAACCGTCGAACGGGGACCTTCTTTACCCCTGGAGGGGAGATGGGGCTCGCTCTCCACGAGATGCGCGAAGTCTCCAAGCTGCCCTGGGGAGATGAAGTTTTCGAGGCATATACTCCTACGAACGAAGAGTTCGAGGAGTTGGAGTAGCGGTTCCCGGTTGCTGTCTACCGAGAATTGCTGTGTCACCACAGCACGTGCCAGCAGATGTCGAAGAAGAAGAACGACAGCTCTGAAGGGAACCTTCCTCATACGAAGGCCTGGCTCAGTTACCTTTTTAAGCTTGGCTCCTCAGGCCAGGTTTCTCCCCGAAGTCCTCAAACCCGGGGGGAGGCGCAGGACCAGGTGTCGACCGCCAAGAGGGTGAAAACCACAGGTGACAGATTTGGGAGTCAATCTGACTCTTTTACTTATTTTTATCAGGATACTCAGAAGTTGTCCGAGAAGGCTCTTCTGGCAGGATTTCTGATGGTATGGCTGCGGAACTACGTAGTTTCGGGAGGGGCTGGCTCTATTGAGAGAATCAGCCGTAACTTTATTCTTCCTGCGGTGAAGCTAGTCTTAGGGGCCAGACTAGCTCTCCTCCCTGCCATGGTATACAGCATACATCATGGCGTCCGCACTTTGTCGTCCAAGGTCATTGCCCATGATACGGCGAAGGACTTTGAACGAATCGAGCTGCCCTATCATTATCTGATGGGGTGGCTGTTGATGCACTGCGAGTCTTTGATGAGGCCTGGCCCAGAAGACGACGTAACTGCTGATGATGCTTTCATCTTCCAGTATCGTTGTATGCCCTGGGAGTGCAGTACTATGCCAGCCTGTCGGATGGCGCTAGCAAGAGTGGACAGATACTCCTTTTTCGTGTCTGTTCCTCATTTTATTGATGAAGAAGTGAATGGTGTACATCTTGATGGTACTGGGCCTCCCCACCTCTTGTTCGATAAAATGCTCCTCTGGTTGCAGAACATCCGTCCTGTACATCTAGTATATCGCAACCGTAACTCCGTCTTCTTGGAGCCTTACTTACCAGTCGGTTCTTCCGACAGTTTGGGTACAGTCAGATGTTCATGGACAATCCCAGCTTCTGCCTGGGTTTTGAGGGTAGCGTCCTTGACGGCATCCGGGCTTGGCACTACTATAACACGGTTTGTACCCGTACCAGCTTCTCTGTGCCTGATGCTAGGGAGTCAGGGCAAATTTTGTACTTGGCGGCTCTGTACCATGTTATGGTGAACAAGCCCCCTCATGATTTTGACCCAAGTACCAGTTTTATTTTTGGTACTGGCTTGGAGGAGAAGCCGAAAGGGTCCAAAATGAGGAAAAAGAAGGGGAACACGGTCGATGTGTCAGACTCGGAGTCCATCAACGTGGACGAGGAGGATGACGCTGATGACTTGTCTCTTCCTCCTGCCGATGATGTGGTGGCAGATCAGCCCCCTATTGCGCCTAGTCCTTCACGAAAGCGAAGCAGGCGTGGGTCCGCTGTTGGCGGCATAACTTACTCTCGAAAACGGACTATGGTCAAACCTCGCGGGCCAATCATTAGGGAGAGAAACGAGGATGTTGATGCCATTTCAGAGGTGACTCAAAATTACAACCATCTTTTTTAGCTCTTCTTTTTCGCACTATGATCTGATCATTCTTCTTTTCTTTGTAGGCGTCAAGAGAAGTGGACTCTCGAGAGTCGACTACTGTCTCGGAGGTCGACCCGGCTCTAGCCACTTTAATTAGTGATATGAGTGTCGAGATTATTTTCGCCAGGGTTCTCTCGGCGACGGCTGAGGTTCCTTCCGTTGTTGACATCTCAACCCAGGGCGATGTGGGCTCTACTGAGCCAATCCCCAAGGTTGCTAAATTCTAGCCGGGTGATGCTGACCCAATTGCATCTACCTCCGGGGCGGCTGGGGCAGAGGAACCAGCTGCATTCGGCTCAGATGTCGCTTGTGAGGTGGATACAATGGCTGTGAGCGAGCCTCAGCTTCAGCAACTGTCACGACCCGCACCCAGTGAAAAGGCACGAGAAGTGAATATGCCCAGCCTACGCCACAGTATCGACGGTAGAACGATGTCCTGAGTCACAATATCTAACACAGTCTAGAATAAGCTCCGAATGGAGAGTAAAATAGTAAGTAACTCAATCACAACACTAAGATGGAATAGAAAAAAGAATCACAAGAGGGTCACAACATAAATATAAGTCTAGGTGTAAACCACCAGAATAAATCTCAAGTACAACTCATAATATCTCAAATAGAAAGACAATAAATACTAAGTCACAGCTAGACTATGGGCAAGTCCTCAGCGACTACTGGATCCTCCTGAGGGTCCATGTCACCGGCGTCATCTAAGCCAATGCCATAATAAGTAGGACAGAACTCTTCATCATCACCTGTAAAATTTTCAACATGCCCAATCAGGACGGAACGAGCACATATCTCTCACAACAGTTCATATCAGGATTGGACATATAAAGCAAGCTATAGAAAACTATACATGAATCGCTGTAAAGAAAATCAACAAGAGAGAGAGACTATAAGATGAGACATAATATGATAAATAGAGAAATATAACCATCTACGTGATGTAGAGCATGAATTGGTTATGTAAACGGTTTGGGTTGCACATGGATACAGCTATGGAGTGCACATGGATACCTACTGGGGATAATGATCACATAACCAACTACACTCTCCCTGCCCCCAATCAATACACAAGGATCAATACATGTTATATTATTGCACATGGATAACAACTACTTTATACATAGGGCTCATATGGTCATAAGTGTACAAGAATAACACATGAGTGCACATGGATAAATATGAATACATGGAATACATGATGGCCATGATAAAGTATATGAACATGATATACTCGATGTATCCAAGGGGATAACATCGTATGAAAAGATCCATAGGGTACTAATCCGTGTGAACATCGTGTCAGCATCAAGTATACTAGTCTATAACAAGAGAACATATCCAAAGAAGTATGAAAAGATCAGAGAATGTACTCGCTTGGCAAACTGAACTGCTGATGATGAAGTGTAGCTAAACTGGAGAAATATAAACCTATTTAAAGTATACACATGTCACAACCAAGTCTAAAATATCAAAAGAAATAGCTATAATGCAAGACTACATGCTTCTAGGTCCCTTTTGGTCAAAGTCAACCCTCGGTCAACTCTGGTCAAACCTGGTCAATGTTGGTCAAACCTGGGTCAACTATTCCGTCTACTAATTTCTAGGTCATACACAAAATTCTAGGTCATTTGGAGTTCGTTTGAGTTGAATTGGATCAAGTTTGACCCAAAGTTGACTTTTGTCAATTTAGTCAACTTGACGGCCAATTCGACTAAACTAGGCTAAAAATGACAAACCAAATCTGTCCTAGGACTCCTATAGTTACTACCACCACAACTACGATATATTCTAAGAGGGTTCTCAAGCATAAATATCTATATACATATAGGTATATACACACATGTGTATTTACAATACAAACAAAACCTTAAATCTAACAAATGATTGCGTGTGTGTGTGTCCTGGAGCTTACTGAAATTGGGTGAATTCTGAGATTAAAAATAGCAAACACAACCATGGTATATCCCAAATTAATATACTATTATATACATATATATACAATTAAGAAACTATATATATATATATATATATATATATATATATATATATATATATTTTTTTTTTTATATATATATATATATATATATATATATATATATATATATATATATATATATATATATATATATATATATATACAAATGCTCAAATGGAAAGATTGGCAATGGTTTGAGATAATTTAAAGAGTCAAAAATCTGGAATTAAATCCCCCTCAACCCATTCTCAACATGTATGCATTAGTAATGGATTTCAACGGGGTTTTATATATATATAATTAAATATATGTATACATAGCTATATAGAAAGCGTATATACTCATAAATGATGGAAAATTATGAAACAAAACCAAAAGTTGGTTCCCACAAATCCGAAACCTCATATATGTCCTGAAAACTCAGATTTTATAAGCTAAATAGCTGGAAATCAAAATATCGTATTTAAACTCAAAATCGAAATTAAGGAAACAAACCCAATTCACACAACGACCCAAAATGCAATATACACCAAACGAACACGCAAAACTCGGCATAGTCGTTGGTCTCGACCCACGTGATGCACTCGTATACTCTCGGGTTCGAAATCGTGTTCGTGTCGTGTCCACAGAACGCGTATCGGAACTTTCCGATACCACGTGATAACGCGTGCGTTCTCGCTCGTTTGAGCGCCGCACACACAACGAAAAGCCCCGTGCTTATGCACGTAGCTAGGGGGGTCCTGGTGTAGGTCTAAGACACAGTGACATAGCAACACGCTGTGCTGAAGCGGCACACGCATCCCTGCACTCGCGTGCGGCCTGCTGCGCGCAGCGCACGCCCGCGCGCCCTAATGCAGACGGTTCCGCCCTCGTGGCTCGCTCGTCGGGCCACGTCGCAACTCGGGGTTTGTTCCTCGGGTAGTCTAGGTATAGGTCGACGTGTCCCAGGTCTTGGAATGGGTCTTTGCTGCGTCGTGTGCGCGCACGAAGTCCGTTTCAGCGACAAAAATTTGGCTGAATGTACAGTGCGGCTGAGCGGTGCACGCACGATTTCTCTGCGCTCGCTCAACAAAAAGACGTAAAATTTTACGAGCATGGGGGCAGAGGTTGCCCCCACGTGCTTAAGAAATTTCATGCGAAAATATGGCCTGTGCATCGAGAAACAACGTACGGACAGCAGGGCATGCACGGCCTCGTGCACGGGATCCGTGCACGTGCGTCTGTTGCCCAAAACGCCGCTGATACGTTGTCAAAATCAAATCCGTCTTCACAAAAGTTTATCAAAATAATATTATCTAAACATCCATGAAGACAGAATCAAAAAATAGCAACTTTCTATCCTAAGCGGCATTTCGTCGAACACGTGCCATAAAGGACCGACACGTGTCCGATACCGCCATCAAACGAAATCGAAATCCAACCAAATTTCGTGGGCAAGTCTAGGGCACCTATATGAATGAAAAATGAAACAAATTCCAGATTTACTATGGTAGATTAGGGTTTACCTATTGAGTGTCAAAAATACAATGAATAGATGCCCCTCTCCTCGACAAGTGCAACGGAGTTTGTTTGGGAAGAAACGGACTCCGGATGAAGGAAATATGAGTTCTGGAGAAGGGAATCTTTTAAGGTTTCCTTGTGGAGGCTCAAAACTTCACAAATGAATGCAAGGGAAAGGGGGTACTGCTATTGGGCGGCCAGGAATAGGTCTCCTAGGGTTAGGGTTTCACTTGGGCCAACTCATTCTCAAGTAGAAATGGGCCCAAGTCAAAAAGGCTTAAAGGCTTGCATGCAAAAAGGCTAAAATAAATCAATTAAAGCCTTAAAAATAATCTAATGCCTAAAATAAATTCTAAAAATAAAAATAACAATTCTAAGGCATGGTTAGGTCCCTATACAATGTCCACTAAGGTTAAACCAGTTGCTAGCACAACACAAGTCAACATATCTAGAAAATCATAACACGACCAAAATGGCTGAAAAGACTAAAATACCCTTCTATAAAAAAGTGGATGCTACAGCAACCCTCCCCTGGTAAGCTAAGTCAAGTCTTGACTAGTGAGAAGGTTTATTTGCTCTATTTTCACATCCTTCGGATTAAGCTGATCGATGGTTGCTCCGGACATACAGGTCCTGTTCCTTCCCTGCCAACGATGGACATCATCGGGGGAGAAGTCACCAGAGGAGGTCTGGTGGAAGAAAGTATGCCTCCTCCTCCTTCAACGTATATTGAGGGGCCTCCTGCCGGTTCGAGTTCGAGAGCACAAGCAGTGGAACGGCCTGGACGGAGAGAAATGGTCCCTGCACCCTCCTTAGTTCATGTGGCTCCGAAAGTCGACCTTTTCGCCCTGCCAAGTCTCCGGATCCTTCGGGTTGCGGAGGAGCAGATGGCCGCTATTCAAGCGTCCTATCGCTCGGAATTTGTTTCCTTAGTGGTAGGGGCGTCAAGTTCCGGTGCATCTTCTTCAACTCTGCCAGCTACTCTTCCTTTGACGCGGTCTTCTTCGGAAGTTCTGGATGAATCGTCAAAGGACGTGGTTGACAGTTTCTACCGCCACCTGAAGCGAGGGGTTGAAGCTGCTATGGAGAGGGGGACATCTTTTGTATTGGCCCGTCAATGTGCTCGCGGCCAGATTGAACTCATCAGAACTCTCCCCGGCGGGGCAAGGATGGTCGAGCTTTTGGAGCCTAAATTACTAGAAGCCAATCAGCTCGTGGCCCAGTTTCAAGTACTGCGGCAAGTCGATCTGTCTTCAGCAATATATCAGGAGCGTGCCTTCCTTATAGCAGCCATGGAAAAGGTAAGGACGATAAGGGAGACGTCTGAGCCTGTTATAGTGAAGGACCTTCGAGATTTATCTCTGCAGTACGATCAATTAAGCAGCAGGGAAGAGGATTGCATTGCTCAGGAAGAGGCCGCCTCTCGTAGGATAATCGATACGAAGGAGCAGATCCTCCAGCTTCAGAGGCAATCGACTACTTTGGAATCTGAGCTCCAGGCTTCTCGCCAAGACAAGAAGTTAATTCTCCAGGACGCCGATCGGGTTACCCGGACCTCTACTGCCTTGGAGCGTGCACTGAAGAAGCTTGAAGACGGCTGGCAGGCGCATGCACATCTGGAGGATGCAGAGAGGTTGACTCAGGAGGCTGAGCATCGGGCTAAGCGGAGGATTAAGCGGTCGACGGCCCAGTTGAAGGACCATCTCAGAGAGCTGTGCGTTGCCGAACCATAATCGGCCTTTTCTTTCTTTTTATCATTTATGTTCTTTCATTTTAACAGGCACATAGTCCCAGAAAAATGTAGTACTTTTGATTTTCAATGAATGACTTTGTTTACATCATTCTTTATCTATTGTGCTTGTATTGTATCTTTAGTATTATGGCATTTGCCCCACTAGGGGACTTTCTGTGGACCTATTACCATTGGTATACCTTGGTTTTAGGTATGGATAATAAGTTTGATAGGGATACCTAGAACAACTCTGCGGTAAGGTGGATATGGAACTTCTTGGTATCGGGTGAAAGAATGCCATGGAACAGCTGGGTTCCAGAGGCATAAGATTATGAGAAAAGAGGCACATGTACTAGGGGACCTAGTACAGCATTCGTGGTCAGCTGTGGACATTTGTGGTCAACTGTGGACATTTGTGGTCAATTGTGGACATTTGTGGGCCTATTATCCTTGGCGTACCCTGGTTTTGGGTACGGATAATAAGTCGAAAGAAAACCAACATACTTACTCAGAGCTAATGAGGACATGGTAAACATGAGGGTTTTACAACGGAGTCTTTCAACTCAGAGGTAATGAGGATATGGCAGGAGTAGACTCCACGAAGGGTACATAGAACAACTAAGAGGTAATATGGACGTGGAAGTTCTACGTAAGGGGTGGTTTGTTTTTGATGGAAGTGAAACAACTCAGAGGTGACATCGACGTGGCTGTTTCGGGAATTTTATGGATCTGTTACCCTTTTTATGCACTGAAAGCGCGGGCAATAGATTATGAGGAAAATGCTCTTTTAGGAAGGAAGTTCAGAGGTATGATCATACATGACTTACTACCCAGAAGATGTGATATAGATTCATTTGGAGTGACCAGAGTATAAGTTCAGCGGTACTTAAGGGTACATAACTCAACAATCCGGTTGATTTGGATGGTGTCGTTTAGACATAGTATTTCTTCAGGAACTTGCCGTTGATGGGCATCATAAGCAAGTCTCTGTTTTGCTTTGCGAGACGATATGCACCATTGGAGAATACAGTCTCGATGATGAACGTGCCTTCCCACTTTGGTTGGAACTTGCCGGCGGTTTTGTGAGCCATAACTATCGGCCTCCGAACTGCCAAAACGAGATCGCCCACTTGGAATGTTCTGAGTTTAACCCTCTTGTTGAAGGCTCCAGAGATGCGCGCTTTATAAAGGTCGATTCGTTGTTGAGCTAACAGACGTTTCTCATCTAAGGCCTCCAACTCCTGTAGCCGGCGACGGTAATTTTCATCCGTCGTCAATTGGTAAGTGAGGGCGACGTGGAGTGAGGGGATTTGAGTCTCTAATAGGAGAATTGCCTCACTTTCGTCCACCAAAAAAAATGGTGTGTTCCCAGTGGCTGTCCGAACTGTAGTACGGTACTCCCATAAGCATTCGCCAGGCTTTTCATTCCAGTCGCACTTGTTTGAGAACACGAACTTTTTGAGGAACTTGATTATAGTTTTGTTGAATGCTTCAGCCAAGCCATTAGTCATCGGGTTGTAGGGTGTTGACGCAACATTCTGGATTCGGTATTTGTTGTAAAACCGATAGAAGGCGTGGCTTGCGAACTACGGACCATTGTCGTGGATGATTCTTCGAGGCAGTCCAAAGTGATAGATGACGTGATGCTTGAGGAAGCTGATCACATTTGATGTCTTCACTTCTGCATACGTTATAGCTTTCGCCTATTTTGAGAAATAATTCGTAATCGCCAGTATGAAACGGTGTCCTCTGGATGAAGGTGGGGTGATTAGACCGATAATATCCATTCTTCATGCCTCAAATGGCCAAGATGCCACCGTCGGATGTAGGAATTTAGATGGTTGGTGTATGAAATCTGCATGGACCTGACAAGCTTTACACTTTCTTGTATAGTCTATCGCATCTGCCACCATCGTGGGCCAGTAATAGCCCATCCGGCGAAGACGGTCTTATAATTTCGGGCAGGTTGATGAGCCCCACAAACACCGTCGTGAGATTCGCGTACAGCTTCTTTGGCTTCTCTATTTGACAAACATCGAAGCAGTAGTCCATCATAGGATCGCCGATACATCATTTTTGTCTCAGTATCGTAGAAGAATATGAGAGAACGTCTTCTAATAGAAGTGGCTTCCTTCGAGTTTTCCGGCAAGACGCCATAGACTGCGAAGTCGATAAATGAAAGCCTCCAATCCTGTGTCTCATCAACCGTCAGGGCAGAATAGCTCTCAGCAAATTGGACGTTGTTCTTAGGACAGACCAATTCATGGCCTATTATGTCAACCAAATGATGAGTATAATTTGGGACCGCTACAGAAGCAGCCAGTCCTGCTAAGGCATCGGCTTCAATGTTCCGGAGTCTGGGAACATGTTCTATGAAGAATCCTTTCAGGGACGTGATAATGGCGATTGCTATCTAATGATAGGAGATCATATCTTCATGGCGAACTTCATATGAACCCCGGATCTGATTGACAATTAACTTAGAATCGCCGTATGCTTCCAGGTACTCTACCTCCAGTTCCTTCGTAAGTCAGAGGCCGATGACCAAGGCGTTGTACTCGGCCACATTGTTTGAACAAGGTTCCGTGAGTGAGTATGCCCGATTGATCACCAATCTGGAAGGAGAAATCAGTACCACTCCGACCCCAACGACGATGTTACCTTTAGGTCCGGTTCTTGAAGCACCGTCGAAGAACATTCCCCAGACAGTATCTTGGGAAGCCATGTTTGAGTTGGCGACCTCGTCTAGGATCTCTTCATATATTCTGGTTGACTCCGAACCTGGATGGGCCGCCAAAAAGTCTGCCAGAGCTTGACCTTTAATAGCCTTTTGCGGGACGAAGATCATGTGGTAGGGGGATAATAATATCGCCCAGGTAGCAAGATGAGAGCTGAGTGCACCTGGTTTGGTCATGAGGACCCTGAGAGGGTTGACTCGTGATATGACATGGATGGTTTGTCCTGTAACATAGTGTCACATCTTCTGAATAGCGAACACCAAAGCGAGACACTCCTTTTCCACGGCGGTGTATCTATGCTCAGGCCCTATTATCATTCGACTGAGATAATAGATAGCCTGTTCATGCCCTGCATCATTGTTCTGTCTAGTAGAGCACCGAGGGAATGCTCCATCGCTCGTACATAGAGTAAAAATGGTTTTCCAGCAATGGGGCCACCAGGACTGGGGGATTCGACAGTTATTCTTTAATATTGTCAAAAGTATGTTGGCACTCCTCATCCCATACAAAGGAGATGCCTTTCTTCTTGAGATGTGTGAATGGTTGACATCGCCCGGAGAGGTTAAAAATAAACCTCCTGATGTATGCTAGACTCCCTTGAAGGCCTCTGAGTTCTCGGAGATTTCTCGAGGGACCCATCTACATGATTGCCTTCGTTTTCTCAGGGTCTATTTGTATTCCCTGGGCGGTAATGATAAAACCCAAGAACTTCCCACTAGATACGCCCAAGAAGGATTTGGTGGGGTTCATCTTCAAGCTGTGCGCTCGTATCAGGTCGAATACTGTCCTCAGATCGTGCAAATAATCTTCCTTAGAGCGGCTTTTGACGGCGATGTCATCGACGTAACACTCCACGGTCTTACGCAGGTGATCTCTGAAGATGACGCTCATAGCTCGTTGGTATGTGGCACCGACATTCTTTAAATCAAAGGGCATGACTGTGTAGCAGTATACACCAATTGGCGTTCGAACTGATGTATGCTTTTCGTCGTCAAAAATATCTTGATTTGGTTGTATCCTGAGAAGCCATCTATGAACGACATGCGCTCAAAGCCACATGTATTGTCGATTATTATGTCTGTAATAGGAAGAGGGAACTCATCCTTAGGACATGCTTCGTTCAGATTTCGGAAGTCGATGCAAATTCGGATCTTCCCATTCTTCTTGAGTACCGGTACTATATTGGCAACCAAGTCTGGATGTTGTTCCTCCCGGATAAAGCCGCTGGCTATCAGTTT
This sequence comes from Iris pallida, assembly GCA_029216955.1. Taxonomy (NCBI): domain Eukaryota; kingdom Viridiplantae; phylum Streptophyta; class Magnoliopsida; order Asparagales; family Iridaceae; genus Iris; species Iris pallida. Next base: position 6,145,289 of record JANAVB010026999.1, on the reverse strand, counting down.
GTTGACCTCAGCTTCGATAGAATTCATGATGTCCGGGCAGAACCGTCGTTGCTGTTGCTTGACCGGCTTTGTGTCCGGATGAATGTTGAGTTTATGGAGAGCAACCTCGGGGTTTAGCCCTGGCATGTCCTCATAGCTCCAGGCGAACACGTCAATGTACTCTCTGACGAGCGGCAAAAGTGACTCTCGTTCTTCGTTTGTCAGGCTTTTACTGACGAAGATTGGCTTTGGAGAGGATTCATCACCGAGGTTGACTTGCATGACCTCATCTTCGGTAGGAGGATCTCTTTATTTGAAATGCTTCTCCCACTGCATATCTAGCTGCTGAACCCAAGGCTCTAACTCGAAAATCTCGGGTACATCTTTGTCTTCTTTATAGGCGTCAACAAATGCCATATTGACAGACCAAACTTGCCAGAATACGTCTCCGATGCTGACATCCGAATCGAAAGTGTGTGATCTGGTTGAATGTGAATACCAGTCACATTCCTTATCTGGGCTTTCAGGAGTTGTTGCGGGTGTAACATAGCCTAGACCACGTTTGGTATTGTTGTAGTAATCCCGTGGTTTTCCAGCCGGGACCGGCAATTGTAAAGGTAATCGTCGGCCGGTGCCGTAATTCAAGCCTGGCGTAGTCTCTATATCATACCCTTGTTTTTGCATGAGGTACGTGGATCGAAAGCTATACAGATAAAAGGGCAGTCTTCCGATGTCGGGTTCGAGATCAACTTCTTATATCCTGAAGGATTGTGGATCATTCTTTCGGCCGAAGATGATTGGGTGATCCTCTCCCTCGACTATGAATCAAGCGCCTTCCACGGGAGTGAGTTGGTTCGCGGTATAGACATTTATCACTTGGGTGTGTAGGTTGGTTCCTATATCGTGTTCCATAGCATACATTATACAAAGCTTATTAAGCTCGAGGTAGTTCAAAGATAGCCCTCTATTAATAAAGTAAGGTATCTTTTCAGGTGGGATTACATCATCAGCAGAAGGAACATAAGTGTGGGCAGCCACATACTTGGCTAGCTCTAATTCCTCTTCAGCCACCCCCTGTATCAATGAAGACTGGAAGGATGACCTGGGCAGCTTGATCATCAGGAGCTCCACTGGTGGTGCTGAACGTGGGGTCGTAGGCACACTAGCGATCCCTGGCTTAGCGCTTGGTGCTGGACGTGGAGTTGTTGGCTCACTAGCAGTCCCCGGCTTAGCTCTTGGCTGTCGACTTGTCCTGGGAAGACGAATCGTCATAGGCTTAACAGAAGGATTGATCTCTTCTTTTTGTCATTGGCCGACTCTTGGCAGCCTAATTGTCAGTGGCTCCGTAGTGGGTCTCGGCCCTTGGCCAGACCTTGGCAGTCGGATTGTCATCTGCTCCTTTTGTGCAGTGAGAACCGGGAGACTAGTTGCTTCTCTACGCAGAGTGGCTGTAAGAGGTGCAGTCCTGCCTAGTTTGCGGGGTTGGAGATGGATTCACAAGGGTTCCTCAGGCCCTGTAATGGCCTCCATCTGCTCTTGAACATCCTCCTTGATCAGGTGCCTTTTTGATTTCTCATACAAGCAGAAATCCGAATAGTAGGATTCGACCCCTTTGAAAGGATCGATGTCGGCAAATTCTTTCTTTACGAAGCCGTGCTTATCGACGTATTTGAAGTATTGGTGCAATATGGAGGGCACGATCATATAATCGTGTATCTACGGACGCCCCAGGAGAATATTGTAGGAGGTATCTGCGTCTATGACATAGCAGATTACTTCCGACCGAAGGTCGCCAATTTGGCACTTCAGGCAAATCTTTCCAATGGGATAGCTTCTCCCTGAATTGAAACTGTTGATGCGGTGCTTGTAGGAGTCAACCAATGCATAAGGATACGCAGGAGGTGAAGCAAGCTTTTCGAAATAATGCTTATCGAAGAACCGGGATCAATGTGCATCCGATCCACCTTGATGTCGCCGACGTATCCAGTATAATACAGAGGGCGATCGTGCAGGTTTGTCTTGATAAGCATATCCTGCGGAGTGAACACAATGTTTGGCATTGCACCAGTACAAGAGCTGTCCTGGAGATCTGCCAGCGAGTTCTCTCTTATAAGCTTGACCTGAGCTAGATATGCGTCGACATTCTGGAGTGCTTCGCTCAGTGCAACACGAACATCTTTGGAGAGTCTTAGGAGCTCATACAATGACAATTTGGCTGGTGTGTTGGCCAATTATACAAAAATATCAAAATTGTAGGGCTTCTCCAGCCTCTGAGGCGTGTCTTTCTAGAGCGGCTTGTCAAAGCGGGTCTCCTTTGGCTTAGGCTTATCGGCTGGCGGAGGCTGAGAAGGTCCTGGGGTATCAGCAGTGGCCGACTGACGTTCTTCAGCCGAGTTACCCGATATGGGTTGAGTTTGTGCACCAGATCGGGTAATGACAGTTGTCGCTTCTTCGACGTCGGCTGAGATTGTGCGGCAGGACTTGACTTTTCTACCTTTCTTCTTGTCAGTAGTGGGTGATGCTGGCTGGGTTATTTCAGATACTAAGTCCTGGTGGACCCACATGATCTCCCCTCGTGATGTGGTAAGGGGTACCAGCCCTGCAGCCTGGTCTCGGAGAGGTGGAAGATTAGCGACCTCCATTTTTGCCCGGAGGACGGGTACTACGCCGTCTTGGGTCCTCGTCGGCAAAAGCTGCCGAATTGGACTGACACCATATTGGCAGTGACCGTCACCTCCTCGAAATCAATAGCCAGGGCCTTGGAGTCGATGAGGTTCGGGATGTACCACTTCAATTGGAAGCGGTTTTGTGTAGCATGGTGGACGTAGCGATGGTAGTGACAGTACTTGGGGCTCTCCATCTGTGCGGGTCGAGGTTCACGCCTTGGCGGAGGGAGCTGAATTCTGTCTCCTTGTAAGAGCATGTCAAATATGGGCTTGACATGATTATCCTCGAAGGAGTAAGTCATCTGTGGCCACTGCTTTTCTGTCTGATTCGGTTCGGGCTTCTGGGCTATGTCGGCCACCATAGCCTGTTTGCCCTTGTTGTCTCGGTTGTTGGAGGAATTACCGCCGTTGTTGTTGTTGGCATTAGGGCATTTGCCCTTGTCCTCTCCATCCGAGATGTGCAATCCCAGTTAGCGAGCTTTCTTTAACTTGGCTTCTGCGCTAGTGGCGCTGATGATGAAAGTCTTCCAGTCCTTAAATTAACTTTCGCCCATCCAGAGGCTGATTGTGGGGAGCAGCCTTTTTTGGCAAATTTTAATTAAGGGAGAGTCCGGGTTACCGGAGGGCAACTTCATCGCAGTTTGGTGAAACCACTCAATGTAGTTCCTTGTCAGCACCTTCTCTCCTTGGACAACATCCATGAGGGTTGACATTGTCACATCCTGTCCCACCTCATAGACCCTCTCCAAGAACATATGTTTGAAGCCGACGAAGGAATAGATGCAGTTGTCCGGCAAGTTGCGGTACCAGTCGAATGCGACTCCCTCCAATGCCCCGACGAACAATCGTATAAGGATGGCGTCGTCATGCGGCAGATAATCTATTGTGACCTCAAAGTAGGTCACGTATCGGCTTGCAGATGTCTTCTCGTCATAAGGATTGATGTTGAATGGTTTGTATCAAGGAGGGAAGGGGACATCTCTCCATGTAGCGGGATACGAATGTCGTATCCTGAGGTCCTGAGAGTTTTTTCGGGCGTAAAACATTGCCCGGAGCTCCTGGACCTCTCTTCTCGCCTCTCTGGCCTCTTCTGCAGCAGTGGGAGCCAACATTCCGGGTGGATTGTCGCCCGGGGTTGGTGCGGTTGTGTTTAAGTCTACATTGATGGCGGTACCCAAGCTTGTTTGGCCAGGCGTCCTTCCTTGGAGAGCCGGTAGAGCCGTCTTGATCTCGTCTACTGACTTAACCAAGGTATGAAGTATGGCCTCAAGAGTGTCGAGTCGCTGTCGATCACTAGGACCGTCTTGATTATTTTCAGTCATGAATACTATTCTTACATGAGGAGCAGTAGAAGGAACTGTAGAAGACGTGCTCTCCGAATCATACCCCCGAATAGAGAAGTCGTCGGGGTATGTGGGAATGTTCTCCTCCGGTTCGGACTCAGAGGAAGTGCCACCCCCTGTATAGGAGGTTGCCTCGTCTTGGGAGTTGTAGACGTCTTCAAGGACGTCAGAATCTGCTGCATCTGTTGGAGGGATTATCTCCCCAGGTTGATCTTCTTGGAACACCGGATTATTGTGGATGTTCCGGGGAGTGCTACCCCGAGCTTCGGTTACCCCCAGGGATGTAGATGACGAATCTCCAAAAGTTGAATATTTCATCTTCGAGCGGGTGCCTTGATAAACTCCTCCAGTGGTAGTTGTGGACAACCGCTTGGATGAGTGTTTCTTAGCCGCGCTAGTTGAGATCGTCGGGCTGGAGACATTTACTTTCTTCCCTCCCTTGCCGATAGGGACTTTCCGGGCAGAATTGTAAGAGGCGAAAGGAAGCACCTCGTCTCCCGAGCTTTGTTCTAGGACCGGTCCTGGCTGCTGCAGTCGTTGGAAGACGGACTGTCTGTCCTTTTGTACTGTTGTCTTGTTGCAGCAGCAGTTGACAATGACTTGAGTGAAGTGATGTCCATGGAAGGACTCTCTGCACACCAAGGTTTCTTCTCTTTCCTTGCGCTTGTGAAGAATCACATCACGCAAGTCAAGTGCATCTCGAGCAACCTTTATACTCGTTTTGTGGTCCCGGGAGTCCCGAACACACGAGTGTGCAGGTATCATGTTTGCTCCCTGACGTGGGATTAGTAAAAGTACTTGCCCCTGATAATTGTTGGAAGACTCTTGAGAACCACCCTGTCCGTTGGCCGCCGGGGGCTGGACACGGGTAGTTTTGTACAACTTTCCATCAGAGGCCCGCGTAACAGTTAGCGGTACTCCCTGATGGCCAGAAGTTGGGACAACTGACTGAGCTCGACGAGCCTGCGCTGTCCTAGACTTCTTCGCTCTAGCACCCAAGGGCGCGTAGTAGGAAGAATCCAAACTGTGCCACACAGAGTCTGGCACATCTTCCTGGAAGCATCTGAGGTCAGGACCGCATGAGAGGCGGTCGAAGACTGAACCCGAGCCGCATAGGGCGGATGGTCTGCGGCTGGGATTGGATGCCGCATGAGCCATCTCCCTGCGGCTGGGCTTGGCGGCCGCGTAAGCATGCTGCATACGGCTGGGATAGGTGGCCACATAAGCGGTCTGCATGCGGCTGAGATTGGCGGCCGTATGAGCTTTCTGTATGCGGCTGGAGCTCGTGGCCGCATGAGCCTTCGCCATACGGCTGGGATTGGTAGCCGCATGAGTCTTCTCCATGCGGCTGAGATTGGTGGCCGCATGAGCCTTCATGCGGCTGGCGCCCTTATACGGCTTCTTTTTGGACCCCACAGAGTTCCCATTTGCCCCCGCAAATCCAGCATCGTAGTACTTTCTATTGCCAGACTTGGGGACAGCAGGGTCCTCTGCGACCTGAAGTGGAGCCGCATGTATGTCTTCTCCACCGTCTTGGGCAGTAGAGAACACTTCTTCCTGAGCTTGGAGAGGAGCAGTAGTTTTGGGCCTCCACTTCCTGCGGGCCTTCTTCGTGTCGGCTCGCTTCTGGACTGGGCTAGTGCTCTCGTCGGAGAGCATCTCTTCAAACGCTTGCTGGTCGAAGCGAACAACCAGCATCTGTTGCGTGGAGTCGAGTTTGGCTGCGTCCGATTGCGTCACCAACTTCTCAGCAGTGGAGAAGTTAGTCCCCAGCAGAGTCGCCATCGTGTTTGCCATTGATTATCAAAGAACAGAACAGTTTTATGGGAGGACTGAACTTTAATTCATAATTACAAACTCGCTTGTACAAAAGAAAGCCTAGGAACAAAACCTAGGAAAAACAATCTAAGTACAATTATTTAATTTGGATTCTGGGGGATGACGGTAGAGGATCGGGAAAGTGCTATCAACTCTGCCTTACTCCTTGGACGATCGAACGCAGCCTCGGCTTCGGCGAAGAAATGCCCTCTCTCTGTGTGCTTTTTGCTCTGTACGTCTCTGTGTGTCTGCAAAGGAATAATCCCATACTATTTATAGGAGTTTGTGATGAGTGGGGTGTACAGTTATGATCTGTTGATCTGTTTGTTGGGGATTGGTTAAGATTAATCTTGAGAAGTGGGTAGTTGGGGTAGTTGGGGATTGGTTAAGATTAATCTTGATCTGTTTGTTGTAATAAATCTGGACTGTTATGTTGGTTGCAATAGATCTGAACTGTTATGATCTGTTGGTTGCAATAAATCTGAGTTGTTTAAGACTTAGTCAACTTCTGCCACGTGTCCCAACTGCCACTATATTGCGAGTCGCATAAATGGTGCATCCTGGCTGAGCCGCATGAAGGATTGTCCCCATGACCGAGCCGCATGAGGGTGGCCTCATAACCGAGCCGCATGAGGGCGGCCTCATAACCGAGCCGCATGAGGGTGGCCTCATAACCGAGCCGCATGAGGGTCACACAGGCGATCCACATAAAGAACTTTCCTGGAATTTGTGAACTGTGCCAGCTATCATAAAGATTTTCTCATCTTTTTATGAGCATGTCGCGTCTCCTCTTTATGTCAGAGCCATCATTTCTGTCAGAGCTGTCACTTTGTGTCAGAGCATTAATGGCCAGCTGTACGGAGTAATTATGGCCAGCAGTATAGGCCTATTTCGAACCGCATAAGGCCACGTGGCTCCTCAGGAAGCTTTTTTGAACCGCATGAAGGTTTCTGAGCTGCATGAAGCTCTCAGGAATTTTGAGCCTCATGAAGCTCTCAGGAACTTTAAGCCGCATAAAAATTCCCCAAGTTTTGAGCCGCATGGAGTTTCATGTTGATTCTGGGCCGCATAAGAATTACTATACTTTTCCATGCTTCTACACGAACCACTTGGTCAGGTATGATCCTAACATATACACCTTTAATTTCCTTCAAATAGTTCGTGCCGATTCGCATCATGTGCGACAAAAAACGAGTTCCAAAATCGAGAAAAACTTGATTTATTGGAAGTTAGAAACTGTCCCGAAACCCCAACTTTGTGGCCGATTTGCGACTAGCGTGTTGCGAATTTCCAAAATTGGTTTGCAGAGACTTGTAGACAACCTATAGGGCTTTAAAACCCTTTTTTGTAGAATTAAATTTTATGCACTGTATAGAAAGTTATTGGTTTATGAAGTTGGAGAAAAAACTATTTTCAAAAACTAAAATTTTAGAAAAATGTCCCGATATGCCGTCCGTCCCGTCAATCCGGGCGACGTGGTCGCGAACCGAAAGTATCGAAAGGTGCGTATCGACTTTGTAGACGTGTGGACTTTGACGGAATTCAAATTGGTCGCGTGTGCGCGACGAATTTGATACGTATCCGTCAAAATTTACCGTATCGGCCTTTTTGTAAATTTGTCAATTACTTTGTGCACGCTCGTCATATCGAGACGAAACTTGCGCCAATAGGTCCGTCTTATTTTTTTGGTCCTGTTTGCCAAGTTTGGTCCGATTCTGAGAAGGTCGACCGGAATGCTATTTTGGCGGGCCCGCGACTCAATCCAACGGACGAATTTGTGTACGGTCCACCGGAATCCAACTTTGGACATACGGTTGGGTTCATCACGTCAAACCAGACCTGTAGATATATAGTTTGATGACTTTAGAGATCGTAGGTTATGGCACATTTTTTGGTGCAAAGTGGGTCCAACGGCGGACACCATTTGACCCAAAATTACCGTTTTGCCCCTGTATCCAGAATTAAACTTTTGGGTAGGCATTTCTAGCTAATTTGACCATTTGAGAACGTTGGTAATGTCTGTTTCTGCATTAGGAGACAGTTGTGCGAGTTGACCGTTCGTGGCTTATTGAGTGGGTTGTGGTAGCTCAGGACAACAGGCAAGTACATTCTCTAATAGTTTTCATTGCTTTGATATCTACTATATCTGATTCAGTTGTAGTGTTATACTTGATTCCCGATACGAGGATACAGGGACTAGTATACATTGAATCGTCATGAGATGTTATTCCCGGTTTACCTGGTATATGAGTACATTGTTCGATATTGTTTCCTGTACTTGTATAGACACCGATTTGGGAGTGGGCTGGCCCCTGCTCTTCGAATCCAGTGTCATGACCTGTCATGTCTGGATTCATTATACTACTCGAGGATAGGGAGTTACTAGAGGTTATGTGATCATACCCCTACTTGTTTATTACTTGTGCATAGCTCCACCCTCACCACACGTAGGGTTTAGCCTGACCTTATACTACTTGTGCATAGCTTTCCATTTTGGCTGGCCTGATCCCTATACTACTATACTACCTGTGCATAGCCGGTCAAATGGAACAGCCTGATCTTGACCGAAGCCAATCACATAACGCTCTAATATCTCATGGCACTTTATTTTATGTTTACATCATACCTCAGATTACTTTCCATTTGTTTATATCCAGTTTTATCTTATATCTCACACATGATATGATATCCAGTTCTTTTGTACTGTTTTACTTTTAGTCTTGACATTTCATCTTGTATTTTATTATGATGTCTCCTATAGTATTTGTCAATTCACATGGAACTGCTGTTGGTGTTTGTACTTGCTCAAATCCTGACAGGATAATCCCCGTTATTTTTTAGAGGATTTAGATACAGATTGCCCGACCTACTACGGGTTTAGCATAGATGGAGCCTACGACCAGGACCTGCCTGTGGACCCGGTGCTCGTAGAGGATGCACCGCCAGTAGTGACCTAGTTTACCTAGATTTTGTTTTGATTACATTCCAGTTTGATACTTTGAGAGTTGTAGTATTTATTTTGGGATATTGCTTTATGTCTTGTTGTCTGAACTTATGATTGCGACTCAGCGTTGTTTCAGACTATTTATCTTATCTTTATCTTTATCTTTATCTTTATCATCGTATTTATCTTCCTTAGAATTATGTGATGAGTTGTGGTTATATTCCTCCATGCGGAGATGACGGATTATATTATTGTGTCTTAGATTCTATATTCTAGATGACCTTTATAGCGTTCTACCGCCGATACTGCGGCGTAGGCTGGACGTACCCACGTGCTCCTGCCCCTAAACAGGGTGCAGGTCGTGACACATTTTTATGGTAGACCATGCAGGTCAGAGTCGCAACTAGTACGGTTTTGTAATGGTGCTCGACTTTGAGTGCTAATTACGAGCCTGCTCTTAGGATATAGGTTTTAGGTTATGATAGTAGTTACTCAATCACATATTAGGAAAATTTCAATCTTTTGATTACCATGACAAACTCTTCTTGCATTTCGAAATAAATTGTCCTTCCTTGATGATATCCTATCGGGTGACATATTGATCTCTTTGCTTAGGACTTTTGAGAGATTCCTGGGACGACCCTTGAGAATCTCGGTTGAACGTCAATTGAAATCCTTTTCTCTTGTTTCTGTTCACCCTTGCTCCTTGTTATTGAATTTGATTTTGATGGATCATCATTGATTTTGATTGCCATATCGAAATGAATTTTATGGCCCGAGTTACGGTATCTTTTGATAACATATGTTGACGAAATAACAGGAAAGGTAAAAAGTCTACTTGGTTATGGAACCTAGGGTTTATCGCAACTATATTAGCCGGCGTGGCAAAAAAATAGGGACCTAACTTCGGATGTATATATCTTGGTTATGAGATTTGGGATTTCTCGCAGCCATACTAGTCGGCGTGGCGAGGATCCCAGATGACATGATTATAGAGGTGCATACCCAGTTATGAAATCTACTGTTTATCGCAGCCTTGCTTACTGGTGTGGTGAGGACTCTGAGTATCATGATTTTGGACAGACGCGTATGATTATCAAATTGTATCTTGAGAAGGGTCCTAACATGTCATCTCTATCATTTCACTTCTATTATTATTGATTCTGTTCCAGCCTCAATTAGCTTAGGAGTAAGGATACTTTCGGTTCTTTAGTCCAGATCCTTGTAGATTCTTACTTCATTATAGGTTCTTCGTAGTGACGGCTTAATGATTGTAATTGGTCTGTGTACTTGAGTAATTGTGTTAATAGTTTAGAGTATGGTTAGGAAGTATTATATTGATTGTTGATAATTAAATTTAGATGAAAAACCCTAGGGTGATTAATAAGTGTTAAGGTAGGAGTTGCACCAGGTACCAGAATAGAAGGAGTACCATAGTAGCTAGAGACAAAGTATTTCAAGTGTTATAGAAGTTTAGGCACTAATAATTTAGTGTCTAGTTGGAGGAGAGACATGAACAACCTAGTATAGGGGTATCATCCAGGTATCATATAGATGAGTTAGTGCCTTGTGTAGACAGCGTCAAGACTTGGGTAGACACCCTAGAGAGAGTATCCTAGATAGACGAATGTTCTTCCGTGACCTTGATTTCTGGAGCGTCAGAGATGTCAATCTCTGGAAACTTCCTTCATGGATTTGTAGTAGACAAGATTATCTTTATTTTGATATATCATGTCCCACTCAAACTCGTTCTCTTGTACTATCTTTGTACCGCACAACTTTTGGATCAATTTAGGCCACTGACCATTCCCACTTTTATTTATGATTATCACATGCACGTTGCCATGACTTTTAATTTAGGAGCACAAGACTAGTTTTTTCAAAACCAACTTCATATGCATGATCTAGACAGAACCCTATGCCTATGACCTTCGTGTCCTACTCAGGTACACCATCTTATACTTCATTTTATCACACGACTTTCCTGACACAAGACCCAATCTTGATTCACCCCACGAAGTCACTTTTAATTTCCGACTCGAATTGGGGGCACCATTTCGACCCAAACTTGTTGACCCAAAACATGGACACGACCCACATTAAGCTATTATCCACATGACACTTGTGTCCCATTCAACTTAGCCCCGCATGCTACTTATTTATCCATATTCTTTTAGAAAGTCAATAGAAGGTAGTATCCCATGTGTAGTATAGTATCCAGGATAGAGTGTGCCAGTAAGTTGAGATCTTCACGGATCACAAGAGCTTGAAGTACGAGTTCACCCAGAAGGAATTAAACATGAGGCAGAGGAGGTGGCTTGAACTGATGAAGGACTTCGATATCTAGTTGCAGTACCATCCAAGAAAGGCTAACGTAGTTGCAGATGTCTTGAGCAGGTATCCAGTCGCTATGTATTTGGCGGCAGATCATCATCTATTGGCTGATCTGGAAAGGTTGGGTATCAAGGTGATCATTCTGGTATGTAGATAGATGTGGGGTTTATAGATTCAGTCTGCGTTGATGGACAGGGACAGATCAACACAGTTTAAGGATGTGGCCCTGAGGAGCATCAGGGAGCAGGTGCAAGCAGGATTGCTAGACGATTTCTCTATAGCCGAAGATGGGTCGCTGAGGTACGATACTAGATTGTGCGTGAGTAGAGAGCTTTGGGAGGAGGTTATTTAGGAAGTGCATCATTCTCAGTACTCTATGCATCCTGGAGCCAACAAGGTGTACAGAGACTTGAGAGAGCACGTATGGTGGTATGGCATGAAGCGAGAGGTAGCTTGTTTGTATCTCGATGCTTGGTGTGCCAGTAGGTGAAAGCCGAGAGACAGAGGCCAGTTGGGTTGCTACATCCACTACCCATTCCAGAGTGGAAGAGGGAGCACCTCAATATAGATTTTGTGTCTAGACTTCCACGATCTCCAGGAGAGAAAGACACAATTTGGGTTATCGTTGATAGATTGACCAAATCAGCCCACTTCTTGCCTTTCAAGGTGGGTCTGTCTACAGAGAAGCTGGCAGAGCTGTACGTGCGTCAGATAGTCATATAGCATGGAGTTCGGTGAGCATAGTCTCGGATCGGGATAGTCGTTTCACTTTCCACTTCTGGAGAGTTTGCATACTAGCTTGGGCACCCAGCTTAAGTTCAGTACCGCGTATCAACCCCAGACGACGGTCAGTCGGAGAGGACCATCCAGACACTCGAGGATATGCTTCATACTTGTGTGTTAGATTTCAGGGGATCTCGGGAGGGCCATCTTCACCTGGTGATTTTGCTTACAACAATAGCTATGAGGCCAGTATAGAGATGTCGCTATTCGAGGCTCTATATGGACGGAGATGCCGTACTCCTTTGTCATGGGACGATATCGGTGAGAGAGTTTTGCTTAGCCCGGAGATGGTGGTGGATGCAGCAGAGAAGGTTAAGTTGATCAGGGACAGACTTCTGGTGGCTCAGGATAGACAGCGATTGGGCCGATAGCCACCGGAGACCGTTAGAGTTCGAGGCTAGTATCAGGTTTTTTTGTTTGTGCTTGTTTGTGATTGTTTGCTTTAGGGTCTTGTATTGAGTCTTGTCTTGTGTCTAGGTTGGTGATATGGTGTTCCCGAGGATTTCTTCGATACGGGGCATGATCGTTTTGGGCCGAGGCGGGAAGCTTAGTCCGCGCTTCATCGGACCTTTCACTATTCTTGGAAGGGTCGGTGCAGTGGCCTATCAACTAGACTTGCCGCATACGCTCGAGGGAGTCCATACCGTGTTCCATGTGTCGCAGTCGAGGCGGTACGTGGCAGACCCTAGTCACGTATTGGATCACTCTGAGTTAGGTGGGGCCTACTCTCCGCTATCCAGAGCAGCCTGTGGAGATTCTGGATCGTCGGAAGAAGGTGCTCCGGAACCAAGTTATTCCTTTGGTTCGTATCGCATGGAGGCATCACTCTCCATGAGAGTCTACCTGGGAGAGGGAGGACGAGATGCGAGAGCGTTATCCTTATCTCTTCGAGCCTGAGGTATTTTTTTCTTGCTACTATTATTGTGCTAGTTTACTAATTTCGAGGACGAAATTTTTTTAGGAGGGTAGATTTGTCACCCCCACTTCCTGAATAGGGCTAATATAGTCATTTACATTATTATTATTATTATTATTAAATATTATTAAGTTATTAATATTAGTGTAATTATTTGTGGTTAAATAATTAATTTTTAAAGATAAGCATGTGTACTATTGAGATTTTACTTATAAAAAACTTTTAATATTAAATAAATATGGATATGGAATATTTAGTTTATTTAGAAATTTTTATATGTTTGGTATTATTTCATTTTATGGGATATATATATATAATATATATATATATATATATTATATAATATAATATATATATTAATATTTATAATAAAAAAGATTTAATAAGAATTGTTATTAGTGGAAGAGTGCTAAAGGATTATTATATAATTATACAATATGTGTATGTTGTATGTATGTAATGTATGTATGTATGTATGTGTGTGTGGTGTGTGTATATATATATATATATATATTTTTGTGTGTGGGTGTTATATATATATATATATATATATATATATATATATATATAATATATATATATATATATATCAATTTTTTGTATAATATATATATATATATATATATATATATATATATATATAATATATATATATATATTATATATATATATATATATATATATAGATTAATATATATATATATATATAAATATATATATATATAATATATATACAATTTTTTGCATATATATATATATCTATATATATATATAATATATTATATATATCTAATATTATATATATATATATCTATAGATATATATATCTATATATATATAATTGTATATATACACCTTAATTCCCTTCAAATACTTCATGCCGATTCCTTTAATTCCCTTCAAATACTTCATGCCGATTCGCATCATGTGCGACAAAAATGAGTTCCAAAATCGAGAAAAACTTGATTTATTGGAAGTTAGAAACTGTCCCGAAACACCAACTTTGTGGTCGATTTGCGACCAGCGTTGTTGAGAATTTCCAAAATCGTTGAAGAGACTTTTAGACAATCTATAGGGCTTTAAAACCCTTTTGTAGAATTAAATTTCGTGCACTGTACAGAAAGTTATTGGTTTGTGAAGTTGGAGAGAAAAACTGTTTTCAAAAACTAAAATTTAGAAGATTTCCCGATATGCCGTCCGTCCCGTCAATCCGGGCGACGTGGTCGCGAACCAAAAGTATCGAAGGTGCATATCGACTTGTGGATGTGTGGCTTCGACGGAATTCAAATTGGTCGCGTGTGCGGACGAATTTGATATGTATCCGTCAAAATTTACCCTATCGATCTTTTTGCAATTTGTCAATTACTTTGTGCACGCTCGTCATATCGAGATGAAACTTATGCCAAGGTCCATATCATTTTTCTGGTCCTGTATGCCAAGTTTGGTCCGATTCTGAGAAGGGTCGACCGGAAACGCTATTTTGGCGGGCCCGCGACCGATCTAACGGGCAAATTTGTGCACGGCCCACCGGAATCCAACTTTGGACATACGGTTGGGTTCGTCTCGTCAAATCGGACCTGTAGACATATAGTTTGATGACTTTAGAGATCTTAGGTT